>ML664174.1:15287493-15706338 GCA_007570785.1 Antilocapra americana
ACACACACACACACACACACACACACACACACACACGGCTGATTTGCACCCCAACTGTAGAGCAGAGTAGCTGCAACAGAGACTATATGGCCCACAAAGCCTAAGGATTTAGCATTTGGTCCTTTATAGAAAACGTTTGAGGGCTTTCCTGGTGGCTCAGTGGTAAAGAACCTGCCTGCCAATGTAAGAGACATTGGTTCAATCCCTGGTCCAGGAAGACCCATATGATGCAGAGCAACTAAGCCTGTGTACCACAATGACTGAGCCTGTGCACTTGAGCTTGGGAGCTACAAATGCCAAGCCTATGTATCACAACTATTGACATCCATGCACCCGAGAACTTCTGCTCTGCAACAAGAGAAGCGACCGCCATGAGTACACTGCAACTAGAGAGTAGCCTTCATGTACTGCAACTAGAGAAAAGCCCTCACAGCAACGAAGACTCAGCACAGTCAGAAATAAATAAATTTTTTTTTTGTAAAGTTTGATGAATCCTGTTTCAGAGTATCATACTTTATCCTCCAACTCAAAGAATGGCTAATTCTGAGTTACTCTGAAGAACAGAAAAAAATTTTTTTTTAAGTTTTAAAAAGTTGAATAATAAAAATAATGATAAAGTGTGTTAGTCACTCAGTCGTGTCTGACTCTTTTGTGACCCCACTGACTGCAGCCTGCCAGGCTTCTCTGTCCATGGGATTTTCCAGGCAAGAATAATGGAGTGAATTGCCATTTCTTTCTCCAGGGGATCTTCTTGATCCAGGAATCGAACCTGGGTCTCCTGCATTGCAGGCAGAAGCTTTACCATCTGAGCTACCAGGGAAGCCCCAAAGATGAATGATAAAGCTTAATGAAAAACACATAATTAGTAAATTAATAATACTAAAGGCTTAAAAGATATTAAGGCCAAAAATTTATTTCAGTTCATTATTTTGCTTGTAAAAATTAAGGTCTAACCTGATTGATCCAAGGACATGTAAAATCTTCTCTCCATCTAATGGGTAGTCAACATTTGGGGGTGGTGAGGGACGCTGAAATATTAATATCACAAGCATAAGTATACAAAGTACAAACTGCAAAAAGAATATACATTTCTCTTTCGGCTTACCTCAGTATTCCCATCAATATTAAATTTTGCTGCCTGGATATTCAGTCCACGCTTCAGATCACTCACAAAGCAAGTGCGCACTTGAAAGAAAAGGAGACACCATTATGGTTTGTGATTGAGTCAATGTCCCAGTTAAAACGAACAATTCTATTCAAGTAAACATGTTAATCATCTTCTTAACATGTTCTTTCCGATTTTATAAACTAACTCTGTCTTTAGTTAGCTTACAATTTATTCACATCTAAAAAGCTTTTCATTCACCACAGAATCAGAAGACATGTTCCATGTTCCTGCCACAAAGCCACATTAAAAAAAAAATCTAGACTGGTCAGAACACAAAGCCAAATTTTGGCGTTAGCTGCAGTAACACTCTTTAATTTACGTTTTTTTCTCCCTCTTTGCACACTACATCACCTTCTTTTTTTCACTTTTAACATTTATTCTTTTAAATATTATTTCTGCTGCAAAGTACCTTTTATAATAAGTGGCTTCAAATTATTTTCATAAATAGGTAAGAAATAAAAAATTTTTTCAAGTAGGGACAAAACTGACATTGAGAGAAGAAATCTAATGATTTGGTTACTTACTTACAAAACATGTTGACATAAACATTATATTATACAAAATTCTTTACATTTACTAATTCAAAATATACTTGTTAAGAATATGCCAAGGACCTACTGTATAGCACAAGGAACTATATTCAGTATCATGTAATAACCTATAATGGAAAAGATTCTGAAAAAGAAGATGCATAACTGGAGACTTCCCTGGCAATCCAGTGGTTAAAACTCTGTGCTCCCAATGCAGGAGGCACAGGTTTGATCCCTGGCTGGGGAACTAAAACCCCACATACCTCGGGGCGTGGCAAAAAAAAGAAAAGAGAAGTAATATATATAACCGAATCAGTTTGCTGTTCCCTGAGATACTGTAAATCAACTATACTTTAATTAAAAAAAAAGGGATTTATGATATGCTAGTATGTTAGATAGTAAGCTAGGTGCTCAAGTTACAACTTTGAAGTCTTCATTAACTATTTAAGAAATATAAATACTCAGATCCTCAACATCTTACATATTTAGCACATGAAGGTATTCTTCTTTAAGGAAACTAAACTCATTGAATTAAAAATCCGAGAACAGATAAATTACACTTAAGGATTTTAAAATAATTGAAAAAACCTTAGGTGTTACATAAGTAACATAATAAGTATGTGAGAGTAAGTGTACATATTGCATATTTGTTTTTAATATAAATGGGTTCTTACTACACATATTTTCCAGCAACTTGCTTTTTCCCTTTATATATTATTATACTCTTCCAAATCAATACATCTATCTCCTCCTTTTTAACAGTTATATGGGTCCCACCTGAGGTACCCAATAAATAAATAAAAAGCCATACGGTAATCCGTATGATGAAGGCATCAAATTTCATTCAACATTCCCTCTTGCATAGGGTGCATATTTTTCAATTTTTATAAATACGCCAGAGTGCCTTCCAAAAAGGTTAGTTTTCAATTCTTCCTAATAGCAATATATTAATTTTCTCATAATCTCACAAACACTAAATGTCTATCTTTCAAATTTTTGCCAATCTGATGTTTGCCTGGCTAATGGAAACTTTTCACAAGTTGGAAGCTATATGGAAAGAAACATTCCAAGAAGTTATCAACTGTTACATTATGGAGAATAGGACTGGAAGAATGGAAGAGAAACTATTCATTTCACTTGAGATATTTCCTCTATTATTTGAGCTTCTGCAAAAAGAATGAACAAATGACTGAAATTTTATAATAACTGAAGAGGTTTTAGATAATTATGCCATGTAAGTAAGCAATGTAATGAAGAACAAGATCAATTTTGCAGCTCTAGCTCTCACTTTCTATTGTGTGACAATGAACATATCATCTGATTTCCTTTCAGTGAATCAAGATACCAGAAAACTCAATTTAAACATTATCATAAAAATATACTCTAGCAAAGGAGGAGTATTAATAATGTATCTTATTAAAGTGAATCTAATATATTTAACCCAACTGTAGAATTTCTGAAGTCAGTAAAAATGACTTTTTTAACATTATAAAAATGCATTTAAAATACTAGAGTATAAAAAAAAATGCCCAACAACATAAAATCAGTAGCTTTCATAAGCAGTATAATTGTTAATTCATACTGTGAAAACTACTAATTCCCTAGTAACTCTGTATACTCTATCAGTGAGAAGTTTCTTTAATAGTACATTAAAGGTAATGCCAAAAAGGAATTCTCAGGAAGTCCAGTGCTTAGAACTCTGCACTCTTGCTGCCAAGGGCCTGGGTTCAATCCCTGGTCAGGGAACTAAGATCCCACAAGCTGGTGGTATGGCCAAATTAAAAAAAAATAATAATAACAATAATGCCAAAAGCGTCCACAAATCTATAGAAAAACCAAAATTTTACATACATATTCCACAGCATATATGTTAAGTAGTTTTAGGTTACTGTATTATTATAAACTTAATACATTTTGTATTTGTATAGATACTTAGAAACATGCCCTCCAAATGAATACTTAATGATGAAAGGAAAAAAGATAGGAACTTAGTTTACCTTTAATGTCCTCCAAGATACCTTCTGGAATTGAACCTAAAACAGAAATTTTATTTACATCTATAGAACTTTAATAAGCAGAAACGGTCTATTAAATTGCACTCACATTTCCATTTTCCATTTCAGCAAACTATTAGAAAGTACTATCATTTTTTTAAAAAGACAAATAGAAAAATCAGGTTTACTTTTAGGGAAGAGACGTCAGCATACAAAGTCAAGCCAAAGCACAGAAGTTGGAGCCAGATGAACAGAAAGTACTAAAGAATGTGACTAATACTCATAAATTTGATAAAAAAACAAGACCTTAAAAATATAGCAGAATAAATGGCATTAGATAGGAAATGACCAAGGAAATCTTTTCTACCATAAAACGATTTGCTGGTTATCTTGTGTTAAAGTACTTAGAAGAAATAGTGAGGCTTAAAAACGAGCTATCTACTTTTCTTTTACAAAAAGTAAAGTTGCAAGTTTGTTTATCTTTCCTGTGATAATGAATGTCAGTGAGTGACATACTAACTTAATACATATTTGTAAAAAGGATCATGCATAGACAATTTTTTTCAAGGTAAAAGTGACATTTTAAAAAATGAGTGAGAGAGTACCTTTTATATAATTTTCTCAAAATTTTAGAATGATTTTAAAAGATGATGTTTGGATATGTTATCATTGTTATATAATTTTGTTGCCAATAAATCAAGTTTTCCAAGTCAGACTCAAAAATTTAGAATCTTTGAAACTCAGAATTTTTAACCCATTGTTAAATATGTAAAAATAGTCTCATTAATTTGTAAGAACAAATTATTTATGTCAAGGAAGACAGAAATTTATAGCTATAAAAGGAATCATGATTTAGTAAGGGTAATCATGTACTTCTTCCATCTGGAGCTACATATCTTGTCAGTTACTGAAACTGAAAGAATTAAAATTAAAAACCACATCTTTAAGATGTTAAGCCATAATCTTTAAAAATTAATAAACTATTTAATCACACTTTTTTGAGAGGGAGCAAAAAAATTTACCATTAGTAAATATGACTTTGGAATTATTATCTTACCTTTATTATATGGTCCTTTCCAAATTCTTTTGTGTTTCATAATACCATAATAATGATATGCATAAACTTTATAAATTAGTATAAACATAGTATGTATTGCAGGTACATATTCAAAATTTTTTTTACTGGTGAGGCCAATGTGTGATGAAAAAGTTTGAAGATTCCTAATGTTAAATGTTAAAATTTATCCCATGGAGAATATAAAGATTTCCAAATCAATTTAAACCTGGCTATATATAGATGAGAGAAATGTAACTGGATTATATGTAGAAATTTAAGAATAAGTGCTAAAAACTGTAACATTTCACATGCGCTTAAACTCTCTCTAGGAATATTCAAATGAATTCCAACATGTGCCAAAGACATTTGGTAATGTGAAAAAGTTTTCTGTAGGCAACATGGAAGGCAAGCTTGAAAATAAAAGGCTTATTTTAGTTAGGAGTAGATGCTGGCTTTGGGAAGGAGCTTCTCAATCTTAGTGGTTTAATCACAGCCATTTAAACACTGCAAATGAGGCATTCATTGGCTCTGGCTTTGAAAAGCCATATGTAAATTTCAGCTAATTTAGAATAATAAGTATAATATTTTACATATAATTTACTTTTCAACTACACTTTTCAAATCAACGTATTTAGTCTTTGTAAGTTTTAAGTTAGTATATTCTCTTTTGAACAAGGTTCTAAACACTAAAGAGGTCACTTAAGGATACCCAAGTATATGTAGGACTTAGATCTAATCTTTGCCAAAACCATGACAAGAGATATTTAAAATACATTTGCATTTCTAATCCTAAGTGGAAAGTAAAAGTGTTAAGTCACACGGTTTTGTCTCTCTGCGATCCCATGGACTGTAGCCTGCCAGGCTCCTCTGTCCATGATTCTCCAGGTTAGAATAATGGAGTGGATAACCACTCCCTTCTCCAGAGGAGCTTCCTGAGCCAGAACAAAACCTGAGTCTTCAACACTGCAGGCAGATTCTCTACTGTCTGAGCCATCAGGGGAGCCTCCCTTCTAAGTGAATCCTTCAGCAAACAGTGACATGATTTAATTCCTCAACTACTGGGAATATATGACAGGGTCAGGATTTGGGGGCACATGAGAAGCAAAGATTAGAATCAGACTTCATACAGTTGATTAAGAAAAGGGTGTCCAATCTGTATGCCCCTTGAGAGATGAATGGATAAAGAAGCTGTGGTACATATATACAATGGAATATTGCTCAGCCATAAAAAAGAATGAATTTGAGTTCTAGAGAGCTAGATGAACCTAGAGCCTGTTATACAGAGTGAAGTAAGTCAAGAAGAGAAAAATACCACATATCAATGTGTATATATATGGAATCTAGAAAAATGGTACTGATGAACTTATCTGCATGGCAGCAACAGAGAGGCAGACAAAGAGAACAGACTTGTAGATACAGCAGTGGAAGGAGAGGGTGGGACAAACTGAGAAGTAGCACTGATACATCACCGAATACAAAATAGACAGCCAGTGGGAATTTCCTGTATGACACAGGGAGCTCAAACCGGTGCTCTGTGACAACCTAGAGGGGTGGGATGGGGTAAGGGTAGGAGAAAGGTTCAAGAGAGAGGGGAAGTATGCATATCTATGGCTGATTCATGCTGATGTGTGGCAGAAACCAACACAGCACTGTAAAGCAATTATCCTCCAATTAAAGATTTAAAAAAGAAACAGCGTCTAAGAACACACAGTTCAGAATTTTAAGGAAATGTTAAAGTCAATTTTAAAAACTTTTATTAAAAATATCTTGTGGGACTTCCCTGGTATCCAGTGGTTCAGACTCTGCTTTCACTGCAAGGGGATGGGTTCCTGTCCTTGGCTGGGGAACTAAGATCCCACATGCTGTGAACCAAAAAGAAAAAAATCTTGGGATGCTACACTAAACTAAAAAGGTAACAAAGTTTATCTGGAATGGATAAATAATAATCTGATCTACAGAATAAAGAATGCTATGCTTAACTATCTAAAGAACAACAGGAAACAATACATGTAAGGATAAAAGGCCTAACAACCTGCCCTTCTCTTTCCAACATTTATTCAATGTCCAGGCACTTGAAAAATAAGTAAGACAGGGATTCTCAAAGTCTATTGACAGAAAAAGTTAAAATGTACTATAATTAATACTGCTGAGGGTGTAACAGAGAGGGGAGTAATTTATTCTGCTTAAGGAAACGAGAAAGGCCTCACAATTTAAATGACCTTCCTGTCAAGGAGAAAAATCGAAACTCAAATAGGTAAACAAAAACAATCCAGGTAAAGAAACAGTATAAATGAAGGCACTGGGTTGTGGAAGAACAATGGTGCCAGGACTCTGCCCTGGAAGAGGTATGAAATTTACTGCAGCTGAAATAAGGTGCAAAGGGTTAAGTTTAGTAGTTAAAGCTAAAGCCAAGTTAAAGTTAAAAGACAGAATAAAGTTGGACTGTGAAGAAACATGTGTATCAAACTGATAATTTGAATTTTAACCTGTGGGGACCAGCAAAAATTCTCAAGCAAAAGAACAATGTAACCAAATTAATTCTGTAAAAGTTATTCCTGGCAAGAGTATGAAATAGACTAAATGGGATCAAAGAGTAGGCTCCAAGAAAGAAGCAATGAGGACCCAGTTTACAATGTCTTTGTTTTCAAATGTTCTGTGCTATGGAGGACAGAAAAAAAAAAAGACAAAAAACAGATTTCTGAGGGAGAATTGAAAGGACTGATACACTAGTTTTCTAAAATGTGAGCTCAGGAAGAAATTATCTAACAATGATTTGTTGAAATAAATTTAGGGGAAGAGATAATGTGTTTCCTTTTAGAAGCCTTAAGTTTGAGATGCCTAGAGGTATGTGTAGTTTCTATTTAAAATGAGCTGGAAATATGAAGTTTAGAAGGAGGGTCAGGTTCAGTGACACAGTTAAGAATCAACAGCATACAGATGTAGCTGAAGTTACGGGAACACACAAGATCACATTTAAAAAGCCAGTAGGAGAAAAAGAGGAACAAAAAATGGATCCCTAGAAGAACATCAGCAGGGAAAGAAAGAGCAGAGGAAACTACGAAGGAATAGTTGGAGAAATAAAAGAAAACCACTAAGGAAGAAAAGTTCTGAAAGTTACGGCAAGAGATAGTATCAGGAGTATATGACAATCAGATGCAAACTAGTATATATAGAATGGATAAATAACAAGGTCCTACTGTATAGCACAGAAAACTATATTCAATAGCTTGCGATAAACCAATGTGGAATAATATGAAAAAGGATAAATATATATATTTATGTATAACTGAGTCACTTTGCTACACAGCAGAAATTAATATAACATTGTAAATCAACTATACTTCAATAAAATTCTTTTTAAAAAGGAGAGTATATGATAATCTGTGATGTCAAAAGTTCTGGAAAGAATGATTAAAATTTAACTACTAGATCTGGTGATTAACAACAGCTCAATAATGACCTTATAATAGGAGCGAGGACATCAGAGTGATGTGAGAAAAGTATGCAATGTGGAGGGAAAAAAATGAGTTGAATGTAAACCACTCTTAACCAGATTAAAATGATATTACCCATCACAGAGGGAAGGCTCTGTTCTTTAGCAGCACCAGTGTCAACAGTACATTGTTCCAACAGTTGAGTTTCCAACTCCCTGAAGATGAAAAATAAGTTACTGTAATTAAAATATTGCAATTGATATCCTTTTCCTATTTAATACTTTTACTTCATAACAGAACATGATGCTTTAAATAAAAGTGGTTTTACCCTTAAAAGATGAATATACTCAAGGTTAATAAAGTGAAGTTGCTCAGTCGTGTCCGACTCTTTGCGATCCCATGGACTGTAGCCTACCAGGCTCCTCCGTCCATGGGATTTTCCAGGCAAGAGTCCTGGAGTAGGGTGCCATTTCCTTCTCCAGGGGATCTTCCCGACCCAGGGATCGAACCCGGGTCTCCCGCACTGTAGGCAGACGCTTTTACCATTTGAGCCACCAGGGAAGTAAAGAATGGAATAAATAACAATGAATGTCCATATTATAAATAACAATGAATGTCCATATTATAAGTCTTCTCTTGATCATTGTCAAAAACTTAGCATCTTTTTTTGGTTGTTATTTTTTGTTTGTTTTTTATTTAACACCTGCTTTCTTGGCACAGGTGAAGCAATGTGCTAAATGCCAAGAAACTTACTTGTGAAGAGCTTTTCCTCCTAAGGGGAGTGCTCCCCAACAATTCAGTACTGGGATTCCTTCATATATCTATAAGGTAGTCAAGGATATTACTATTTGAGGAGGTAAAAATGTGTTTCCCTCACCTCTGCATTACTATTCTACATCAGCTTGGCTGGCTAAATTCTTTAAGGAGTTACAGAAAAATCACAGTCTTTTTTCCTTCTCCAAAGAAAACAGCTAAACATATACATACAAATACATGGTAAACAAAACACACAGAGAGCTCATCTATTAGAGCTTGGGTGTCCAGTAAAGTAGTCACTGTCCACATGTGGCTGTTGAGCACTTGAAATGTGGCTGGTCTGAATGAAGATACAGTATAAGAATAAATTCCACAACAAATATAGAAAACTGAGTAATAAAAAAAAAACCCTGTAAAATATCTCATTATTTACTATGTTAATTATATATTTAAATGATAATATTTTAAATATATCAGACTAAATAAAATACACTACTATTTTCATCTCCTTCATTTGTATTTGTAAAATTTGTAGCTCTTAGAAAAAGTTTAAATTACATATGTCTCACACTGTATTTCTGTTAGAGCTGAGAACAGTGAACGATATTGTACTATGGATTTGCTACCTTATTTTACATGTCATTTTTCCTGATGTTTTATAAAGTACATTATTTATGAAAAGCAAAAATAATGGGTAGGAACACTGGCTTTGGAGACTAACATGGGTTTGTATCTTGGCTGTACACTTCTATTAACTTGGGTCAGCCACCTATCTCAACTTTCAGCTTCTCATTTATATAATACTTTTTGTCACAGGGTTGTTATGAGACTTACACACAAAATACTTTCTATTTTAAAAAGCTATTGCTTAATTCAGTTCCTGAGGAGCTAATGATCCTTGATTTCCTTCCCATGATCATTTCTTCTAACAAACATATAGATCTCAAAATTCCAAGAGTTTTACACTTATGTACTTCAAATTCCTTTTCAAATGTAGCAAATATCTACTCTAATGTTTATAAGAAATATTTCTACCTACTTAAATTCATTTAATGACTGGGAGTGGACCAGTTTATAGTCAGTAATTTCATTTTGTAACAGCTGAAATTACTGGGGAGTTCCTCCCAACGGCAAATGATACAAAAACTACAGCACTTACTGTGCAAGTTATGAGCCAGGTTCTACACTAAATACTTTACACATATTATCTCACTTTCATCACACAATGCCCCTATGAGGTACAATTATAATTCCCATTTCACAGATGAGGAAACTGGGGCCAAGGGGAGATTAAGTTACTTGCCCCACATCATACAACTAGCAAGCTTAGCTAAGACTTACACTTATGTATTTGATTCCAAACCCCAAACTCATAAACCATATGCCATCCTGTCCCCATGACAGCCCCAGCAAATTGAAAGGAAATAAAAAGGAATTTGCTTTTCAACAGTGAGCCCTTCAGTTATTTGAAGGCAGATCTCATACTGCCATTAAGTCTTAATTTAACTTTCTCATGTTTCCAATTACTCTTCCTGTGACTTATCTTAAAACCTGACTATCCTATCCAACTTCTTTGATCCTAGGCCTGATCTCTGGAATGTATACTGGGATCAAGCCATAAAGACAATTTCTACAGGAAGTACATTTAAATCCCAAAATCCTGTGAATTTTTTCCACATATGTCATGTTTGTACATGATAATCCAAAATAGCTTGATGCAAGAAAAACAATTTGTAATAAAACTGAGAAGAGTAATTAGAGTAAAACTAGAGTAAACTAAATTTCAAACTAGAGTAAAAACTGCAAAATTAGCTGGTTTACAAAAAAGATACAGGCAACACCAGGCTCTCCCTGTATCCACAATCTAGGACCATGGCAGAGTTTATCCCAAGTGTAAGAAGAGCCATTAGGTGACTTGGAGCAAGCAAGACTGACGGAACCTAGAAAACGACAAAACCAGAATGAAAGTCAATAGTTGAAGGTGCTTCCCTTACATTTCAAATATATTTGAAAAAATTCATAATTATGATACTTATTTAACCACTTTATAGCACTAAATAAAGAAGTAACTGATTTACTTGAATTTACACATAATCAAAATATACTGCTGCTACTAAGTCACTTCAGTCGTGTCTGACTGTGTGACCCCAACGACGGCAGCCCACCAGGCTCCGCTGTCCCTGGGACTCTCCAGGCAAGAACATGGAGTGGGTTGCCATCTCCTTCTCCAATGCATGAATGTGAAAAGTAAAAGTGAAGTCGCTCAGTCATGTCTGACTCAGGGACCCCATGGACTGCAGCCTACCAGGCTCCTCCATCCATGGGATTTTCCAGGCAAGAGTACTGGAGTGGGGTGCCATTGCCTTCTCCGAATCAAAATATACTGTAATACACAAAAACATTCTTTAAGTTCTGAAACTTAAACTGAAACTGAAAACAATAAAGAGATGGTCGAGAAACATACATTCAAAGAAAATGCTAAATTTAAAAAATAAAGAAATGTCTTTATCATCATTTTCTTTTTTCACCCAGCCTGTGCACACAAACTGTGAAGCACTAATTGATTTAATTTCAGTAATTTTTTAATTTCTTTTTTAAATTAATTAATTTATTTTAGTTGGAGGCTAATCATTTTATAACATTGTAGTGGTTTTTGCCATACATTGACATAAATCAGCCATGGGTATACATGTGTTCCCCATCCTATTTCTCTGTTTCTATCTATACCAGATAAGAACACTAACAAACACAACTCAAATAATGATAAAGACATTTCTTTATTTTTTAAATTTAGCATTTTCTTTGAATGTATGTTTCTCGACCATCTCTTGTTTTCAGTTTTTCCTCCAAAAGAGAAAGAAGTGAGTTAATAGAAATGCTTTATAATTGTCATTTCAAAATGAAATAACTTACAGAACTTAAAGAATGTTTTTGTGTATTACAGTATATTTTGATTATGTGTGAATTCAAGTAAATCAGTTAATTCTTTATTTAGTGTTATAAAATGGTTGAAATAAAAACAGAGAAAAAGAATTCTTGACTGTCCTTACTTGCAAAGTTTATATTTTTAAAATGTTATAATACAGTAGTTAAAAATAAAAGTGAAGAACTACAAAAATCCTTAGTTCTAAGTGACACTTTCCAGTGAAAATCCTGCCAAATCTAACACCCTAAATATCAGATAAATATTCGATCAGAATATAGAAGTCCATCATAACCAAATGGCAAACAAAATAATGGATATAATTCCCTTGCCTAAGTACAGCAGGTATTCTGGTAATATACCAGATAAGAACACTAACATAAACAAAACTCAAACGCTAAGTTCCAGTAAAAATACAGAAAATCATCTATTTTATTTAGATAAGAGCTGAAGTAACTTCTTACTATGTTTTGCATTCTCTCTACTGCAAACCAAATTCTTGAATTAGCGACATCAGTTAAGTACAGGAGGGTATGTAACCTGTTTCTCTGTATCTGTCCTACTAAATTATAATTTAGAAAAACTAACTGCCTTTATCTCATAAATACATTGTGATTTTTTAATGTATTTTTTTGTTCAGTAGAATGTATGAAAATTACATTTATATTGCTCAATTTCTTATATATTGTACATATTTTATACACTCTTGCTAAAAAATTTTAAATTTAAATTAAAAAGGGCAGAGATTTTTTAAATGTTAAGTAATAAAGATTTTGGCCTACTATGAAATGTAATTATCTTATGTCATAATTTTGGTCTTTAAAATAATCTTACTTAACTCATTTAAATGATAGTTATGAATAATATCACTAATATCAAGATCTAAGAGTCATTCCTGGCATTGTCCACTTACTCTATGGGAGACATTATTTGAATACTTCATTTAATAGGAATTTAAAGCCTATGAAATGAAAATGAAAGAGCTGGAAAATTTAGAACAGTCAGCATACCTAAAAAATGAAAACTAGAGAGGCCTGGAAGAAAAACATCATAAACTTCACCAAAGAAGTTTTCATTTCAGGGGAAAAAAAACAAACCCAAACTTAAAACCTGTAGTAAAATAAGTAAAGACAAAGAGCAATAAATAAGAATCTTCAATTATCCAATTATCTATGTATTAGATAAAATGCTAATTATGCATAAAATAACCATACAAAGAAAACAGATGGTCAGTTTATTCTGTCATCCAATTCCTCTTTTCAACGTAGGAAATAAAATGAGGAACTTTTAGTTTAAGCTTTTGAGTACCTACTAAAAACAACATAAAAAACAGGTACCTCAAAATACTTGAAAAGAACACGAGTGAGTGTCTCTCTGAAGTGGGAAGGACATAATACAGACTCGATAACCACGACTCTGCGGTCTCTCGGATTCACCAATAGATGCCTGAAAAGTGACAGTTTTTAATAGTTTTAAAAGTTTGTATTTTTGCACATAATGCAATTTGTTAAAGAAACTGTACCAACTTCACTTAAGAAGCTTTATAACAAAAAGACATCTTCATTTTATGATAGATGAAAGACGTTTATCGCAGTGTATTTTCAAGTTATAAAGTTTTTTATTCAATTTTTAAAGGTTATTTTCCATTTACAGTTATTACAAAACATTGGCTATACTCCCTATGTTGTACAGTACAGCCTTGAGTCTGTCATACACCCAGAAGTTTGTGCCTCCAACTCCCCTACCCCTGTGTTGCCCCACTGATAACCTTTAGTTTGTTCTCTGTGTCTGAGTCTGCTTCTTTTTTGTTACATTCACTAGTTTGTTGTATTTTTTAGATTCCACAAAGAAGTTATAACACCCAACATTTGTCTTTCTGTCTGACTTACTTCACTTTGCATGTGTTAGTCACTCAGTCATGTCCGCCTCTATGTGACCCCACGCCCCGTAGCCCCCCAGGCTCCTCGGTCCATGGAATTTTCCAGGCAAGAATACTGGAGTGGGCAGCCATTCCCTTCTCCAGGGGATCTTCTTGACCCAAGGATCAAACCCAGGTTTCCTGCATTGCAGGCAGACTCTTTACTGTCTAAGTCACCAGGGAAGCCCTCACGTGGCAATATGCCGTTCAAACCCATCCATATTGCTACAAAGAGCAAAATTTCATTCTTTTTTATGGCTGAGAAGTATTCCATTGTATATATCAATATATATGCCACAGAAAGACAACATTTTTGATCTCTTATTATATGCCAAGCACTGTGTCAGGAAATTTACATCTATTAATTCACTTATCTCAGAAAACAAAAACTACAGCCTATTATGAATACTCACTTGTGTAATTAAAGAGATATTTTATTTTTTTAAGCTACAAAAGTAGTATACACTCACAAGACTCCAAATATAGAAGTTTATAACTTGGAAAGGACAAAAATACCTTATACCTCTTCTAACCAGAAACTATTACTAATAGCAGTTTGTATATTTTCATTACTGTGTGTCATTGTCGTTTAGTTGCTAAGTTGTGTCCGACCCTGGCAACCCCATGGTCTGTAGCCCTCCAGGATCTTCTATCCATGAGATTTCCAAGGCAAGAATACCGGAGGGGGTTGCCATTTCCTTCTCCATCATTACTATATATGTATATGCATATATTTTAACAGAAATATTCATCCCATAGATGCTGTTCTACAAGATTTTAATTAACAGAATATCTAAGATATTTCCGTATCAGTACATATGGATATAAAACTTTTTTGACAATACAGTGTTTCACTATATGGATGTATTAATACAGTAATTAAATTATCCAATCCCCTTTACTAATGGACACAGTATTTCCTTATGCTTGCCAGTTTTCTAGTCTTCAAATATGCTTTTGAAAAGATTGAAAATGAAAAAGTTAAAATGGCAACTGGAAATTAACCTTTTTTTTTTTACATTAGAAATAATATGACCAAATATCACTATTATGGGCACTAGGAAAAGCTGGGGGTTGGGGGCAAGAAAAACACAAATTTCATTTTACCTGAAATACAGTATATGGATGAATTCCTTTAGGTAGGAATATAGTTCTTCTGTATTGATGTTATATTGTACAACTTTGATAGGCTATAAAAAATTAAAATGATTTATTAATTTACAGTAATAAAATAATCTCAAATTAAACACGCTTATTTATTTTACAAATGGATTTTCTGGTAATAAATCAAAAGCAATTTGTATTTAGAATATATGCAAATACTAAAAATAGATTAACCACTTAAATTAGAAATCAGAACTGGCATGTCCAAGATGAGAAAATATTTTGGTTTACAGAATAACTCTGTACACACAGTGAGTAAAGATCAGCGCTCATTACATTTTTCTTTCGTCTGACATTATTTTGGCATCATCAGTAAAAAGCAGCATCAACTAAAAAGCATCAAAGTCTTCATCAGATACTCCAGACTTGGTTCAGTTCCTGTTATTAAGTCCCAAAGCACTGACACTTGTCCTTTTGTAGTATCACTCCAGTTGATATATTCTCTTTTAGTTGATATAGGGACAGTCCCAAAGTAAATCAGTTCATAAATAAGTGTGGTAAAATAAAAACATGCACCATTAGCACTAAAGCAAACACTACCAAACCAGGGTGCTAAGTCAACACTAATACATCACAAGGGCTCCAATCACTGCAGTCTGCTCCAACTTGTGCTTTTATGAAAACAAATATGCTCATATTTGTTAAATAAGGGAATAATGTCTATATAATAAGGAAGGTTGTACAGCTCCTATTAGGCAAGAGGAGCTGAAATGATTAATAGCAGAGTTATAACCTTCACCAAGGTAAAGAAAGTCATCAACTCAGTGGTCACAGAAAAGGGCATTCTTTCAGATTTATTTTTAAAAAAGTTTAAATGATCCAGTGTACCAGGGGCTACCATACCAGAGTTTTCAAGACCTTTTATTGGGCTGCATTTCCTCCTGGTCCCACCTTAACAATAGCTCAAGAGGCTCAGAGCTTACTTCTGTATCTTCATTGTCTCAGCACCCATCAACCAACAGTTTCAACTATTTCATTTTAAATATCCCCAGGAGAGCCTTCAGCTCAGTTGCATCTTAAAGTTATTCCAATTTTTTCCTGAGGTATTAATTTTTGTTTTTGCTAGGGCTCGGATTACAAATTTTCATGGGTTTTAAATTATCTGCTCCAACCCTATTTTCCCCCCAAACCTGTCTTTGTTTGCAATCAAGGAGAGGTTTTTCAGGAATGCAAATATTGAGTTATGGTAGAAATATCTGTATTTGATTTTAACAAGCAAAGTTTATGGCATGCAAAATTGTTCTTTCTATTGTTCTACAATTACTAACCTGCAAAATTAACTTTGGCAAGAAAGTTTCTTTTAAAAAATGTGTTTTTCACAGGTCCTTTGAATTACAGATAAAGAAATGAGAATCTGGCTCATATTTCTGAACAGGGTAAGAATAAAATGATTCTATAATTACATTACAAGGCTCATGTCGTTATTTTACTGAGTTAAAAACTTTCTCTTAATGTTATAGAATTACATTTATATCCAAGTTGTACAGAAAAAGCAAATCTATAGAGACAGAAACAACATCCATGGTGGGGTGGAAATGAGGATCAACTATATACAGGCATTAGAAATCTTATTAGAATGATAAAAATGTTCTAAAACAGAACTGTGGTGATAGCTGCATAACTTGATATATTTACCAAAAATCACTGAATTGAATGCTTAAAGTAGATAAATTTTATGGTATGTAAAATTAAACCTAAATAATCAAAAAGGTTTTCTTGGATTATTATCTAAGCTATATACATTTAGCACCGTTCTAATCAATCTTAAAGTCACATTTAAAAATATTTTACAGTATAGCATTTATCTTGCTAATTTGCTAAAAAAAAAAAAAATACCTTAGGCATGCCAGCTTTTTTTATCACACTGGGAATTATACATCTTGGACCAGTTTCTCCAGCAAATCCACACCTGCAAATAAAATAGAAAATTGATACATTCAACTATTATAACATTCTTTCTATATATTTGTCACAGAAACAAGGCTTTCTATATTTTTTTCAAAGCAGTGGTCACAAAAATATCTAGAAACATCTCTGATGTATTCAAAGGGGCAAAAAAACTAAGGAAAAATTAATATCACCTATTGTCATGTCCTACTCTTTGCAACCCCATGGACGTCCATGGAATTCTCTAGGCCAGAATACTGAAGTAGATAGCTTTTCCCTTCTCCCAGGGACTTGCCCAACTCAGGGATCGAGCCCAGGTCTTCTGTATGGTAGGTGGATTCTCTATAAGATGAGCCACAAGGGAAGACCTAGAATACTGGAGCAGGTAGCCTATCCCTTCTCCAGCGGACCTTCCCAACCCAGGAATTGAACCAGGGCCTTCTGGATTGCAGGCAGATTCTTTACCAACTGAGCTATTAGGGAAGCCCATTCATAAAAAAACTAAAAGTAAAAAAAAATAAAATCACTTTGAATTAGTACTTGTGAAATAAACCAGTGTATTATTTTACAGTAACATTTACTTTTCAATTTTATTTGAACTTTAGGTAATATACCTCTATAGCTATGAATCTATACTCCAGTTTCTGATTTCATTCCTATAGTTCGTGTTACTCATAATTCCATCATTCTAATATTATTAGTTTCCATACCAAAGTTTCCTTTGGTCTATTTTTAAAACTATGCATATCTGACATAATTATAATCACACTGTTCGTATAGCATGAATTCATAAAAAAAGCTCTGTCCAAACTATTAGTTTTCATTGCCATCATTTTTTAAATTGCATAAAATATTCCATTCTTTTAAAAAAATATATTTTCCTTTCTTGATTATTTAAATATTTCCATTTTGTTTCCCATAAAACAAAACTTTGCTAAAAAATGCTGTTAAAAACGATTACCATGTAAGTTCAGTGTCAGTATTATCTCTTTTTGTCCTGTCTGGTTTTCAGTACTCATCTCCTCATATTCCCAAATAGCCTTCTCCATTTTCTTTTAGTTACACCCCCATGTTTATCTGTATCAGTGCTCCTCCTACAGCCAGGATGTAACTCACTGGCTGGATGCCAAAACCCATCTCATCACCTTCCCGTTGTCTTTGTCAATAACCATCCTCCTATATAGGACACTCCACTTCTCATTTCCTCAACATACCTAAAGTAATTATCTTTTGGTGTCAGCCTCAAGATACTTACCATGCTATTAAAATAAACCTTTAAAGTAAATTTAAAAATGCATATTTGGGAAGATCTTGCATAGAACAGTAAGAGAATATCATGAACCAAGAACTATGTTTAATCCAATTATGGAGCACCTGATGTCCAATTCTTTCTGGGTTTTTTTTTGGGGGGGGGGGCATGCTTGGTAGCTTACGGGATCTCAGTTTCCCAACCAGAGATTAAACTCAGGCCCTTGGCAGTGAAAGCACCAAGAACTAACCACTGGACCGCCAGGGAGTTTCCTCCAATTTCTTAAACAGGCTCTTCTGACCACTTGTTCAACAAATAGTTATTAAACACACACTGTATGTCAGGCACTATTCAGGGATATACAAAATTTTTTCAAATAGTTTCCATTATATATATGCAATTCTGGCTGTCACGTTCCTTTTTTCTGTAGCCCAGTGCAAGAGGTTCTCAATCTGGAGTCCAAAGACCACTGCGATGGTCCACCAAGCCCTGAAGTTGTGTGCAAGTATTTTAAGGTTTGTGTATCTGTGGCTTTCTTTCGGTCATCAATACGATTTATGTCATCCAAAAGGCTGATAATCCCTAATCTAGTGTTTACAAATTTCCTTTTAAAATATGGTAAATTTCCTAATCTAAAAACTGCGGGCAGTGGGGGGTACAACAAAGGATCTCTCTAGAGGTATCTCTAGTATCTAGAGATACAGGGTTTCAGATCATTACGCATTCAGTCTTCCTAATTCGACTTCCCACTCTTGGGAAGCAAGATACATTTGAATTTCCAGCACCAATAGCATCTCTATTCAAGAAATGCTTAATAATGGAGGCCATCATCACGCATTACAGTTCGGCTGCCACCTAAGGAGATAAAACTAGGATAAGCGGGGCCTAGGCCATGGCTGTCATCCCCTGCATAGATGACCCCAAAGGGTCCTTCAGCCTGGGGGTGAGGACAGGGGCGGCAGTGAAGGCAATTCTCTCGAAGCCTCTCGGGCCTCTCCAGGAGTCAGAACCAGACCGCCCACCAGATCCCGCCCACGGTGCAGGCCACAGGGGCCGTCATTTGCGGAGGTCCCGGGGGGCGAAGTGGAGGCTTAAACGACCGCCCCCGAGACCGCGACGAGGGCCCGGGCTGGGCCCAGGGCTCGGCCGCCCGCGCTCCCGGCCGGACGCGGTCACTCACTTGGTAAACGCCTCCCCCAGGTCTATCACGACCGCTGTTTTCTCCCCGCCGCTCCCCAGGCCCTCGTACAGCGGCATGGCGGCACACAGGCCGGCAGACGCGCAGAGACCCTCCGGGCCGGCAGCCGCAGCCCTCGGCGCTCGGGGGGCGGGCCGGGGGCGGCGCGCGGGCGGCGGCGCCTGCGGGGACCTCGCGAGGGCGCGGCCCCGGGCCCGGGCTGTCCCCGGCTGCGCCTCCCGCCGCGTCGCTGCCGAACCCGCGCAGGCAACCGCGTCCTGGGCACTAGGGAGCTGCGGGGGCGCGCGGCCGCCGTTCTGGGCACAGGCGACGGGCGGCGCGGGGACCCCCGAGCGCCGAGGCGATCCGGCGCGCCGGGCGCCCCTGGCTGGGCGTAGCCAAGCCGGGGTCCTTCCCTCCGGACCGCCCCTGGGGCTGAGTCCTAGGAGCGCTTCTGGGGCTTAGGTTTCGGAACGTGCGTCTGGCCGAGCTCTCGCAGAAAAGGCACGCCCCCAAAAGCTTGGATTCGTGCCGTCTTGGGACAAACTCTGCTGTGCCAGGTGTTTTGCCTATCATTTGTTCTTCGCAGGAAACACCGAAAGTTGGTTACTTCCTTGCCTGTTCGAACCGACTGTTCCCAGTGCCGCATCTAAAGCCAGGATTGGACCCGAAGACTCTGATTTCAAACCCTCTGCTACTTATCCCTTAGAGAAGAAAAGACAGATTTTTATTTGGTAGTCATTCGGCTGAAAGTTCATTTTAATCTTAAAACAATAGCATCTGTAGTAGTATCAAGGGGGGTTAATGGAAGGAGCATTGAACCAAGGGTCCTGTTTAAAACAGATAAGTTAGTGAACTATCTTTCTGTGCCCATGAATGCATGCTAAGTAGTTTCAGACGTGTTCGACTTTTTGCAGAATTGTGAACTGTAGCCGCAGGGCTCCTCTGTCTATGGGATTGTCTAGGCAAGAATGCTGGAGTGGGTTGCCATTTCTTTCTCCAGGGGATCTTCCTGACCGAGGGATCAGACCCGGGTCTATTCTGTCTCCTGCATTGACCTGCGGATTCTTTACCACTAGCGCCACCTGGGAAGCCTCTGTGCCACTATGAATACACAATAGAAAGTCTATGATATGAACTACTTATAACTTTGTTATTTCACAGCTCTGTTCTTTCTGCTGAAATCGCCCATGAAAACTGGAGTCAGTGGTGTAGGTTGCTGCCTTGTCTCTCTGAGTATAGAAAGAGAAATGATCTGTTTTCTGTTTTTCCCCAGTGTGTCTTGCTTACTGTAGATGCCTGAGCCTTTCTATAATAAGAGTGAAGGCTACATACAGTACATAAGCTTGTACAGTGTGACAGTAGAATTCACTAACCAGTGGTCTTCCTGAAAGTGAGTTGCCGGAGGTAAGAGGATGTAGTTGAAGTTGTGATGAGGAAGGAAACTTCAAAAAGAGAAAGAATGAAGCATTTTGCTCACTAGAGTCACAGTGTTTGAACAGGACTCTTCTCTTGGATTTAAGTTCTGTTTCTGTCAAGAGTCTTAATACTTTTGATCATCCATTTTCTTATCTTATAAACTGTCCTGCCACTTCTCAAGGTATTTGAGATCAGTTGACATTCCGTTTTCCTTGACTGCTCACCAACTGTATTAGTTTTCTAGGGATGCCATTACAAAATACCACAAACTGAGTGGCTTTAAACAATAGAAATGGGGACTTCCCTGGCAGTCCAGTGGTTAGGATACAACACTTCCACTGCAAAAGGCATAGGTTCTGTCCCTGGTCAGGGAAGTAAGATCCCACATACCCTGTGGCACAACCAAGAATAAAGGTTAAACAATACAAATGCATCCTCTTATAGTTGTAGAGGCTAGATGTTTGAGACTAAGGTGTCAGAAAGGTTGTACTCTCTGTGAAGCCTCTCTGGCCTCTTTCTAGCTTCTGGTGGGTGCTGGCAGCCCTTGGTCTTCCTTCGTTGGTAGATGCATCACTCAAATCTCGGTCTCTGTTGTCCCTTGGTCTTCTTGTGTCTCTGTCTTCATGCAACATTCTCTTCCCTCTGTTTTCACATTTTTCTTCTTGTAGTTCTGTGAGTCCAAATCTCCCTCTAGTCAGTTTAGGGCCCTGATCCTAAATCAATATGATCTCATTTTAACTTGATTTTATCCACAAATATTCTAATTCCAAATAAGATCACATTTTTAGGTTTTCCAGTGGAAAAGAATTTGGGGGGAATACTGTGCAACCCATTTGGGGTTGGGCAACATTTTGCCCAACAGCTAAATGTTCTTTTCCATAGCCCTGCCCTCAGACTTCTTTTCTTCTTATTGTATACTGTCTCTTTTAATAATCTCTTTCACTCCCCTACATATACCTAGAGCTAATATTGGTTGAGTTCTGTTTGCTAGCTCTATTTGTTGTATGTAATCCCATTGATGTCTCACAAGAGCTTTGTGTGCTCAGTGCGCTTCAGGCGTGTCTGACTGTTTGCCATCCCATGGCCTGTAGTCCACTGACTCCTCTGTCCACAGGATTCTCCAGGCAAGAACAGTGAAGTGGGTTGCCATGCCCTTCTCCACAATAACTTTCTCCATCTTACAAATGAGGATACTGAAGCCAAAAGATATTAAAGCACGTGCCCAGGGCCTTTCAACTGGTTAGTAATAGAGCAGGAATTTGAACCCAGACTGTCTGACTCCAGGGCAAAACAGCTAGATTATAACACAGTTATATATTATTTTGAGGAATCATCTTTTATAGTAGAATTGTACAATCTTAGTATATGAAGTAATATAAAAGTTTTTCAAGTCTGAACTCCAACCTAATATAAGACTTTAATGTCCATCTGTGATGAGAGTTACCTCCTCAGATGGATGCAGTGATGAATAGAGAACTCAAGACTGGTTGGGATCTACAAGATACTGAAAATACATTTGCTAATACATGTAAAGTTTTAAAAAGAACAAGGAAAATACTACAAGAATCATTTTCCCTCCCTTGGGCCATGCTCTGCTGTCAACTGACAAGAAGTCGTGGGCCCAAATCATTAAGCCCTTTACTAATATGCTGGGGAGTTTTGACTTTATGCTACAGTTAATAGTCACTGTTCAAAATATGTTATGTACAGGAAAGACAATGTCAAGTTTGTGTTCAATTTAATCAGTTGTGTTCATGTATTGTGAAGTGGGATAGACTAGGGTGAAACAGAGGGGAATGAGACTAGCAGTGAGAAACCAATTTGCAAGCTATTATGAGTCCATGAGCGAAATGAGGCTTCCCAACTGGTTCCAGTGGTAAAGAGTCTGCCTGCCAATGCAGGAGGTACAGGACATGCAGGTTCAATCCCTGGGTCCAGAAGATCCCCTGGAGGAGGAGGAAATGGCAAACCACTCCAGTATTCTTGCTGATACAATCCCTTAAACAGAGGAGCCTGACAGGCTACAATCCATGAGGGTGCAGAAGAGTTGGACACAGCTGAGCTCACACAGTACAGGAGATAAATGATGACTGTTAATTAGAGAATTATATATGTGACAAATTACCTTTAAGACGTTATCCATTGGCAAAAGATGTAATTCTTTATTTATTAAGAGTAAAATTGTAATAAGGCATTGATCCCAGTTTGGAGCTGTTTTCTCAACCACTGTGTTAGAAAAATAATGTTCTGATTTAATCAACCATTAAGTTACATGATCAGAGAGACTTTATAGTTCCAATTCTATTAGTGCCTCCTAATTAACCCTTTCTAAAGTACAAGATGTGATCATAATTGCAAATCTTATAATGTAGCTTTATTTTTAACCTCTTTTTCAACTACTTCTGCAGGTTATGTCACCAAAATGAAAACAATAACTAACTCTTGAACCCATGTTAACAAACTGTTCATTCATCGTCATCAAAGCCCTCCTTAAAGCTAATGACACTTCTGTCTCCAGGAATAACTCACTGGCTTTAACTCTGAGGCTGGTTTTAGGTCCAGAGTGGCTGTAAAGGTGGCATAACCTTTAGACTTCTTGAATACACTAGAAAAGCACTCCAATTTTTAGTTGATAAACATGAGTTTTCACCAGCACCAACGTCCCACGTCATTGCATTTATAACCAGAAACCTGGAAGTGTCCTAGTCACCTGTCGTTCAGTCTTTTCCTATCCTGATCAGTTGCAGAGTCCTGCAGTAAGTATAAACCTAACCTGCTCCACTCTTACTCTGCAATCAGGATTTTCACACCGGCTGTTTAATTGGCCTCTCTGTCCTCTCCACAGTCCATTTTCTGTGTTGCAGGCAGAATGAGCACTCTCACATGTGAATGGAATCATGACACTTTTTGCTTCAAGTCTTTCTTTTAAATCATTGATTTATTTATTTGGCTGTGCTGGTGCATAGTTGTGGCATGTGGGATCTTCAATCTTCATTGTGGCATACAGGATCTTTAGTTGTGGCATGTGGGATCTAGTTCCCCAACCAGGGACTGATCTCAGGCTCCCTGCGTTGAGAGCGGAAGTCTTAGCCACTGGACCACCAGCGAAGTCCCTGCTTGACTCCTGCTGTATTCAGATAAGGCAGCAGCTACATACCAACCTGCCAGTTTCCCAAACGTATCCTGCTGCTTCACACCTCTCACAATGTGCCTGAAGTGCCTTCCCTATCTGGCATCCTTTTTTTTTTTTATCTTTCCAAACTCTGCTGAGGTATCACCTGCTCTGAAAAACTTTCCCTGACCTCTAGTTTATTAGTATATTTAGATCCTCTTATCTGGGCCTTCATGGCATCCTATACACATTACAGCACATTAATGCCCAGGTTACTATTATATCCCTAGTGGCCTAATAGAGCACCTGGCATATAGTAGGTTCTGGATAAATATTTGATAAGTGACTAACACTTATTACTGTAAAGTGATCTCTTGTTTACTGTGTTTTCACCCAGACAGCAGGGAGTTTGTAGACTAGCACCTGATACAGGATTAATTATGGAGCAGGCCTGGCCCTCATTTGTTTTTTGAATGGATAACAGTGGCATTGGGGCTTCCTAGGTGACTCAGTGGTAAAGAATCTGCCTGCCAATGCAGAAGGCTTGGGTTGGATCCCTGGGTCTGGAAGATCTCCTGGAGAAGGAGATGGTAACCCATTCCAGTATTCTTGCCTACGAAATCCCATGGACAGAGGAGCCTGGTGGGCTACAGTCTATGGGGTTACAAAGAGTCAGACACAACTGCGCCACTGAGCACGCAGGCAACAGTAGCATGGAAAAGTAGCCAGCTGAACTGCTGCCAGCCAGCTCACCTTGTAGCTGGTTGGCAAAAGACATAGAAAGCTGCCTTAGACTCAGCATGCAGCTATCCATCTACATGATTGACCACAGTAGCGCTTTTGAAGCTGACCTCTTGAAGAATACTTCATGCCACATATCATGAACACTCATGACGCATTGTAATAAAACTTCAAGTAATGAATCAGAGCTCATAATAGGCTGGAATTATGGTGGTGTGTCCCCTTTCACTAAAGGGAAGCAATTCACTGGAGAATAGCACCAGGAACTGTGTTAAGGTCAGGACACTTTTGGGCTGATTTATCATACTTTTCATTTCTGAGGAACTACGTAATGAAGATTTACTGCTAACTACAAGGTACGGCAAGATCCTAAACCATCAATTACAAAATTGGTTGCTCAAAGCATATTTAAACCTGTAGAGGCAGACAATTGGCTTAAGTATTTAATACAGATTTTAATAAGCCATACATTGAGCATAAAGGTATGTTTGTTGAGCACCCTATTTCATTAATATTCTGCCATAAATAATTTTCATTCTATGCCTACAAATGGATGGAAAAAAATGGAAGTTTTCTGGTTTTCCTACAGGCATACTTCAGGCCAGGGTCAGGTTTGGAATAGAACCTAAGGACTTAAAACTTTTTGGCATTGTCTCTAAGATGAGAGAATGAGACTTTTTTTTGTCTTTTCTGATTATTTTTGTCTATTAGTTTCAAACAGAAAAGTTTGGTATTTTATTCTGAGAGGATAGAATAGATAAAGATGGTTGAATTGAATTGATTTTAAAAAGTAGATTCAAAATAGAATGATTTAAGAGTGTCTATCAGTTACAATTCTATTACTGTAAGCTCTTATTTATATTCAAGTCAATGTATAGTATTTCTTAATCCTTAATGGCCAACAAATGGGAAAAAGATTCTTGTTCAGAGGGGTTAAGTAACTTTCATAAAGTCATACTGCTCATATATGACAAAACTTGGGATTTATTATCCTATTGCCTCACACAACCTTTTGAGGAAAAAAAATGACAGCTAAATTATAAATGTGGACATCAGGCACGCCTAAAGGGAAAAAAATGCAGAGCCAAAATATTTAAATAAATGTGTCAAGATAGATCTAAAATTAAACAGTACATCGAAGGGTGTGATTTATTCTGCTACAGAAAAACTATTCCCAGACAGTCTAGATTATGTCTCTAATCAATATGCTTAGTGAGGGAAAGATATATTCCATTTTCTGAAAAAGATCCCACACATTTTAGGTGCAAATAGTTAATTAGTCATTTCATATCCAAAAGAGGAGAGTAATCCTCTAATGTCCATATGGCATATGTTTTCCAAGCTTATTTTTACATTCCCTTCTGTCCTTTAAAACCCCAGCCTGACAAGATCACTTGGCAATATGAAGAAATGTTACCACATGTATGCTATCAAGTCATGCACAGAACTCTTCTTGTCCAAGTCTTCATCTGACAGAGGTTCTTTTGCCATCTGGGCTGGTTGCTTTTCGTTTAAAATCTGAATTACAGGAACAATGACTGGAAAATTGATGTTAAGAAACTATAACATTTTAGATGTGATCATGGTATTGTGGCTATGTTATTACAAAAAACTCTCTTGTGGATTTTCATGATGAAATATTTATGGATAAAATTATATGAAGCCTGAGATTTGCTGCAAAATAATATGAGAGGGCAGAATTAATTTGTTTTTTGTGTGTGTTGGAGGGTAGAAATAATTTGTGGATGGGGCAGATTGGCCATGGTTTGCTGGTTGTTGTATCTGGATGATAGCTACTCGAGGGCTTTTTATACTGGTTTGTATACTTTTGTGTATTAAAAAGTAAAAGTTAAAAAAGAAAAGTAAAAAATACAAAATGATTGAATCACTTCTTGGGATATATATTCATTTTGTGATAACCTTGCCTTCAACTATTTAGGCTGTACAGACAGCTCTCAAGGTATGTTCTGAGGGGGTCACTTATCATCCACAGACATCAGTGCATATAGGACAATGTTTATGTTAGGATGACGTTTTGATTTCTATTTCGGCATAACCAATGTTATTTTTCTCATTGGGTCTCCCCCCGCCCCAGATAGCATCATTCTTCCCATTATTTCCTGGGAGGTTTTATTGTGGTGGCTATCATTGTCATTGCCATTATTGTTTTGTGCTGGTATATTGTAGTGGCCACAATTTCAGAGTATGTGAATTATCCTCCTGTGATTGTGGCAGGTATACATCCTGTCACAATTTATAAGATACTATGTGGTGATTGGGTCTGATCACAATATGTTTATTGTCACCAATTCCCCCCAGCTTACTTTATCCTTCACCAAAAAGTTGGCAAAGCCTAGCTTCACACTCTCTAAAATTGTAAATAGGCATGTTGAAAGAACTAAGAGAAAATTGTCAGGCTAGGTTCTGTCACTCAGGGTCAAAGGGGGAAGCAAAAGCAATGGAGCAAATGTTCAACTGGTGAATAGTTAAGCAAAATGTAGTGTGGCCATACAAAGAAATACTACTCAGCAATAAAAAAGGAATGAACTGGTTCATACTAAAACAGGGATGAGCCTAAAAGTCAATTATATTGTGTGAAAGAAGCCAGCCAAAATGACCACCCAAACCATATTACATGATTTATATAAAATATCGAAAAAAGGCAAATCTGTAGGCATGAAAAATAGATTTGTAATTGCATAGGGCTCATGTAGAAATGGGGATTAGTTGAAAATGGGCTTGAGCCTCTGCTTGCCTCTTGTTTGTAGAAAAACTTAAGTTTTCCCGGCCTGCCCTCAGTCACAAAATGCTGGGTCAAGAGTTAATGTCCAGAAGAATGTGAACTTGTAATGATAAATGATAGCAGTTGGGTAGGAAGAATGCAAACAATTTGAACAAATAGAACAGCCAAATGTAGAGTCACAGAATCTTTATTCCCTCCCTGAAGGACAAAGATAGTGTCTAACACATATCTGAGTTGTTTTACAGATACTAAAACCCCCACCACATGGAAGAAGCCAACTGCTTGAAGAACAGGTTGACCCCAGACTGGCTGGAGGACTGATGATATTAATCCCTGTGACATCACCCTGTTATCTTATCATTAACCAATCAGAGAACTGTGCACAAGTTGATCATGCATCCTCCCACTTTCTCCCTCACTTTGTCTTTAAAAACCCTTCCCTAAACTCTGCTGGAGAGTTTAGGTCTTTGGATTGTTAGCTCTTTGGTTGGCCTTGCAATAAACAATGTACTTTCCTTCACCACTCTAGAGAAGGGAAGGGCTACCCACTCCTGTATTCTGGCCTGAAGAACTCCATGGACTGTGGAGTCCGTGGGCTCACAAAGAGTTGGACATGATCGAGTGATTTTCACTTCACTCCTTCACCACAGTCTGGTACTAGTAGACTGGCTTTACTGTGCATGGGCAAGCAGACCCCGGTTTGATTTGGTAACAGTGACACTTGCATAACTTGATAAATTTACTAAAAATCATTTAAGTGTACATTTAAAACTGGTAAATTTTATGATATTTACCTTAGTGAATATTTTATGATACTTACTGAGTAAATTATACCCCAGCTAATGAACACCAAGGACTTGCTTTTCACTCTCCTTTTGACATTGCTGAACATGTGAGATGTGGCAGTTGTCAAAGTTGTGAAATGGGATGACCCAGGGAGAGAGTTTGCTTGTCACCTCTTAGAGCATGGCAAATGCCTACTCTCCATCTGATTTGGAACTCTAGCACCAAGAAGCTTTGTATCAGAAAGTTTTGGTGGGTGATGGATGACTCATAGAAATACATCTGCCTGATTTTCTGCTTGTCAGGGGAAAGAGGCTGTGCCAGCCCTTCTTTTATCCACAGTTAATCCCTCCAGCTGGGCTCTGGACTTCACTCCCCTCCCCCTCCTTTGATGGCCACGCTTCTTCATTCACCCGCCTCCTCTTTCTCAGCAGTCCACATGCATGCGTGCTCAGTCGTGTCCGGCTCTTTGCCATCCCATGCACTGTAACCCACTGGGCTCCTCTGTCCATGGAATTTCCCAGGCAAGAATACTGGAGTCAGTTGCCATTTCCTCCTTCAGGGGATCTTCCTGACCCAGGGGTCAAACCTGCATCTCTTGAGTCTCCTTCATTGGCAGGTGGATTCTTTACCACTAGCACCATCTGGGAAGCTTAGTCTTTGTCTTAGCAACATCTTTCCAGAAAAGAAAATCCTCTCTCAACCTATTATCTTCTCTAGCAACAACCTTATAGCTTCCTTTCGCTTCCTTACCTCATCACAGTGTAGATTTTGCCACTTGACCAAGATTGCTTTTGCTTAACGTATCAGTGACTTTAGTTGGCAAATCCAATGGACCCATTTCAATTGTTAACATACGTCACTTCTCTTCAAGTTTTCAAACTTTTTTTGGGGAATTGATTTTGAAATTCTATTATGTTAATATAGTTTTTTAAGACTTAAGAATTCCCTGTTAATTTCCCTTAAAATTCTGTTAATAGTTTTAAGACTTAAGAATTCCCTCCATATGTAACATATATTAACATGTATAGAATGCACAAATATAAATGTGCAATTTATCTATGTTTATCAACTAACAGAGAATTTATCAGTTAAAAAAAGCAAGTCTGTATAGGCTCCTGTTTCCCCCAGAACATATTCTTTTTGAACTGCATCAAAAAATGGATTATTATAAAGCCAAAGGTTCTTTCCACAGGAACATTAGAATCAAGGGCCCTAGGGAATTCCCTAGCTGCCTGGTGGTTAGGACTTGGCACTTTCACTGCCAAGGGCCTGAGTCAGTCCCTGGTCAGGGAACTAAGATCCCATAAGCCAGTCAAAAAAAAAATTGGGGTCCTAGTACTTCAAAATTTTGGCTTCAAATAAATCATAGGCATAATTAACAATTCTTGAAACTTTCTCTTCTTTTAGCTTTTATAATAATGCCCTATATATGTTATTATATATGTTATGCCCTATATATGTTATATAACATATGCCCTATATGTGTTATATAATATATAACATATTATGTATAATACATACATTATATATAATATTTATAACATATTTTATGTGTATTTCTTTGGAGCCTTCTGCTATTCTATCTACCCCTTAATACAAATTCCCTACCATCTGTGTAAAGAATTGTTATCTTTGGCTCACTTCTCTTCTCAGTTCTACACATGCTCCCTTAGTCATCTTTTTCTCTTCAATAGCTTCATTTACCATCTTATACTCATGACTACCCACCTACCCACTCTCCAGCAATCTGTACCTTCAGTCCAGTACTATTGCCAGAGTTTACAAGCTCTATTATCCAACTACCTACTGTTCTTGGTGTGTATCTTTCCACTGTCTTAAGCTCTATATGTCCCAAACTTAACTATTTGTAATCTCTTGAAAAGTGGCTCCATAGCCTGCTTTTCTTATCATTTTGAAAGACCTCCATTCTAGGAGCCTAAACTGGAAACCCGAAGTAGTCATTCTCAACTTCTCCCTCCCACTTACTTCCCACGTTCAGTCAGTCATGAAGGCCTATGATTTCTCCTTCTTGTATATCTCAGTCTGTTACCCTTTCTCCATCCTTACTATCACTACTGCATTAGTAGTTCAGATTAGTTCAGATCTTCATTATCTTTCTCACTCTTTCTTTACTTTTGCTTGTACTACAAGAACTGAACATGGTAGCCACAGAAGGCGTCTCTGGGTTCTTTGCACTGTCACTTGAGTTTATATGACCACTAAATCCCTGAGAGTTAAATTTGGTGAATCCAATCTCATTGCAGAGTTCAGGGGTCTGATAGCCGCAGGACTTGGAGATGGCATCAAAGATGGCTTTAGCAGAGCTGCCTAAGTAGAAGTGCAGCTCTTCGCAGAGCTACAGCAGTTGTCCACATCAGTCATTAGCAGCAGTGTCTTAGGCACAAGAGCAGAGAGATGGTGTAAGTTGTTTCAGAAACAAGAATAAGATGCATCCCTAGTGAGACCCAGCACCCTGTCACCTTGCAAAGAGAATGTCCTGGCAGGAATAAAGTGCTTATTGATTTTGTTTTTCCCTACAGTTGCCTCATCCCACAGAATTAAGGTAGTTTGGTCAGAATGACGGTACCATATGATAGTTTCATTTTCTTGGGGCATTTGGACTGCCAGATCAACTCAGTGGTCACAAATTCCTTCAGCCTCAGTCATTTACTTCCCTAGGTCTGTTTCAGAATGGACAAGACCTTCAGGACCTTGAGGGATTTCCCTGGGAGGGAGAGAAAAAAAAACCTCAGACTCTTAAGATGGACAAAGAGAATGTCCTCCAGGGAAGTAACCTCCATAGCCTTGACCAAGTGGGCCACTTTGTATAACAAGTACCACTCCTTGTCTTTGCCTTTGCCTCCAAAGGCCTGACCATCACTGCCAAAGGCTTCCATTACTGCCTCAGCACTGTCCTTCAGAGTTCCTCCCAGGGCCTCAGGGTCCAACCATGGGACCAGTGTCCTCACCTGCAACTTGATATATTCTTTAAAAACCAAAAGTACTCATTATCCCTTTCCTATGTTACTGCAATTTTTCTACCTTAAATATTGTCCTTCTCCTTCACATTTCTCACAGTGCTGCCCAAGAAGTCTTTGTAAAACCCAATCCTGATCATGTCGTCCTCTTACTTAAAATGGCTTAATGGTTATCATTAGGACAAATTCTAGATTTCTTAGTATGGTGAATACAATCTGTCAGGACCACCTAGTTTTAGATGTCCCAGAGATAAATACTTTTGATGTTTGGATTATTATTCTCTCTTGCATATGAGAGAAGGCAATGGGGAAGATAACTAGGGAGAACTGGATTATCACAATGGGTATCATGCTCCTTAAATCTATACACGTCTTCTCCTGGTTGTAGTCTCTTTTGCATTTACAGATCAATTATTCCACAATGCAAATATATCATTAAACATATCATTCTGAGGTAGCACTTCTTTATAATTATATCAGTTAACTGATTCGAAGTTTGTTTTTAGTTTGGTAAACAGGACACAAAAAAATGTCCAACTAAATACACATGGTAAATGTTTTACCTTAAACATATAAACAACTTTTTTTCCAAATGTAATTTCATTTTTATGGAAAACTTCAAAGATTCTTTGTAGTTTTGGACAATATTCCATCACATTTTTAAGTCCAAAGGATAAAAACATCTTTTCAGTTCAATTCAGTCGCTCAGTCATGTCTGATTCTTTGCAACCCCATGAAATGCAGCATGCCAGGCCTCCCTGTCCATCACCAACTGGTAGACTACACCCAAACCCATGTCCATTGAGTTGGTGATGCCATCCAACCATCTCATCCTCTGTCATCCCCTTCTCCTCCTGCCTTCAATCTAGCATCAGGGTCTTTTCCAAGTCAGCTCTTCGCATCACATGGCCAAAGTATTGCAGTTTCAGCTTCAACATCAGTCCTTCCAATGAACACCCAACTGATCTCCTTTAGGATGGACTGGTTGGATCTCCCTGCAGTCCAAGAGAGAGTTGATCCAACTCTCAAGAGCCTTCTCCAACACCACAGTTCAAAAGCATCAATTCTTCAGTGCTCAGCTTTCTGTATAGTCCAACTCTCACATCCATACACTACTACTAGAAAAACCATGGCCTTAATTAGAATGGATATTTGTTGGCAAAGCAATGTCTCTGCTTTTTAATATGCTGTCTAGGTTGGTCATAACTTTCCTTCCAAGGAGTAAGTGTGTTTTAATTTCATGGCTGCAATCACCATCTGCAGTGATTTTGGAGCCCAGATAAATAAAGTCAGCCACTGTTTCCACTGTTTCCCCATCTATTTGCCATGAAGTGATGGGATCAGATGCCATGATCTTAGTTTTCTGAATGTTGAGCTCTAAGCCAACTTTTTCACTCTCCTCTTTCACTTGCATCAAGAGGTTCTTTAGTTCTTCTTCACTTTCTGCCATAAGGGTGGTGTTGTCTCCATATCTGAGGTTATTGATATTTCTCCTGGCAGCCTTGACTCCAGCTTGTGCTTCCTCCAGCCCAGCGTTTCTCATGATGTACTCTACATATAAGTTAAATAAGCAGGGTGACAATATACAGCCTTGACATACTCCTTTTCCTGTTTGGAACCAGTCTGTTGTTCCATGTCCAGTTCTAACTGTTACTTCCTGACCTGCATACAGGTTTCTCAAGAGGCAGGTCAGGTGCTCTGGTATCCCCATCTCTTTTAGAATTTTCCACAATTTATTGTGACCCACACAGTCAAAGGCTTTGGCATAGTCAATAAAGCAATAGTTTTAGGCAATAGTGTAGTACATCTTGTAGTACAAGATGTTTTTCTGGAACTCTCTTGCTTTTTCGATGATCCAGCGGATGTTGGCAATTTGATGTCTGGGTCCTCTGCCTTTTCTAAATCCAGCTTGACCATCTGGAAGTTCATAGTTCATGTATTGTTGAAGCCTGGCTTGGAGAATTTTAAACATTACTTTACTAGCGTGTGAGATGAGTACAGTTTTGCAGTAGTTCGAGCATTGTTTGGCATTGCCTTTCTTTGGGATTGGAATGAAAACTGACCTTTTCCAGTCCTGTGACCACTGCTGAGTTTTCCAAATTTGCTGGCATATTGAGTGCAGCACTTTCACAGCATCATCTTTCAGGATTTGAAATAGCTCAACTGGGATTCCATCACCTCCACTAGCTTTGTTCATAGTGATGCTTCCTAAGGCCCACTTGACTTCCAGGATGTTTGGCTCTAGGTGAGCGTGAATGATCACACCATTGTGATTATCTGGGTTGTGAAGATCTTTTTTTGTACAGTTCTTCTGTGTATTCTTGCCACCTCTTCTTAATATCTTCTGCTTCTGTTAGGTCCATACCACATTGTTTATTAACATTTTTTTCTTGGAAAATATTCATATGTACAGAAATATATCATGTAAAATGTGCTCTTTCCTCCCACATATGTATAGATACATACACATTGTTTTACACAAATGTGATCACTGGTTCTAAAACTTATTTTTCACATAATACAACTAGGAAATCTAATTAAGTCTGTAATATACTCTCACCTCTCTCTTTTTAATAGCTATAGTATCCTTTTTTCAGAGACCTATTGTTGACATTTAGGTTATTTTTAGCTTTCCACTATTATCAAAAGCTAATGAATTTCCCTGAATGTTGATGAACATGGACAAGTATATCTATGGGATAAATTTCTAGAAGTGGAATTGCTAGTTCCGTTTCAATATATATCTATATAGATAGATATATCTTTTATGCTTCCTCCAAAGTCATAGCAATTTACACTCTCACCAGTTGTAAATAAGAATGCTCATTTCCTTACCTTCTCAAGCACAAGGTATCATCTTTATATTCTTTGCTTGTTTGATAGATGAAAAATGGTATTGCATGATTTTTTAAATATAATTTTCTATAATAATGATTGGTATTGAAAACCACATGTGGTTACTTTATATTGCCTATTTATGTTTTTGTTAATTATTTTACTGAGATGATATCTTACTAGTGGCAACACCAGAATTTCTATATAGGAAGAGCTCATAAGTAAGAAACATTGTTGGAAAGGTTAAAGCTAAGGATCTTGCCTTGCAATTGTGATTGCACAGTACTTTATGTAAGACTGAGAAAAGTCAGTTGTCCTTATCAAACAGTAGAGTACAGGTAACGGAAATAGCCTGTCAATCTCCCAGTTCCTTCTTGATTTCATCACTGCTTTTATTTTTTTTATTTTTATTTATTTATTTTTTAAATTTTATTTATTTATTTACTTATTTTTTTACTAGTATCTAAAGTCTTTTTTTTTTTATTCTGTTGGTTTTGCCATACAATGACATGAAACCGCCATGTGTTTACATATGCTCCCCCTCCAGAACCCCCCCCCCTTCCCGATTCCCTCCCCCTGGGACATTTCAGTGCACCAGCCCCAAGCATCAACCCTGGGCTGGTGATTGATTGCTTTTATTTTTATAAGAGCTCTTTGTTTATTAAATAAATTAGTCCTTTTATGTCATGTTTGCTGCAAATATTTTTCTTAGTTTTTCTTTCATCTCTATTAAAATAATTCTTACCTTTAAGAATTGTAATTTTTATGTGAACTATTTTATCATTTTATGGCTTCTGGAATAACTGCAATATATAGACAATATTTCCATAATGCAAGACTATAAAAAAGTTTTGCCAATTTTTTTCTGGTACATTTATGATGTCATACACTTAATTTCTGATCCACCTCAGATACATTTTTGAAAAGAAGACAAAGATCTAGCTTTTTAAGAGTGGTTAGATGGTTATCTCAATGGCTACAATTTTTAAAATGTTACTTCTGAAATTCTATCAAGACCTAACCTGAGGAAGGAAAACACATGAGCTTCCTTTCAATGCTATTGCTCAGAACTGGTTTCTGTTGCTTTTTAATATGTCAGTGAGGACACTATTTATCCAATATTTATTCTGGTTCAGAATATACCTTAAGACAAATTAAATGCTGTCAAAATAAAGTGATCTTGGGAGAATAAAATATGAAATGACTAGATACCTGCATAAAGTGTAGTGCAAAATGATGTTGAATTTAGTGTCACCAATACAATTCTTTGTGAGCAAGATTCTATTGTTTTGTGTGTGTGTGTGTGTGTGTGTGAGAGAGAGCATGTGCAAGCGCTTGCGTGTGTGTCACTTTGCAAACTTGCCCAAAACAATCTATTATCTAACTGGTAAAAAGACATTTGCTTCTTGGAAGAAAAGTTATGACCAACCTAGACAGCATATTAAAAAGCAGAGACATTACTTTGCCAACAAAGGTCCACCTGGTCAAATCTATGGTTTCTCCAGTAGTCGTGTATGGATGTGAGAGTTGGACTATAAAGAAAGCTGAGCGCGGAAGAACTGATGCTTTTGAACTGTGGTGTTGGAGAAGACTCTTGAGAATCCCTTAGACTGCAAGGATATCCAACCAGTCCATCCTAAAGGAGATCAGTCCTGGGTGTTCATTGGAAGGACTGATGTTGAAGCTGAAACTGCAAAACTTTGGCTATCTGATGCAAAGAGCTGACTCATTGGAAAATACCCTGATGCTGGGAACGATTGAAGGCAAGAGAAGGGGATGACAGAGGATGAGATGGTTGGATGGCATCACTGACTCAATGGACATGAGTTTGAGTAACCTCCGGGAGTTGGAGATGGACAGGGAAGCTTGGCGTGCTGCAGTCCATGGGGTTGCAAAGAGTCAGACATGACTGAGCAACTGAATTGAACTGAAGATGGTATATTTAGGTGATTTCTTATTGGTCTCTTTTTAAAAGTAAAAAAAAAAAAGGAAAAGCTTATTAGTGTATATGATTCTTAAGGGAAGAAATATGTTTTATTAACTATCACAGTGATAATAAATAATTTTGAATAAATAGATGAATATTCAAGCTGTAAGGTAAATATCTTAAAAAAGTAAATTCGCAATCATTAAATTTGGGATTTAGAATTTTAAAAAATGAAGTAGTTTTCAACCTGTGATTGAGGATCTTCTTCTGTAACTTTTTCTTTTACTAAAGAAGAAACCTATGTCATATTCATATCCAGTGTTTATATACGGAGCATATTTTAGTTTAAAATATATCAAGAGTTGAAAGATATTGTCCTTGGATACAAAAGAATCCAACCAGAAGAATGTCCTCATTTATTAAAAGAATCACAAGTAGGACAGATTAGTCAAGCCAGCCCGCTCCTCTGCTGAGTCTTGGGAGTTAACAACCCAGGACATTAACAGATGAGCCTGTGCCCTTGAGGCTGAGGGACTGTGACAATGGTATTCAGCAGTGGAAGGAACTGGGAGAAAATAGACTGAGCCCCAATGATCTGAGCCTTCTGAGCTTGCCATTCGATATTTCTCGTAGGCTGATGCCCTAAGACTTAAACTAACTCCTTTGGTCCTCTCGAACTGAAGAGATGAAGCATATACATGGCCTTGGTTTAGGACGCTTTATCAACATCACTTCTGTTTTGAGCCACTTCTAACCCTGGGGAAAATGTGAGTTGGTGGTCTTTCTAGTCTGGGGCCAGAAGCACGATATTGGGTAATGCCTTATTGGTATCATTTTTATATTTCCCTTTTCATCTATACATATACTAAATGGAACCTCTCTCTTTTTTTAAGTGTGTGATTCTAGTGAGTGTTTAATTCAGTTTGATCAATCGGGTGGGCTTAGAAAAATACAAGAGGCTGTAATTTTATTCTATTTTTTTTGTCATCCCACAGAAGTTGTCAAATGAACAAAAACAACCTTGGCTTCTGCAAATGTAGGCAGCAATTAAGGTGAAGATGTAGGCTTTTTGCTTAAATTACTAAGAGAGTTTCTTTGATTTTCCTTACCAATGGAGCACTGAACAGGGATAACAACATGGTAAGATTTTTGACCTCTCAGCTTCTGAAGAACAGCTATTCAGGGACATAAAAACCACTCTCATTAAGTACCAACAATTGTTTATCTGTTCACATCTATTTGCTGATTTTTATGTATGCTTTGATGTATGTAAGATATGTATTTTTCTTTATTAAAAAATATCTTTTCTTACCACCCTTTCCCTATTATCATACAATGGATAAGTGTTCCTCAGTCATTAATTATTACCCCCAGGTCTTTTAAAATGTCTTCTGTGGTTTAAAATAGTTGCAATACAAAAATGTATAAAGTAAATCTAAATACTCCTTTTCTCAACCTACTTCTACTCTTTACAAGTACTCACTGATAGGTAGTTTGGTGTCTTTTCAGCTATTTTTCTATGTGTATAAAAACATTTTAAACAGAACTTGTTCTTTTTTTTCACAACTCCATTTGTATTGTAGAGAAGAGACATCATTACTTTTGGGGGGAGATTTTTTAAAATTAATTTCAGAATTATAAGAAAGTTTCAAGAACAGTACAAAAGCTCTTCTAAACCCTTCGCTCTGATTCTCCACTTGTTGGCATTTTACCATTTTTACTTTATGATTTTCTCTCTTTCTATATACAAACATATTATTTTATCTGAACCATTTGAAAGTAACTTGTGCTAAAGGGTACCCCTTCCCCTAAATACTTCAGTGTGTACCTCCTAAAACATTGTGTCTCCTTACCATAGTATAAGTATCAAAATCAAGAAATTAACATTGATGAAAATACTGTTATTTACTGTGCAGCCTTTATTCTATTCTTCACTTTTGAAATGCATCATCTTGGGACATCCCTGGCAGTCCAGTGGTTAAGTCTCTGACATTTCACTGCAGGGGGCTCAGGTTTGATGCCTGGTCAGGGAACTAAGATCCCATATACTGTGATGCATGGCCAAAAATAAAACAAAATAAAATGCATCATGTTTTTTGAAAGGAATATATTAACAGATAATGTGCCTTAGGGGCTTCCCAGGTGGTGCCAGTGGTAAAGAACCTGCCTGCCAGTGCAGGTAGATGTAAGAGACACAGGTTCGATCCTTGGGTCAGGAAGATCCTCTGGAGGAGGGCACTATTCTTTCTTGGAGAATCCGATGGACAGAGGAGCCTGGTGGGCTGCAGTCCATATATATGGTCACACAGAGTTGGACACAACTGAAGCAACCTAGCACACATAATGTGCCTTTTTTTTTTTAACAATTGTTCAAATGAGCAGCTATCCTTAGCATTTCCTGAACTTGCCTTGCCCCATGCTGTGGTTCACATTCTCACCTTCAAATGTTGTCTTCATTCCCCTTTTCTGGCTGGCAAAATTTCACTTCACCTTCAAAGCCTCTTTCTGACACTCCTTACAGACCTTAGTTTTGCTTTGCTTCTGTCCCCTCAGCTTTCTGTCAAAGGCTGCTTTATAGTATTTCCCATTATAGAATCACTGTTTGGATTTCAACCTGATATTCATACTATTTTAAACTTATGGAAACCAGCACCTAGTTCAGGGCTCAAAATAAAAAGAATTGTCAATAAATGCTAATTTAATACTGAGTGATCTATAAGTCTTTTTTTCTCATAGGTGGGTGCCAACAAAATGAAGGAAATATTGATTGCCTTCTTGTAAGTTTTACTCCTTTCTTATTTGATCTAAAGTGTGTCATACTAAGCAAGGGAAGAAAAACTTTATAGTTTAAGAACCTAACCAAGTTGAAAACTACAAAACATTTCTGAAAGAAAGAAGAAAGGAGACTGAAATAAATGGAAAGACATTCTGTATTCATGGATTGGAAAACTCAATATTGTTAAGATGGTAATACCCTTATTTTCAGATTCAACACAATCGCTATCAAAATTCCAAAACTGTTTGCAGAAATGGAGATCGTCCTTACATTCATATGCAATTGCAAGGGACCCCAAAGGCCAAAACAATTCTGAAAAAGAACAAAATTGGAGTAATCACACGTTCCAATTTCAAAGCTTATTAAAAGTGACAGTAATTGAAACAGCATGCTCTTGGCATAAGGACAGACATATAGACTCAGTCAGTTAGTCAGTTCAGTCGCTTAGTTGTGTCCGACTCTTTGTGACGCCATGGACATACAGACTAGTGGGACAGAACTGAGAATTCAGAAACAAACCCATTCATCTATGAGCAATTTATTCTTTAAAACTGTAGTAAAATAAATGTAATATAAAATCTATCTTAACCATTTTTAAGTATTCAGTTTAGTGACATTAAGTATATTCACATTGTTAAGCAACTATTGCCACCATCCATCTTTATTTTATTTTTACATGTATTTTTATTTTATTTTTTCTTTTTTTTCATTGTAACAAATTCAAGAAAGACTTTTTTCTTCACCTTACTATCCATCTTTAGAACTCTTTTCATCTTGCAAGTCTGAAACTCTATACCCATTAAACAGTAATTATATGACCAATTAATCTTTGACAAAGGCAGCAAGTCTATTCAATAGGGAAAGGATAATCTCTTCAATAAACAGTTCTGGGTCAGCTGGATTTCTACATGCAAAAGAATGAGGTTGAACCACCTTACCTCATACCATATATAAAAATTAATGAAAAATGGATCAATAACCTAAATATAAGGGAAAACCTATAAAACTTAGAAGAAAACAGAGTAAACCTTGATGACCTTGGATTTGGCACTGAATTCTTAATTTGACACCACAAGCATAAGCAACAATAAAAAAAGTAGATACACTGGACGTCATTAACATTGACGACTCTTGTCCATCAAAAGGCATCAAGAAAGTGAAAGACAACCTACATAATTTGAGAAAATATTTACAAATCAAATATCTCATAAAGGTTTAAAATACAGAGTATGTAAACAACTCCTACAACTCAACGACAAAATGACAAACAACCCAATTTATAAATGGGTAAAGGAGTTAAAAAGACATTTCCCCTGAGAAGGTATACAAATAGCTAGTAAATTCGTGAAAAGATGTCAACATCATTAGTCACTGCAGAAATGCAAATTAAAACTACAAAGAGATACAACTTCACACTTATTAAGATAATTATAATTTAAAAACTAGAAAACAAATGTTATTTAAGATGTGGAGAAAGTGGAACCATAATACATTGCTGATAGAATGTAAAATGGTGCAGCCTCTGTGGAAAACAGTTTAGCAGTTCCCTAAAAAGTTATCACCAACTCAGTGGACCTAAGTTTGAGCAAGTTCTGGGAGATGGTGAAGGACAGGGAAACCTGGCGTGCTGCAGTCGGTGGGGTTGCAGAGTCAGACACGACTGAATTATTGAACAAAAAATTAAACACATATAACCTAGCATATTACCATATAACCCAGCAATTCCACTCCTCGGAATATACTCAAACTGAAAAGAGTCATTCAATCAGATACCTACATGCCAATGTTGATTGAAGAATTATTCACAATAGCCAAAAAGTGGGAAGAACCCAACTGCCCATAAACAGATGAATGGGTGAATAAAATGTGGTATATACCTACAATGGGATCATGGGATCTTGTTCAGCCATAGAAAGAAATGAAGTTCTGATATATGTTACAACTCGAGTGGACCTTGAAAATGTTATGCCAAGCCAAAGAAGCCAGGCACAAATACTGTATGATTCCATTTATGTGAAATATCTAGAATGGGCAAAACTGTGGAGGCAGAAAGTGGATTAGAGGTTACCAGAGTTGGGGGCAGGTGAAATAGAGAATCATTGCTTAAAGGGTACAGAATTTCTGTTAGCAGTGATGAAAAAGAAAATAAATAGTGGTGACGGTTGCACAACATAATTTGATATCATTGAATTTTACACTTAAAAAATGGTTAAAATGGTATGTTTTATCTTATATATTGCCACATTAAAAAGAATCTATGTGAACCTACCTCAGTCTGAACTGCATGTGGTTATTAGAGGCAACTTACTTTCTTTAGGTGGTAAGGGGGGGAGACAAATACAAAAATTCAGTATCAAGGTAAGGAAGATTATCCTTCTAAAATCTAGAATGTAAACCTCTCGGTTTTCAACGTTAGTATGTATCAGATTCCCCCAATCCAGATGACTTGTCCTTACCAATAAAGATCCTAATTCGTTAAGTCTGAGGAGTGCTGGCCACTCGCAGAGGCAAAGACGGCGAAAAGAATTTGTCATCTGCTATTGCCTGGGAGAACCTGCCTGCAAGATTCCATCAAATGTTTGCCCTTTCAGGACCAAACTCAGGTTCCTGCTCTCACAGTCTGTCCCAGCTCACAGCGAGGGCTCTGGACTTCCTTCTGTGTCCTCAAGCCTCAGTCCAATCAGGTCTGTCTTCCACTGACTCAGCATCAGGTCACAGCTGTTCCTCCTGCTCTGATCTTGTCACCCAGCTCCAACCTTGTTCCCATTTTCTATCCCAGTTTTGATAACTGGGTCTTTGTTTTGTCACCAAACCCTGGTCCTTTTCTTACCAGTTTCCTCAGAGGAGGCTGTCCCTGAATCTTGGTCCCAGGACAAAGATTTTCCTATTTTGGCTCTCTCTCTTTTTTTTTAATTGAAAGCAATTGCCTTTAGCACTTTGTAAACCCCACTCTATTCCAAAATCCCTCCTCATTCCCATTCCCTCCCTCTACACACCTACTTCCTGTTTAATCCCCCTTCCTCTTCCATGTCATCTCCAGGTGTTTGGTACCTCTGCCAGGGCCCACTTCTGACTCCATTTACCTTCCTGAGAACATCTGTGAACAAGCCCTGCAGGTTGATCCCAGCAAGCTGTTTGCCAGCTGTGAAGGAGTATCCCTGGCACCCTGGGACCCAGCGCCAGCCTTATTCTCCAGGTCTTGCCTTCTCTTGGTGTCCCTGGTCCTGGGCCCAGCCCAGATGCCTGATGGAAAATCCTGTTACCTCCACTGCTTCCTTCTTGCTGCCCACTGAGGGAACAGAAAGGGAACTAACAGCTATGGGCCTCTTCCATGTTTTGAGAGTTTGCTAAAAGGGATATTGCTGATGGGAGGTTCCCAGGTGGCACTAATGGTAAAGAACCTGCCTGCCAATGTGTGGGTTTGATCCCTGGGTTGAGAAGATCCCCAGGAGGTGGGCACGGCAACCCATTCCAGTATTCTTGCCTGGAGAATCCCATGGACAGAGGAGCCTGGCGGGCTACAGTCCATAGCGTTGCAATGAGTCAGACAAGACTGAATCTACTTGACACACACGCAAGCATTTTGCTAATGACATTTAATGTAACACATTATTTTAACTTTTTGGTGGGGAGCAGGGAATAAGAATATGACACAGAGGACTTCCCTAGCGGTCCAGTAGTTAAGACTCCACACTTCCAATGCAAGGAGCAATCTGGTCCCCAGCTTTATTTCCTATAACTCTCCTATGCAAATTAAGGTACCAGAAAATGTATGTTCTCACTTCTAGGCCTAGCTGATCCCATTCCCCTGACTTGAACACCCTACCCTTGTAACCTTGAGTCCCAAGTTTCCTGTCATGCTAGCTCAAGCTGCATGAAATATCTAGAATGGGAAATTTCCCTATCACTTCAGCACACAGCTGTCTCTGCTTTCTTTCTCCTGTGTCACATAGATCATACACATACTCTTCTTGGCACAGGGATCCTGACATATAGTAAGTGTTCAGTGGAGTAGGCAAGAGGATGGACTCTGGAGCCAGATTGCCTGAATTGGTATCTCATTTCTGCTGCTTGCTTGCTGTGTGACCTTTGACAACTTACTTAACCTCTTTGAGCCTCAATTTCCTTGCCTGTGAAATAAAGGTAATAACTATACCTCATAGGGTTATTATATATAAAATTATTTATCCTTCTAGTCTGATATTCCATCTTCTTCACTTAATGTTTGCTTTTTGAAGGTAGATATTAGCTACTTGGGCTTCCCAGGTGACTCACTGGTAAAGAATCTTGCCAATGCAGGAAAATGCCAGTTCAATCCCTGGGCTGGGAAGATACCCTGGAGAAGGAAATGACATTCCACTCAGTATTCTTGCCTGGGAAATCCCATGGACAGAGGAGTCTGGTGGGCTACAGTCCAGGAGATCAAAAACAGCTGGACGTGACTTGGCAACTAAACAACAACAACAATTAGCTACTTATGCCACTCATCCCAAACACTTCAGAGAATTTCAGTTTAGGTACAGGATATAATATGGAGGAATACATGACTGAGAAAGCACTATCTTGCAAATGTCAGTTGTGGGATAGCACTAGTGTAAATAAAAAAGTCCAAAAGAAGAGGAAACAAGGCTTGGGCCTGGAACAGAAGTGGGAAATTCAGAAGAAGAAGGGATGTCGGTGATAGTCCTGAAGAAATGGATTTCAGATCCTTAGAGAGGAGAGAGGAAAGGATTTTGGCCAGTGGGTTTGAGGCCAGTTTATTTCCTTTGAAAAGGAAATGCCTTTGGCCACCTGGAGGGCTGACTGGCTGCTCATGGTTGGCTTGAGGCTGAAGGGAGCAGAGGAGGAGAGACATCAGTTTTCCTTCTGGGATGCCCAGCCCTGCTCACTGGACTTGGAAGGGAGACAAAATTTCCATCTGGTAATGTAGACTGTGGATTCAACCAGTGTGTTCCTTTGGCTGAGTCACTTAGGGTGCTGTGCTGGGCATATGGGTCGGTGCTGGTGTTAGGGACACTGGAGTGTGTGTGTGCACTGATGAGGCCGTGGCATGTGACAGACATATGTCTATGTGGGCGGGGAGCACTCAGGCTGGGGAACAGTACAAGCGGGGAGGAACACAGGCTGGGGGAAACGATGTTGGGGGAGGTTCAAAATAGGCTGCAGAATGATTGCAGCTGGGGAGATACATCCTGGTAGGGGATATAGACTGAGAGGGATACACACTGGGGAGATACAGGCTGGGTGGGGTTGTGTTCATTTTCTACAGTTGTGTAACAAATTATCACAAATTTAGTGGCTTAAAACAACATCCATTTATTAGAAGTCCAAGTCATGGTGTGGCTGAATTCTCTGTTCAGGGTATGATAAGGTTAAAATCAAGGTGTCAGCTGAGCTGTATTCCTTTTTAGAGCTCAGGGTCTTCTTCCACTTTTCACACAGCTGTTGGAAAAATTCAGTTCCTTGTGGTTATAGAACAGAGGCTCCCCTATTTTTGAAGGCTGTTGGCAGAGGCCACTCTTAGCAACTAGAGGGCATCTCTCCATCCTTGCCATCATGCCTCCCTCCTTGTACCTTCTCATGTTTCACATCTCCCTCATTTCTCTGTCTCCAACCTCTAGACCCAGATTTAAAGGGTTCATGTGATTAGATCAGGGCTTCCCAGGTGGTTCAGTGGTAAAGAATCCACCTGTCAATGCAGGAGACATGGGTTTGATCCCTGGGTCTGGAAGATCCCCTGGGGAAGGAAATGGCAACCCACTCCAATATTCTTGTCTGGAAAATTCCAAAGAGAGAAGTCTGGTGGGCTACAGTCCATGGGGTTGAAAACAGTCAGAAATGACTGAGCATGGATGCATGCATGTGATTAGACCAGACCTGCCCAGATAATCTCTCTATTTTAATGTCAATTTGGGACCTCAATTACATTTGCAAAATCCCTTCACAGCAGCACTTAGAGTTGGATTGAATACATGGGAGAAGGTGTGTACATATCAAAGGCCCGGAATCTTGGAAGCTGTTTTAGAATTTTTCATTTCACAGGGGGATAGAGGCTGGAGGAATAAGGTGGGAATATAGTCTGGTGGGGAAAGATGCAAATTAGGATACATGGAGATGGGAAGGAAGGCAAGCTGGGAGGGGTATGGGCTAGGGATATGGACTTATTGGAGAGTCATATTGCTGGATGGGGAAAATATTGAGGGTATGGAGGTTGGGAGGGATATAGGCTAGGAGGATAAAAGCTGAGAGGGATACAGGTTGGGGAGTGGTACAAACTTAGGGGAAATACAGGCAGGGGCATGATGCAGGATAAGGGGAGGATGCAAGCTAGAAAGTGATAAGAGGCCAGAATAAACTCAGGAAGCAGACTTCGCTCAGCACCAGTGCAGAGCTGGGTACCTAAAAAGTAGCTATACTGAACCTGAGTGCTTTGATACAGCTGGGTCCAGGTTTGACGGGGCCTGAAGAAGGGTGCTCAGCCCAGCCTGGGGTTCCAGTTTTCTGGAGGTGATGCTCCAGGTGAGTCCTGAAGAAGAACATGCATCCATAGTCAGCCACAGGAGAAAGGTGACACAAGTGTGCAAGTCAGAGGCAAGAACAGGAGCCCAGGCTCAGAGATGTGTCAACATTGATTATGACGCTTCGCTGTAAGGCTAAATCTTCGATTAAGACAAACAAGTTTCTCACACTTTGAAACAAGTTCATGTCATTGAAGATAGACTGTGTAGGAGAGGAAGAGGGCCAGGCTACAGATCCAAGGCCAGGATGGGCTTTCCCCAGGCAACAGGCAGGTTTTTGCAGTTTCAGTGTTTCATTTGATAAATATGGAATTTGGAGCAGAAACACACCTCCAAAACTATAAAGATTTAGATCCCTAAATTACATAAATATATTGAATGTCTGTAATAGGCCAGATGGGCTTCCCTGGTGGCTCAGCAGTAAAGAATCTGCCTGTAGTGCAGGAGACACGGGTTTGATTCCTGGGCTGGGAAGATCCCCTGGAGGAGGGAATGGTGACCCACTAAAGTATTCTTGCTTGGAGAATCCATAGACAGAGGAGCCTGGCGGGTTACAGTCCACAGGGTCACAAAGAGTCAGACATGACTAAAGTAACTGAACATGCATGCATGCAATAGGCCAGATGCTATTACAGTTCCAACCTATTTTCAGCTATGTAAGCAATGTAATTGGTTGTAGTTAAGTGCATTTTCATAAAATGCCGAATCATTTTAAATGATAGCATAACCTCAGCAAATTAAACTATATTTTCTCCATATTTAAGAATATTTCTGTTTTGGGAAAATTTTATGTTAATGAGAAGATCCTGGTGGACATAATCCAAACTCCTTAGTTAAATTTGATAACTTTACTGATTAAATTTCTTTGGTGAAATTCCAAGAAAATGCTACAGAATTATATCAAACTTATTACTTTAAAGATCTATGCCCAGAAAATAATTCTGTCCATCAAAACTTGAAATTTAAATAGCAGAATGTCAATAGGTTTACTTCTGCTCTCAGAACATTCCTCAAAAGAAAAAGAAAATCCATTAGCCATCAACTCAAGAAACACCTCCTTTTATATCTAAAAATCAATTTCTCATCAACTGGGTCAGCACTCTGTTTCAAATAATAGTATTTATTGAAGATATAATGGGCATTAAGGACACTGTGCTAAGTACTTTCCACACTATCTCATTTAATCCAACAATCCTAGGCTAGCAAAACTATTATTATCCTAATTTGAAGCTTAGTGCATCTCTTGGTTCCTAAACATTACTTCTAAGATTCTAGAACACTTGTTTGCTCTCTTAGGCTAGAAGGCCAAGAATCTCCAGATAACCTATGCAGCAATCATGAACAACCCAATGACAAGCACTGAAATCGAAACTGTGATTAAAAATCTCTCAAAAAACAAAAGGCCAGGACCAGATGGCTTCACAGTTGAATTATATCAAACATTTAGAGACGAGCTAAAGCCTATCCTTTTAAAACTCTTTAAAAAAATTGCAGAGGAAGGAACACTTACAAACTCATTCTATGAAGCCACCATCACCCTGACACCAAAGCCAGGCAAAGATAACACAAAAAAAGAAAGCTACAGGCCAATATTACTGATGAACACAGATGCAAAAATCTTAAATAAAATTCTAGGAAACAGAGTTCAATAACACATTAAAATCTCATACACCATGATCAACTTGGGTTTATTCCAGGGATGCAAGGATTCTGTAATAAACGCAAATCAATCAATGTGTTACACCATATTAACTCCCTGTCCATCACCAACTCCCAGAGTCTACCCAAACTCATGTTCATCGAGTTGGTAATGCCATTCAGCCATCTCATCCTCTGTCATCCCCTTCTCCTCCTGCCCCCAATCCTTCCCAGCATTAGGGTCTTTTTCAATGAGTCAACTCTTTGCATGAGGTGGCCAAAGTATTGGAGTTTCAGCTTCAACATCAGTCCTTCCAATGAACACTCAGGACTGATATCACCTCTAGAATGGACTGGTTGGATATCCTTGCAGTCCAAGGGACTCTCATGAGTCTTCTCCAACACCACACTTCAAAAGCATCAATTCTTTGGCACTCAGCTTTCTTCACCATGCAACTCTCACATCCATACATGACTACTGGAAAAACCATAGCCTTGACTAGTTGGAACTTTGTTGGCAAAGTAATGTCTCTGCTTTATAATATGCTGTCTAGGTTGGTCATAACTTTCCTTCCAAGGAGTAAGCGTCTTTTAATTTCATGGCTGCAATCACCATCTGCAGTAATTTTGGAGCTCAGAAAAATTAAGTCTGACACTGTTTTCACTTTCCTCATCTATTTGCCATGAAGTGATGGGACCAGATGCCATGATCTTCGTTTTTTGAATGTTGAGCTTTAAGCCAGCTTTTTCACTCTCTTCTTTCACTTGCATCAAGAGGTTCTTTAGTTCTTCTTCACTTTCTGCCATAAGAGTGGTGTCATCTGCATATCTGAGGTTATTGATATTTCTCCCAGCAATCTTGATTCCAGCTTGTGCTTCTTCTAGCCCAGGGTTTCTCATGATGTACCCTGCATACAAGTTAAAGAAGCAGGGTAACAATATACAACCTTGACATACTCCGTTTCCTGTTTGGAACCAGTCTGTTGTTCCATGTCCAGTTCTAACTGTTGCTTCCTGACCTGCATACAGGTTTCTCAAGAGGCAGGTCAGGTGGTCTGGTATCCCCATCTCCTTCAGAATTTTCCACAGTTTATTGTGATTCACACAGTCAAAATCTTTGGCATAGTCAATAAAGCAGAAATAGATGTTCTTCTGGAACTCTGTTGCTTTTTTGATGATCCAGAGGATCTTGGCAATTTGATGTCTGGTTCCTCTGCCTTTTCTAAATCCAGCTTGACCATCTGGAAGTTCACGGTTCACATATTGCTGAAGCCTGGCTTGAAGAATTTTAAGCATTACTTTACTAGCGTGTGAGATGAGTGCAATTGTGCGGTAGTTCGAGCATTGTTTGGCATTGCCTTTCTTTGGGATTGGAATGAAAACTGACCTTTTCCAGTCCTGTGACCACTGCTGAGTTTTCCATATTTGCTGGCATATTGAGTGCAGCACTTTCACAGCATCATCTTTCAGGATTTGAAATAACTCAACTGGAATTCCATCACCTCCATTAGCTTTGTTCATAGTGATGCTCCCCAAGGCCCACTTGACTTTACATTCCAGGATGTCTGGCTCTAGGTGAGTGATCATTCCATCATGATTATCTGGGTCATAAAGATCTTTTTTGTACAGTTCTTTTGTGTATTCTTGCCACCTCTTCTTAATATCTTCTGCTTCTGTTAGGTCCATATCATTTCTGTCCTTTATTGAGCTCATCTTTGCATGAAATGGTCCCTTGGTATTTCTAATTTTCTTGAAGAGATCTCTAGTCTTTCCTATTCTGTTGTTTTCCTCTATTTCTTTGCAATTATGATTAAAACTCTTTTCCAATTATGATTTAAACTCTTTAAAAAAATGGGCATAGAAGGAATCTGCTTCAACCTAGTAAAGGACATATATGATAAGCCCCCAGAAAACATTATTCTCAGTGGTGAAAAACTGAAAGCATTCCCTCTACGATCAGAAACAACACAAGAGTGTCCATTCTCACCACTATTATTCAACACAATTTCAGGAGTTCTAGTATGGGAATCTGAGAAGAAAAAGAAATGAAAGAAATCCAGATGGAAAAGAAGAAGTAAAGCTCTCACTGTTTGCAGATGACATGAAACTATACATAGAAAACCCTAGAGATACTATCAGAAAATTACTAAAGCTAATCAGTGAATTTAGCAAAGTCATGGGCGTATAAAATCAATACACAGAAATCACTTGCATTCCTATATACTAATGATGAAAAATTAAAAAGAGAACTAAAGGAATCAATTCTATTCACTATTGCAACAAAAATAATAAAATATCTAGGAATAAACCTGTCTAAGGAGACAAAAGAACTGTATACAGAAAATTACAAAACTGCATACAGAAAATTACAAAGTTAAAGAAATCAAAGATGTCATAAACAGATGGGAGGGATATTCCATGTTCCTGGGTAGGAAGACCAATATTGTAAAAATGACTATACTAATAAATGGAAACTACAGATTCAATGGGATCCCTATCAAATCGCCAATGGCATTTTTCACAGAGCTAGAACAAAAAATTTCACAATTCATATAGGAATAGCCAAAGCTGTCTTGAGAAAGAAGAATGGCGCTGAGGAATCAACCTTCCAGACTTCAGATTATACTACAAAGCTACAGTTATCAAGACAGTATAGTACTGCAACAAAACAGAAATATAGACCAATGGAACAAAATAGAAAGCCCAGAAATAAACCCATGCACCTATGGGTACCTTGTTTTTGACAAAGGAGGCAGGAATATATTATGCGGCAAAGATAGCCTCTTCAATAAGTGGTGCTGGAAAAACTGGACAGCTGCATGTAAAAGAAAGAAGTTAGAACACTTACTAACACCATACACAAAGATAAACTCAAATGGGTTAAAGACCTAAATGTAAAACCAGAAACTATAAAACTCTTAGAGGAAAACACAGGCAGAACACTTGACATTAATCAAAGCAAATCCTCCATGACCCACCTCTCAGAGTAATGTAAAAAAAAAACAAAAATAAACAAGTGGGACCTAATTAAACTTAAAAGCTTTTGCACAGCAAAGAAAACTATTAACAAGGTGAAAAGGCAGCCCTCAGATGGGAGAAAATGATAGCACACGAAACAACTGACAAAGGATTAATTTCCAAAATATACAAGCAGCTTATACAATATTGGAAAAACAAACAACCCCATCAAAAAGTGGGGAAAAGACCTAAACAGACATTTCTCCAAGGAAGACATACACATGGCTAACAAACACATGAAAAGATGCTCAACATCGCTCATTATTAGAGAAATGCAGATCAAAACTACAAAGAGATATCGCCTCTCACTGGTCAGAATGGCCGTCACCAAAAAGTCTACAAACAAATGCTGGAGAGGGTGTGGAGGAAAGGGAACCCTCTTGCATTGGTGGGAATGTAAATTGATATGGCCACTATGGATAATGGTATGGAAATTCCTTAAAAAACTAGAAATAAAACCACCATGTGGCCCAGCAATCCCACTCCTAGGCATATACCCTGAGGAAACAAAAATCGAAAAAGACACATGTATCCCATTGTTCACTGCAGCACTATTTACACTAGTTAGAACATGGAAGCAACCTAGATGTCCATCGAGAGGTAAATGGATAAAGAAGCTGTGATACATATACACAATGGAATATTACTCTGTCATAAAAAGGGACACATTTGAGTCAGTTCTAATGAGGTGAATGAACCTAGAGCCTATTATACAGAGTGAAATAAGTCAGAAAAAAGAAAGATAAATATCATATACTAACGCATATATATGGAATCTAGAAAGATGGTACCAATGAATTTATTTGCAGGGCATCAATGGAGAATCAGACATAGAGAACAGACTTATGGACACAGGGGAGAGGGGAAGAGATGGTGAGATGTATGGAGAGAATATCATGGACATTACCATATGTAAAATAGCCAATGGGAATTTGCTGTATGGCTCAGGGAACCCAAACAGGGGCTCTGTATCAACCTAGACGGGTGGGATGGGGAGGGAGATGGGAGGGAGGTTCAAGAGGGAGGGGACATATGTATACCTATGGCTGATTCATGCTGATGTTTGACAGAAAACAACAAAATTCTGTAAAGCAATTATCCTTCAATTAAAAATAAAATTTAAAAAAAATGCAGTAAGTTCTACTTCCTTCTACAAGGCGCAGGCAGAACCCAAAGTAGGAAGAGCCACTTTGAAACAAAGATGCCACTGTGGACTATTTAGTCTGAAAATGGGCTTTTGGAGGGAGAAGATCTTTGTCATATTCCCTCCCTAAAGATGTCACTGTTCTGCTTTAACCAGAGAAGCTATTAAAAATAATTCAAATGGTGTGAGCATGATACTAACTGATCGGAAGTGACCCCTGTCTGTGCCAGGCATTACCTGCCCCCCACCTTTTACTTTGGGATGATGGGGAGGTGGTGGAGGAGTTGAAGCAAAGGGTAGGGCTTGGAGTAACAGCTTGGGATCATGGCTTTTCACCAACTGATAAATGCTTTATTTTAACAATCAGTGTGTCCCAGTGTGTTTTAAAGGAAAACCCCACAGTTGGCCAACCCCACTGAACTTTCTTGTAGAAAGGGCAGGTCTCAGGCATATCACCCCAGACCTAAGCTGCACCTCCTCAGTGTCTGCCCTCAAGGTTGCTCCTAAAGAAGGCAACAAGAAGAAAAGCAGCAACCTCAGAGTTCCCACTTGATCCCCTAACTCAAGTGCCTCCTTCATTTCTGCGGTCTAAAGTCCAGCTCCTGGGCTTGGAGGCAGGAACGGAGAAGCAGGAAAAGAGTGGAGGTAGTCCTCTCTGCCTTTGTTTCTTTCTTTGTGATGGGGATAATGTTTATATATTCTAGTGTTTTTATTTCTCCCGTATCTTTTTTTTTTTTTTAATCATCTGCCTATGATGCCCTCTTGTCTGCCACATGTCCTCCTCCCAGGTAGAGGAGGTGAAGCCAACTGCTGAGATTGTGTCTTGGGCAAAGTGGTGAGTCTGTCAACTGCTCATGAATGAATAGGGCATTGTACCACATGGAACCTGGCTCTCGTCCTCCGGCTGCCTCAAACACGGCAGCATACTGGAAGTCAAGCCTCTAACAATGGCTGGGAGGTGGGGCGGTGAAGCCGGCAGCCCTGGTGCGTGATGCGGGACAGGTTTGGTTTTCTGGTGTCTGTCCATCTGGCCATGGGTGCCATCATGGCTGACCCAGCCATTCAGGTGCTCCTGGGCCTGGTCTTACCAACCTGTCCCAGTTGCTGATGTACATGAAGGTGCTCCTCCAGCTAGGGTGTGAGCTGCTTTCTCCAACAATAGGAAGAAATATTTTGGGGTGGCAAGTCTGTCAGCTTCCTGATCCCATTTGTTATGCTCAGATTATTGCAAGCATTCATGGGAAGCATGGGTTGTTTACAGGCTTAACTCCAAGACTGTGTTCAGAGGTCCCTGGAACTGTGGTCCATGGTAAATTTTCACAGCATTACCAAGAGTGTGACAAGGCTAAGGAATTAGGATCTGGAAATGTACAGAAAGAAGGGTGATCCTCCTTCGACCAAGTTATCGGGGAGATAGTCTGAAAGGTGATGGCTGCTTCTGCTGCCGCTTTCATCACACATCCCTTCCACACGATCACTCTGAGATCTATGGTATAGTTCACTGGCAGAGAATCCAAGTACTGTGGACTTGGTGACTCCATAGCAACTATCTATCAGGAAGAGGGCATCCTAGGATGTTTTGTGTTTCCACCATGAATGATATGAAGAGTTACTCCCAAGCTGTCACAGATTATTTGCCATTATGTTGATCTGTACTTTTGTGCCTGTCTCTAATCTTAAGGCTGTCAACCACTTTGGGATTCTTGGTGGATGCCTCTCTGCTCCCCAGTATATTCTTAGATAAATGGCTGGTGCATCCTACAAAAAGGGGGAACTACGAGCCAAGGAAATAGCTTGTTTTTCCAGAAGTTCCCCTTTGGGAAGACTTACTGTGGTGCCCTGAGAATGTTCATTTGAAGATGTGAGGCAGGGACACTGACATTTCTATTGTCCCAGTGGCACAGAATTATGGGACAGAATATTGATTTCCATATTATTGCTTTGAAAATAATCACTTGATCTTGGGAAAATGAGAAAAAAAGACTATGAGATCAAAAAGGATCGGGCCAAAGTGCCCAGACATGCCTCTTCAAAACTAGGAACAACATACACACTGGAGAAGACAATAAATTACAAAAGCAGCAGAATGGAATCTAGGACTTAAACAGAGGCGTATACCCATGGCAGATTCATGTCAATGTATGGCAAAACCAACACGATAATGTAAAGAAAAAAAAAAGACCGCAGAAGTAGAATTTACAGGAAAAATGAAGACTGACAGGCAAAAAAGGAAGTCTTATATTTTTGATGAGCTAAGCAGAATATGGTCTGAGTGGAAAGTGCTCATCCATGGAAGATGACTGCTGAGAGCGGTGTGGTAAATGAACATTAGTTGGCAATGATAAGTGCCTTAAAAGGCCTTTTACAAAGAGAGAAATGGGAGGAAAACAAGACATGTCACTAGGCCTGGAAACCCCTGATAGAAAGCTCCTAAAAGCAAAAAGAGAAAAGGAAGAATATCAAGCAGTCATCCTACATATCCTTACTAGGAATCTTTTGGGGACCAATTTATTTCTTTTTTTGTGGTGATGCCTCACACTTTAGCTTTAGACCAATCCAAAAGTAAATAATTTTTTCTGTGTGAAATATATTTCCAATCACTCTGATTCTCAAGGAAATTTTTTTCCCTTTGGCTATTTTTATACATCAGTTATGGAGGAATTGCTTTGAACTGATTCTGCAAAATACATCTTTTATGTCCGTTTTATACTGTAGGTCATGACAAAGAACACATAAAAACAAAACCCATTGCTCTGGCTATTTCAAGGGATTTGGGCCTGGATAGAATATGAGTTCTGAATTCAGCTTGAAGCAGTTTTTTTTTTTTTAATCTTATTCTCAGGGTGTATCTTGTTTTCATATGGAACTTCTCTTTTAATGAATGTGAACTTTACCAGTGGAAAGGATCGCAGACTCGTATAGGAAGGTGACTTGACATATCAATTGGCCTAGTCCCCTGGTTTCATACAGGATGTACACAAGCAAGGAATAATTCCTTCTTAGTGGATATAAAAAATAATTAAATTCTGAGTCTCAAAGCCATTTCCATTGAAATGTGGTATATGTGCCCAGTCACTCAGTCATTTGTGTGACTTTTTGTGTGCCCATGGACTGTAGCTTGCCAGGCTCCTCTGTTCATGGAATTTTCCAGGCCAGAATACCGGAGTGGGCTGCCATTTCCTTCTCTAGTGGATCTTCCTGACCCAGGGATCAAACCTGCATCTCTTGCATCCTCTACACTGTCAGGCTGACTCTTTACCACTTGTACTACCTGGGAAGCCCTCCCTTGGGTTATATCTTCCCAATTTGCTTGGGATTGATATATTTTATTCTGAAACTGGTCAAACTTCCTTTTCAGTTAGTAGTTTTAGTTTGTGCTTCATAGTTGTAAAATGATTAGCATTATATTGCTTATTTTGGTAATAGGCTTATGGCCATAATTAAATAGTCAACAAATACTTTTTGAACAGCTGCTGTGTTAAGGCAAGGCACTGCCGTAGGTGTTGTGGGAGATGTGAGACTACATAAAACACAATGTCTCAGTTCAGAACTTACAATTTTAGGGGGTAGAGGGGAAGATGGTTAGACAGCCCATGTACTTACTGTATCAGGGCATGGCCTTTCTGCATAGGCTTCCACAAAGGTTTTATCAGCTAGTTCCTCTCTGTAGTGGTATCATGAAAAAAGATAAAAAATCAGTGCTGCTTTTAAATTATTGAAGAAGCATATAAGGAAATTTTTAAATTCTGTATTATTCATGTTTTTGTGTGTATAACCTTTTGCTCTCAGCTAAAACGAATATCTGTGAGGAAAGTTAAGTTTGACTTAGATATCTTTACAAGAACAACATTCTTTTCACAAAACAAAAACACCTGCTGATTGATTAACCATAAAGCTAAACTCCAAGCCAAAATTAATTGTACAAAAAAGATCTTCATGACCCAGATAATCATGATGGTGTGATCACTCACCTAGAGCCAGACATCCTGGAATGTGAAGTCAAGTGGGCCTTAGGAAGCATCATTATGAACAAAACTAGTGGAGGTAATGGAATCCCAGTTGAGTTATTTCAAATCCTGAAAGATGACACTATGAAAGTGCTGCACTCAATATGCCAGCAAATATGGAAAACTCAGCAGTGGTCACAGGACTGGAAAAGGTCAGTTTTCATTCCAATCCCAAAGAAAGGCAATGCCAAACAATGCTCGAACTACTGCACAATTGTACTCATCTCACATGCTAGTAAAGTAATGCTTAAAATTCTCCAAGCCAGGCTTCAGCAATATGTGAACCGTGAACTTCCAGATGGTCAAGCTGGATTTAGAAAAGGCAGAGGAACCAGACATCAAATTGCCAAGATCCTCTGGATCATCGAAAAAGCAACAGAGTTCCAGAAGAACATCTATTTCTGCTTTATTGACTATGCCAAAGATTTTGACTGTGTGGATCACAATAAACTGTGGAAAATTCTGAAGGAGATGGGGATACCAGACCACCTGACCTGCCTCTTGAGAAACCTGTTTGCAGGTCAGGAAGCAACAGTTAGAACTGGACATGGAACAACAGACTGGTTCCAAATAGGAAAAGGAGTACATCAAGGCTGTATATTGTCACCCTGCTTCTTTAACTTATATGTAGAGTACATCATGGGAAACCCTGGGCTAGAGGAAGCACAAGCTGGAATCAAGGTTGCTGGGAGAAATATCAATAACCTCAGATATGCAGATGACACCACTCTTATGGCAAAAAGTGAAGAAGAACTAAAGAGCCTCTTGAGGAAAGTGAAAGAGGAGAGTGAAAAAGCTGGCTTAAAGCTCAACATTCAGAAAACTATGATCATGGCATCTGGTCCCATCACTTCATGGCAGATAGATGCAGAAACAGTGGAAACAGTGTCAGACTTTATTTTTCTGGGCTCCCAAATCACTGCAGATGGTGATTATAGTCATGAAATTAAAAGACACTTTCCTTGGAAGGAAAGTTATGACCAACCTAGATAGCATATTAAAAAGCAGAGACATTACTTTGCCAACAAAGGTCTGGCTAGTCAAGGCTATGGTTTTTGCAGTGGTCATGAATGGATGTGAGAGCTGGACTATAAAGAAGCTGAGCACCAAAGAATAGATGCTTTTGAACTATGATGTTGGAGAAGACTCTTGAGAGTCCCTTGGACTGCAATGAGATCCAACCAGTCCATCCTAGAGGAGATCAGCCCTGGGTGTTCATTGGAAGGGAGTACATTTTCCTTTGCAACATAGGCAGTAGGTGTGAACACCTATACGGCTTCCCTAGTGGCTCAGACAGCAAAGAATCTGCCTGCAGTGCGCGAGACTTGGGTTCAATTCTGCGTTGGGAAGATACCCTAGAGGAGGGAATGGCAACCCACTCCAGTATTTTTGCCTGGAGAATCTCCATGGACAGAGGAGCCTGGTGGGCTACAGTCCATTGGGTGGCAAATAGTAGGACATGACTGAGCAACTGAGCACACAGCACACCTATGTCAATAATAAATATCTCCTGCTCATTATTTGATATAATGAATCTATTAAAGTCATTGATTTAGCTATCATTAGGCATGTAAAAAAAAAGAAAAGATGGAGCTAAACTGTTTGTTTGACATTGTAAAAGGAAATTCTTATCTTTTCTAGAGTTATAGATGTCATTGTTTAATAGAGGTATTCATGAGGACCAACTCACTTAGGATTAAAGGGTATATTCCACAGAAGACATTCGATCTTTGATGTTCAAATCTCTTATTTTTTACTGACAGTCTCACAGGGACATTATTTATGGCTGAAAAAAGAAAGTTTTATTTCTTATAAATGTTTTCACCCATGACTTTATCTAAAAAGTTTCTTTTTAAAGAGCTGTACTGGTGAACATCTTGCTTTTGTACCTACATCAGTAGCTCTTTCCTCTCTTATCTCCCTTTTTCAAGGCAATAGTCAAAATTCCACTTGTTAGAACAGAATCAGAAAGTTCAAGGCCTTAAGAAATCTAACACTTAATAAGGGAATATAGAAAATAACATATTTTAAAAAGAAGGGACTATAAAGCATATGATACTCTGCTTCAACAATTATAACAGGTTTCTTAGGGAAAAGCAGAGAAACAAGAGAATTCATCTGTGTTTGCATAATAAGAGTTAAACAATAAAGGTAGGTAAATATTATGGACTTTGTGTTGACAGTTACAAGCAACTACAGTGTACAAAAAGTTGCTGTTACAGAAACAGACTCATAGACATAGAAAACAAACTTATGGTTATCAAAAGGGTAAGGGGGTGGGAGAGGGATAAATGAGGAATTTGAGATTAGCAGATACTAACTATTATATATAAAATAGATAGACAGTGAAGTCTTACTGTATAAAACACTGAATATCTTTAAATAAACAATAATGGAAAAGAATATGAATATATATATATGTAAAACTGAATCCCTTTGCTGTACACCAGAACTAACATAACACTGTAAATCAACTACACTTCAAAAAAAATTGCCGCTCCAAAACTTTGCTTAAAGAAAATCATTTTATTGGATTTATTCTACTGACTTGTCTTCCCAATAAACTTCATATTAAACACACAATTTAGTACAAGGTAGAAATCTAAGCTCATTAGTACTGAAATAGATCCTGTCAAGTGTTTGAAGGTTTTGAATGCAATGAAAACATGTGTCAGAATGTCAACAGCTTATTTTAACATCATTACCATTATTTACTACATCATCACCACAACCAGCAAATACTTACTGAATACTCAGAGTGAGTTGATTATACTTAGCATATGGAAGTCTATTCCTAGAAATTTCAACTTAAGAAATTAAAAGCAAACAGAAAGCCCTTGACGGAGAATTTGAGTCAGGGAGGACCTGAGGAGAAGAACACTGCAAGATGTTGCAAAACTCATGTTCCTAAACACTTAGGAAGGCGGGGAAGAAAAGATAGGCTTCTACAGTGAGAAGGAAAATATCCAATATGCAAATGACTGCGATTCTAGCAGCTCCTGTCCTTCTGTGGCTGGATCTCTTTGTTGGCTGCCTTGGTAGACTTAGAAGAACAACAAAATCCAAGGAAGACATTTTAAAGGGGTCAAAAATAAAGGAAGGGAAAAATCACTTGGAAAAAGGAAAAACAAGAACTTGCAGAAAGCTGAGGGAAATGTTTTGAGGAGATTCCAGGGAAACTCAGCCTTTTAAGAAGAATTTTTTTTCATGTGCCTCTTTCATTTCATTTTGTTCTGTTGCCTCACATGGTTGTCACTGGTGTAATTTCGAATGAAAACAAAACAAAAATAAACAAACAAAAACCATCCTCATTGAGTCTGGGGAAGTCTTGCAGCTGGTTTTCAAGAGCCCTTAATGCGAGCCCTTAAGTGGTATTTCCCTTGATGATGTTACCGTGGTTACAGACACACACAATCCAGCTCACATACACTCATTTCAGTAGCGCCTTATGGGCAACATACAAGAGGGATCAAGCTGTCAGATAGAGTACTTGGTACTTGGTAAATAAAATTAGGTGCTGTACTGTGGAGCATTTCTACTCAATTTACTGATAACCTTACCAAGGACACCACAATGCTCAGACACTTATTGCAAAGACTCACTTCTGGGTGGTATTTACATGGATATTGTTCACTTCTGGCTCCTGGAGTTGGTTATTCAGTTCTTCATGTGACTAGATCCTCTCTGACACAGAGGTTATTAATCAGAACCAGGTGATGACCTAACATAGCAAAGATGATCAGATAAAATACAATTAAATTTGAATTTTGGATAAACAAATCATTTTAGCATAGGTATGTTCTAAATGTAGAATGGAGATTCTCTATTTTAGTTTACTAAGTCTGGCAACCCCAAAACTATCTTCCTGAGCTTCCTTTCTTATTACCTTGATTGGTGTATTGGGTATTGCCAAGCTCTTTTAATGTACACATAAAATTTCTTGCTTTACTAGTAAAAGACTAACAATATTCACTGTATGTGGATTTACTGATTAGAATGTAACTTTCCCTAATTTATAGTTTGTGTATGTGCTGGAGTGGAAGAAGGGATCTTATTATCACTGCCATGTACCCACAGCAGCTGTTGAGATAAACTGCATTCATCAGAGTTGTTTAAAGCAAGAGGAACCATTGAGGGGAGGTTAAAGGAAGAGTATAAATGGGTTCCAACAAGATCACTGTAAAGTAAGCTGAAAGTATTTGTATTAAGGAAAAGGAGAATAGGAATTCTACTATGAGAGAAGGGTAATTTTGGAGAATGGAAAACTTTGAGGATAAGGCAGCCTGGGAAGCGGAATTCTGTAGCTGGGACTTAAGAAAATCACAGGTGTTTTAGAAAAACACTAGGATGCTTGAGAGGGATGCAGAAAGGGAGCGAGGAAGATGTCAGAGAAACTGAATATTTCAAGTTTGTGTGTAGGGCTGGCTCTCCCTGCATGGGAAGCTGGAATCCCTTTCTCCTGCTTGCTTCTCCTATTCTCCTTGATCCTTTGGTCTACCTGATTGATTTCTTTTTTTATTAGTACTAATATTTAACTGCATTTGGGTAAACAGAATCAATTTTGTGGTCCAGCTGAGAATCTCACTATATAACATTATTTTTATGAGATGTGGTCTGAATTTCAGACAGCTGACATAAAAACAAAATGTTAAAACACCTCCTGGTCAGGCTGCATGTGTAGCGTATCCACCTCGTGGGTCTTGAATCCAGGCAGAAGGCCTGGTCACACAGTACAATATACTATATTGTATTACACTGAATACATATCAAAAACAGATCTTACAGATTCAATTCAATGACGTTCAAGAACTCTTTGACTACCTTTCTGGAAATACAAACACAATATTTTAAAGAGAGATAGGATAGGGAAGATAGTTGTGCAGAGTTGTGCAGTGTTAGATTTGGAGGTCAAAGGTGAAAGACCTTACTCTGACTTCAGGATGTTTACAAATAACTACAAAACGAACTAACCTATTATAAGGCAGAGAGTTAATAAGCAGAAGCGGTGATTCATGTGGATTGCAAACATGCTGTGAGGGCTCTTCTAGAATGGCTTTTGGATTCCTGACACCTCCTTCTATCCAATATTAGGAATATCAGGTAAAGGAAATTGAGTCCCTCAGGAACTCAAGAAGGTAAGTCATGAATTCCCGGGGCCCACGTTAGCCATAAAACCTTGGGCAAGTTCACAGCCTTCAGCCTCAACTCCCTCCTTGGTTCAGTGGGGTTTACCAATGTCTATCTTTTAGGGTTACTGAGGAGATTATTAATAAAAGCCGACTCCCTCGCGGCTCAGCGGTAAAGAATCTGCCTGCCAAGGAAGGAGACGCAGGTTGGTTCCCTGGGTCGGGAGGATCTCCTGGAGAAGGAAATGGCAACCCCACTCCAGGAGAATTCTTCCCTGGAGAATTCCATGGACAGAGGAGCCTGGTGGTCTACAGTCCTGGTGTCACAAAGAGTTAGAGACGACTTAGCGACTGAGCAACTACAAATAGTGACGCTCCTAGCATTGCGCCTGGCAGAAGTACGGGCTCAATAAACCATACTTCTTATTACTACTTTTCTGACTGAAAAAGGAACACTTTGTGTGGCGCTACTGTACTGGTTCCGACTTATGGGCACGGCTAAGAGACTAAAACCGTAGTTTTCACCAGGAACCACCTGCGGTCTCGGACTTGCGCCCCTCGCCCCAACCAAGGACCAGAGAAATTCGGGCTCTTTTAGAGAAAGCAGTGCCCTGGTCTCTTCTCCGTAGGGAGTAAGGCAGAGCTGCCGCGGAAGCCCAGACAGCGAAGAGAGGCAGCAGGGCCGGGTGTCTCCAAGGGGTCCCGAGAGCCCTGACGCGGGTCAGACCCGCCCCCGCGGCCCGGCCCCCGGCGCGCGAGCGGAGGCGGGGAGGCGGGCGCGGAGGGGCGTGGGGCGACGGCTCGGGTTGTCCGAGCCCGCCGAGCCGGGGCGGGCGCATCTTCGTGCCGCCCAATCCCCAGCCTGAGTCGCGGCCTCATGAATAAGCAACAAAGCGAAGCGCCCTCCCCCTGGCGTCCCAGACCGCGGAGGGAGCCGCCGCCGCTGCAGGGGCCGCCGCGGGGATGCCGGGCGCGGGCGCCGCCACTCTCTTCCGCGCGCTGCTCGGCTGAAGGCTCACAGGTGAGGACGGGCTCGGCGTCCGCCACTCGGGCGGCCGCGGCTGCAGACGGGGCGGCCGGCGGAGACGGAGCCGGAGTCCCTGGCGGCACGGGGCCGCCCCGGGAGCTGTGCGGTCGGGGGAGCTCGGCAGCCCGGGGCGCGCCAAGCGTGCGCCCCGCGCCGCCGCCGGAACGCGGTGCTCTGGCTCGGGGTGCGCGGGGGCAGCTCCGAGAGCGTGGGGCGCGGCGCGCAGGCCTCCGAGGACTAGCCTCACTCCTCGCTTCAGCCCAGCCTCACGGCTCCGCACCAGCGAGCGGGCCTTTGTGCTGCCGGAGCTTGCAGGGCTGGCTGCTTTTGTGTGGGCTTTTCTTTCTTCTCTCCCTCCCCTCTCAGTCTCACAGCGGTGCTAGAGAAGTTCCTGAAGACTAAGATCTGCTCCTTTGAAAGCTTTGGTTGCAGTGTCCCCGATGCCAGTCAGTGGTCAGCAGCCGAGGAGCGAGTGGGGGCTGCAGCGGTCACCGAAATGTGTGACTTTGCGGAGAACAAACAGTTGAGTGTTTAGCGCAGGGATGTCACAGAACCTTGCTCAGACCCTGACCGGTCCCCCAGGTCACGGCAAGAAGATGCTCCTTGGAAAGGTCGCTTGATTGGAAAGAGGGCCCTGCGGGTTACACTCCAGAGTGATTGTAAGGTGCTACCTGGAGGTGCCCAGATGTCTCCTGTGTGTCCGGATCACTGACAGAACCCGACTTGCCTACATTCCTAAAATGTAGAGCCTGGTTGGCGAAACGTCTGCCAGGCGCTCAAAATATAGGACCCACAAGAGTTTGGAGTTCTCAAAGATAAGAAATCTTTGCCTTCCCAAGCTGATGCCAAGGATCGGCCAGGATCTTGGCTCCTCATTTTAGTGTAGAGCTGCTGTGAAGGACAGGATTTAAAGGCTGATTTAATGAGCCTGCCGTCTTTCTATGGAAGTTTTAGCTTGCAACTTAAGGGAATGGGGGAGTGGCTCACAAGACCATCCAAAAAACTCTGAAGGATTTTTTTCCCGAAGGAGCAAAATGTGTGGCCAGAATTTGCATGTCTCCCTTCCTTTGTGAATTTTCTTGGTCACAAGTGATACTGTTGGGCTCCAAGGAGTCTTGTTCAAACACCTATAGAGTCAGTCGCTGACCCACTTTCTGCTTACTTGCCGGCGGAATCCCACTGTAGCATCTATTGGAAGAAACTCAAAACTGGTTGAGATTTCACAGTATCAGAACATTTACACACAATAGCCTGACTTACTCTTATGCATAAGGTACAGTTGTTATATTTGTCATATTAGTGAACCAAGCACTTACGCAACAGACTTGATATTGATTGTGTTTATTCACAAAACTCCCAAGACTCAGAAGTCTAAGGTAGCTACAGCAACAGAGCCAATTAAGAAGATGAGGATGTCTTTGTTTTCACTGGAGGTTCTTAACATTATATATGGCATTTCCTGCTAGACCTTTCAATATCATAATTTGGTTTTACAGAAATAATTTGATGCTAAACATAAGTATAGGATCAAAATGCGGAGGATGGGCTTACCTGTTATGGAAAATTTCTATTCATCAACAAAGGTGGTCTTCACTATTTATTCAGGAGGTGTTTGCCTGAAAACTTGTGTAAGGAATTGTATTTGTTTTTCATTGAATTCTGTTTAGTCTTATTTAGGGAAGCTGGCTATTCAGAGAGAATAATCTGAATTTGATCTCTAAAATGAAAGCTTACTCTCTCATTAAAATGTGTAGTCAGTCCTGTTTTTTCACGTGGTGTTTACTTGGTGATTATAAGAAAAGTATCTGAATCAAGTTTCAGCTTGAAATGTTAGATATTATGTTTATTCCTTGAAATGTCTACCTGGGGATTACTTTCTTCTACCAGCTAGTATTTAGAGATCTTTTTAAGCAAATGAGGTTTGTGAACTACAAAGATCAGAAATGAAGTGTCACATTGGTTCTTGAAAGGAACTGTATAATGGATGGACAGGAGCTTGTTGATCAAGATTGATTAGGATGGAATTCTGCAGACATCAGACAATTCCCAGGTCACTTTGTCTACATGAAAAGTTGAAAGGGGAAGCTCCATGGAAATAGCTTGAGGGGAAAAGGGTGTTATGGATCTTTCAGACTGCTCACATTTCTGTATTTTAAGGGAAATGCATGGTAGTACCACAAAGATTGAAGGCAGCAGGAGACGGGGACTTCAGAGAATGAGATGGTTGGATGACATCACTGCTCAATGGACACGAGTGTGAGCAAACTCTGGGAGATGGTGAAGGACAGCAAAGCCTAGTGTGGTGCAGTCCATGGGGTTGCAAAGAGTCAAACATGACTGAGCGACTGAACAACAGTACATCTTAAATTGCTTGATACTTAAACATTTTTTTCAAACCATTTTTATGTCTGTTATCACTGATTTGGTCCCTCTTCCATCTTTGAAGAAAACAGAATGAACATTATAATCTCCATTTTGCAAAGACGAAACTGAGTTTCAGTGATTTGCCCAAGGTAGAGCTGGAACTTGAAGCCAACTTTTAAATCTTCAAGTCCAGCTTCTTTTACCAGGAATAGGGTGATGCTCTAGAGTGATACACACTGGTATCTTCCTTTGTCTGTATTGCTAAATTGTAGAGAATTAAAGCTTGTGGGCTTGATGTATAGAACTTAGTTGTGGTCTGTAAGAACGGTAAAGCACTTTGCTGGCAGTTGCCAGAGTAACCATCTCGACCCCAGCCTACTTACCACATCCCTGTCAGCACTATGCCTCCTTTCTCCTTTGGGTTACTTTGTGGTTACTCTGAACTCCCTCCTTCCACTGTGGTTGAACATGCTACTGGAAGGATCATCTGTCATCCCAGCCACTTAATTTATAGTGAAGGATGAGTAGGGTCAGATCATCTTAAAGCCAATAAATCAGGCCAGTAACAGTCATCCAAAGCACAGTAAATCATAGGTGCTGTACCTTAATGCTGTGTGTCACAGCTGGGTTAATAGGGTCAGAGTCTTGATAAGCTCCACTTCAGACAAATGGAATAGTGTTGGCAATGAGAACCTTAACGATTAAAGGAAAGTAAGACAATGACAAATAATCATTAAGGAGCAGGGAAAACGCAAAGTGGAGATATTAAGACAAAGAAGGGAAAGAGTTTTCTTCTTCCATTATCAATCAAAGAACTACTGTTACTTAATTGGATTTTGAAAGGTGAAGGGGTAATTGGGAAGCAAGTTGACCTGAAGCTCTGAGACTTGTTCCTCTGTAATTTTTCTGTCTCTTTTTAATGAAATAAACTCTGAAAAAACCTGAAGTACAGGAGAAATGAGAATACACAAATTACTACTATTATTAAAATCACACATTGAATAAGTAGGCAAAATTGTCTAGGTGACAAAACGTAAGCCATGAAATGTTACTGAAAATCTTGAATGGCTGCCATCCAAAAGTCTACAAGCAATAAATGCTGGAGAGGATGTGGAGAAAAGGGAACCCTATTACACTGTTGGTGGGAATGCAAACTAGTACAGCCACTACAGAGAACAGTGTGGAGATTCCTTAAAAAACTGCAAATAGACCTGCCATATGACCCAGCAATCCCACTGCTGGGCATACACACTGAGGAAACCAGAATTGAAAGAGACACATGTACCCCAATGTTCATAACCACATTGTTTACAATAGCCAGGACATGGAAGCAACCTAGGTGTCCATCAACAGACGAATGGATAAGGAAGCTCTGGTACATATGCATAATGGAATATTACTTAGCCATTAAAAAGAATACATTTGAATCAGTTCTACTGAGGTGGACGAAACTGGAGCCTATTATACAGAGTGAAGTAAGCCAGAAGGAAAAACACCAATACAGTATACTAACACATATATATGGAATTTAGAAAGATGGTAACTATAACCCTGTATGTGAGATAGCAAAAGAGATGCAGATGTATAGAATAGTCTTTTGGACTCTATGGGAGAAGGTAAGGGTGGGATGTTATGGGAGAATAGCATTGAAACATGTAAACTATCATATGTGAAATGAATCACCAACCCAGGTTTGATGCATGATACAGGGTGCTCAGGGCTGGTGCACCGGGATGACTCAGAGGGAGGGAATCGGGAGGGAGGTGGGAGGGGGGTTGTGGAAGGGGAACACATGTATACTCATGGCGGATTCATGGCAGTGTATGGCAAAACCAACACAATAATGTAAAGAAAAAAGTCTTTCCTGAATTTGTTACAATAAAAGAAAATAAAATTAAAAAAAATATCTTACAGTGTAAAAGAGAAATTCTGAACCTTCTTTTTCACATTCTTAAATGGTTATTGCTGATAGCTCAGTTGGTAAAGAATCTACCTGCAGTGCAGGAGACCCCAATTCGATTCCTGGGTTGGGAAGATCCCCTGGAGAAGGGAAAGGCTACTCACTCCAGTATTCTGGCCTGGAGAATTCCATGGACTGTATAGTCAGTGGGGTCCCAAAGAGTTGGACATGACTGAGTGACTTTCACTTTTAAATGGTTATTTATATTCCCTTCACACCTCTAAAAATTGAATACCTCTCCCATGTGTCTACCATTATTAGCAATTATATGGCAAAGGAATCTGAAAGACCAGTGTTTTCATGCAAAGAAGGTAACCTTATTTGGTTATGAGAGTTACAAATATGGTGATGAGATTTACAAATATGATGATTTATAAAGCTAGGAGAAGCTAGGAGAGGGGCAGGAAGAGAATGGGCCAGGCAGTTTTGTGGTAACAAGTCAATAAATAGGACATGAGCTGATGGACCATAGATTGGATACCAGGGGTAGGGAAGAAGGAGAGAGCATTCTAGCTAGTGCAGTGCCATGAGCAAAACTTAGGAAGCTGAAATGAGTAAGGCACATAAGAGGGCAATATATCCAACTGGCAATGGGTTTGTACTGGGCATTGATGATATAAAGTTGTGTTAAAAATATGGAGGTTGGCAGTTATATGTTTGGGGACATTAAATGATGTGTTTTGGGAAGGTAGAGTTGTAGTCCCAAAGACAGGAAACTTGATGACTAACAAACATGATTACGCAGGTAAGTTAATTAACCTCTGTAAGCTGGTAGTTTTCTCACCAAAAAAAAGAAAGAGAAGGATAATGATAATTCCTGCATCATTAGGTTGTTGTGAAGGATTAAATAAAATAATTTATATAAGGCACCTAAAACACTTGGCATCCCTGAATGGTAGCCATGCTATTTTTGATTGTTTATTGTCATTCCTTTCCTTAAGACTAAACCATCTAGATTGTATAAAATGGATTGGAGAGGAGAGAATCTGATCAGGATAATAAATTAAGAGGCAGGTAAAATAATGACAATCCAGTGTTCCCAAGAAGGGACAATTCCAAGAGATATGAGGGAAGGACCTACAGAAATTGTGAATCTAGAATGTATAGGAGAGACGAGTTCAAGATGACACCGCAGTTTAGGTGAAGGTAGTGTGTTTGAAGCAGCACCCAAGTAACATCCAATAGATGAAGGAAATCAAGGGCAGCTTTTTTCCCAAAACCCCAGCTGTTTATGGTATTTGTGTTTATTCTGAAAAAGGAAAATATCAGGCGGATTGTCACCAGTTGTTTTTTATTTTTATTTTTTGGCATACTCTACAGGCCTCCTGTGTCTTGAGTACCCTTAGGGCCATGCTCATGTTCCTTATATATTATACATGAAACTCAATATGCTTTGAAAAAATTAGCTTTGTCACTGATGAAATGATTGAACACGCTGGTTCCCTTTTGTGTCTGCATTTCAGTAACACACTGAACAATAGCCGCATACTGTTTAGTTGGAAAAATATTGACCAAGTGTTTGAAAACACCTGTTTAGTAAGTCCAATAAGATGGCTAAGGCTGTATTTTTTTATGTTGTCTTTCATTTGTCTTTGGAACTTGAATATGCCTAGACTTGACAAAGAGATTCTGGACTGTATCTATTTAAGATTGTCAAAGATAATGCTTGACAGAAGAGCTTATCTGCTCACTGGTGGCAGAAATGCAGTAAATTTGTTCAGAGGACTGCCAAGCCATTAGGATACCTTGATAGCGAATGACAGACAAAGTGCTATGACTGGCTCAGAAAAGGATGCTTTTTAAGCTATTAGAAGCTAATATCCACTATCAGTGAGCAACTGGGTTAGAGTTCATGTATCTGAATTAATTTGCACTGATGGATAGAGTGAAAAGAAAGGAGCCTCCAAAGTCACAGTGTAAAAGGAAAAGTTAGAGAAATGTTTTTTATTTGTTAAATATTCTGATATTTGAGTTAATTTAAGATAATTAAGACATAATTTCTAATGAGCAGTGAAATCTCTCTCTCCTTCAGCAAAGCGGGCTATAGACATTGATATGTTTGTTCAGCCAATATTTACTGAGCATTTCCTCTGTGCCAGGCACTTTGCCAGGTAAAGGAGGCAGTGTCGAGGAAAAAAAGAAAAGGCCTATAGCCTTTAAAATGTGATTACAGATGGTTACTTAGGTTTGGAAATATTGTCACTGAATTGACAAGAATCAGTCTTTCCTTATTTATTTTGTACCATCACGCAGCTCCCAGTGAAGGACTCCAAACTCATGGGAGTGGCTATGTGAACCTGTGCTGTGCTTGGAAAGACAAAGAAAGATCTGGAACTTGAAGGTCATCTACCAGTTTATCTGAGTTGCAGATGTGTTCCCTACTGCAGTTCCAACAGGCTGTCTTTTCTGCCTCTCTTAAAGTTCAGGCGTCACTTTGAATAGTGGGGAGAAGGAGCATATGGCTGCAATACATAGACATAGAATAGGCGTGCAGTTCACCCCACTTTTTCCTGTTGTAACTGAATTTAGAAAGCAGGTGGCTGACACTTAATTACAGAAGGAAGGTCTTTTAGAGCCTTGGCAGAATTCCCTTCACACAAAAATTTAAAGCTTAAGGTCTAGATGAAAATGAAACCTTGAGGGAAAAATCAGTTTTGGAAAGGCAATAGAGATTATATTACATCTTTTTTGTTTGTCCCTACCACCCTCCAAATCTGATTTGTTCATAAAATTCTCCTCTCAGTCCACATGACTCCAGAACATATGAATAAAATGTGAAGCATTCATACAATCATGAATTGCTTGATGACAAAGTTGTGGGGATATGAAAACATTTGCATTTTTCTTGTGTGTTTTATAGTTAAAATAAGAAAATGGAATCATGGAGATAGAGGGATTTCAAAGGTTATTTTTTTTAAACTCCTTGTTCTGTCAAAGGAGAGACTGAGGGTATTTGTCTAGTATCACATGGCATGTTTTATCAACAATAAAGCTATGATTCATTTTTCTCATGCCAGTCTATGTCCTTTTAAACTCTGCTGCTGGGAATTCCTTGGTGGTCCAGTGGTTAGGACTCCGTGCTTCTGTTGATTGCAGGGGGAACAGGTTTGATTCCTAGTCAGGGAACTAAGATCCCACAAGCTGTGCCATGAGACCCAGCTTTTAGGCCACATCCTCAGTCTCCTGGGGTAATATTTCATTGAATTGGAAAAATATTCGTTTAGGAAAGAGCAGATCTCTGAACAGGTCACAAATGAACCAGAGAGTTCTATAGCTTTTATGTATCTTTGACTATATAATTTATAGTTCAGCCTGTATGTTCAGAAATCAAAGGTGTGGTGTCATCAGCTGTGAGCACTCTCGTTTTACAGCTGTCATGTATTTTTGTTTTAAGGAAGGAAAATAGAGGCTGCAGGCCAAATACTGCCACCAATTCTGTTCCCTGGCTATGACCTGGGCTGAAGTATGGGGATAACTAATACCCAGAATGTTTACATGCTATTAACTCTTTTTAAAGTATCTTTCCCGGATTTTTCCTTTTAAAACAATGTGTTTAAACAATGTATGCTACCTGTATGTAATTTAATATTTAAATATAAGTGCTTCAACCCCTCATCCTACAGATGAGGAAATTTATCATCCCCTTCACTATCTGAAGATTCTTGGGTGGGGTGGCTTACATTTCTTCTAGTCATCTCTGGATTCAGTTTTCTTCTGCTCCTAAACTTATGGGCCCTGATAATGCAGTTCCTTTTTTGCACATGGTATCTCATGGCATCTTTCCTTTCCTATATTCTCCCAAAGTAATTTTTTTGGGTAAAAAGTTATTGGTGGCAATAAATATTTATGGTCTCATCCCAGGTCTGTGTACTAGGAACTTGGCAGCCAGTAGCTTAATTGAATGGTTTTGACTCCAGGTCTCTCAAAAGTTGCAGTCAAGATGGCCTCTGAGGCCGAAGTCATCTGAAGGCTTGACTGGAGCTGGAAGAGTTGCTTCCAAGATCATTCATTCATGTGGGTGCTGGTAGTTCAGCAAGAGGCCTCAGCTCTGAATCCATGGATTCCTCTTTCCTCATGTAGATAAATTCAACCTTCTTTTTCTCTTCAGCTATCTAGATCTTGCCCTTAGTGCTTGACCTTTTCTCTGTCTCAAAGGGGCCTGGAAGACTAAATGAGTTAACATGTGGAAGGTTCAGACTTCTTAAGGGAAGAAGACCCTATGAAAATATGAATTTTTATATTTTGTGTGTGCATGTCATAAGCTTAATTAACCCTGATAGTTTAATGATTAGACATAGAAGAAGGAAGTATAACTTTTATAAAGATAAGGTTTTTAGATTTAGAATTTTCATTCCTAGGTTTAATTTTCTAGAAAAACTGCAGTATCTAAGAACTTTCTGGTGATGGAATACATAAAAAGACCTAAAACCCTTCAGTTTGGGGGGAAATTAGCAGTTTCAATATAATTTTAGTTGTAATGACTGTGTGAGTAGTTTTTTTTTTTAATAAATCTTAATCTTATAATAATGTATATTCAGTAAACACTGATAATTTAAAATGTGTTTTGGTTCTCTGAAAGAGCCTTTTTTATTTTCAATATACGTACTCACTTACATTAACTATTTTACTTGTTCTAATTTTTTTGAGACATGAAGATTTTGCCTATAATTGTTATAGTTGTTGCAGAGAAAACAAATGCTTCAAGTATTTTAAAGATAAATTTTAATTGTGAGTCATTTGTACACCTTAAAAACTCTTGAATGAAACTAGTATTCAGTATTTTACGATGCTATTTAATAAGTTTTAAAACATACTTAAAAGGTTCTGTGAATGTAATATAAATACATGTTAAGGTTTGCTTTCTATTTCCCTGGACATGTTGCTATTTCTGCAGTCATTTGACTCCATGATTAATAGAATTGGGAAGAATATTGCAAATGTGATTTCAAGGGTAGTTTATTTCAAGTAGATATTTAAAAAACAATGAACTTAGTACTTGAACTATGTGTACCCTTTGCTAGAGAGCTGCAAGTTAAATCAGCTGAAAATTCAATAGGGAAAAATGAACTGGGTTATCCAAGTCCCAAAGGTACAAAGAAATAGAACATTCTTCTCCTATGTACTATCTCTGAACAGAAGTCAAAGAGATTATTTTACTTATGGTTTAATTTAAAGGGGCTTATTTACAGCATATATTTATATGATGGTTTTGATATGCTTTATTTTTCTGCAGGACTCAATTACTGGGATTGTCAACTCTACCAATTTATGCACACATTTCTCTTCCACTATGAGCAGAGCAACTGTATTACACATTTGTCTGGCTTTCTGTAGCCTTCTACTTCTCAACTTTGCCACACAATGTCTGGCTTTCCCCAACATGGGAGGAAGGGAGATAGTACTTCTTCATGCAGAAAAAGGACAGTCTGAGAGGCTAAACACAGATGACCTAGAAAATGACTCTGTTACTTCAGAGTACACTCTGGTTTCTGAAGATCCAATGATAGTGTTAGCAGGACCATCAACAGTGTCATTAAATAAAGTATTCCCTAGTAACAAAGAAACCCCTCCTGTAGGAGCTGGGCTCATGCAGGCTGACAGTTCTAACATTTACACTGCCACTGAGCCGGAAGTTCCAGCAGGGAAAGAAGTGTTCGGTTCTAGCCAGCCAGAGAGAATGTCCCCCAAAAGCCGACTTTCCAAGGCCACGTTAACCAACCCTGTCATGCCAACTGCTTCTCTGAATATTGATGAAAAGGAGGAACCCTCCCGTGGTACCGTCATTCAGCCCACTGTGGAAGGAACCACTGAAGCAGCACAAGGTTTTCTGAGCTATGTGGATAATCAGTTGTTTGCAACTGAAAGCCCGGAAGGACTTAGTCTGGGGCATTCACCTTTATCGCTTGTGAATACTAAAGAAATGCTAACCACCAGTCCAAGGACTGAGAAATTTGAAGCAAACCCAGAACATGAGACCACTTCTTTTCCTGGTGCTAAGCTCACAGCAGGCACTGAGTCTTTCCAGATGACAGCTGATAATACCCAGGCTCCTGCTGCCACTAAGCACTGGCTCCCAACCTCTGAGTCCATCCTGAGTGTTGAACCAGAAACTGACAGCCTGCTGGGAGCCCCAGAAGTCATGATGAGTGTCAGCATAGCTGTTGCAGCTGCTCCTGTCACAAGCGATGAGTGGGATGACACCAAATTAGAGAGTGTAAGCCAGATAAAGACCCCAAAGCTTGGAGACAAAACAGAGACACAGGTGAGCATGGAAATATATCAGACAACCCAAGCAACCGATATCTATGTGGAAGGTGTAGAAGGGGACGAAGCTTTGACAGAGGCTGCAGATGTGGCTCTGAAGCTGCCTGAAGTGGAAACACACATGGAAACCACCCTGCCAATGGCACGTGAGGGTCAGAGAGCATCTGATCAGAGTTCCTTTACTCCCACAAGTCCAGTGGGAGATACGAAAGTCTCTGTCATGAACCTGGTCCAGGATACTGTGGACTTTGTGGAATCCACCAAGGAGAACAGTGCCATGTTCTTAGACACCACTGTTTCCATCTCTGAATATGAGTCTGAGGTGCATCAACCATTGGGAAATAGATTTAAAGGTAAAAGAAAGAAAAATAAGCTTTGTTTAACTTGGAATGTTTCTGTTTGATTTTTTTTAATTGAGATATAATTGAAACATAGCATGGTATTAAGTTTTAGGTGGTTTATGTTTTTTTAAGTGACAATTTAGAAGTAAATTACCTAAGTTTTAAAGAAAAACAAAAGTAAATAAAAATACATTTTGTATAAATGTATTTGTATAAAATACATCCAACTATAACTCCTGCATGTAGACCAGTGGTGTTTAACTGGGAATAATTTGTCATCCCCCACCCCCATAATTTGACTTACATGCAACATGAAGTAATCACCACAGTATGTTTAATGAACACCCATCATCTCATATAGATACAAAACTAAGTAAATAGAAAAACTTTTTTTCTGTGTGATGAGAGTTTTCAGGATTTACTCTCTTAATTTTCATGTATAACATATGGCAGTATTCACTGTATCTGTAATGTTGAACATCTCTAGTACTTATTTGTACCTTTTGATTACCTTCATCCAATTCCCCCTTCCACCACCCCCTGCCAAAATCTGATAATTTTTACCACAAATCTGATCTCTATGGGTGTTTGTTTTGTTTTTGAAGTATAACAGACCTACAATACTGTGTGAGTTCCTAGTGATTTGATATTTTGTACACTACAAAATGATCACTGTGGTAAGTCTAGTTACCACTTGTCACCATACAAAGATGTTACATATATATTGACTCTATTCCCCACAGTTTACATTTCATATCCTTGACTCATTTATTTTGCCACTGGAAGTTTGTACCTCTTAATCTCCATTACCTATTTCTGGGGACATTTTTGGTTGTCACAACAGAAGGCATCTAGTAGGTAGAGGCCAAGATGCTGTTAATATCCTACAGAGCATAGCATAGCCCCCAACAAAGGTTTATCTGAATCAAAGTGTCAGTAGCTTTGAGAAAAGCCTGATATAGATTAATATTTTTCAAACCTTTTATTATGAAAATATATAAATATATGTAAGATGTTTAAATAGTATAATCAACAACGTCAGATACTTACACATTGTTGCAAAAAATATTCACATCCCTGATATTACCAAAAAGCCTTAAGTAAATATTTATCTCATAGTATTAACTATATGAATTCTTTGACTTTGTTTTCCCAAAAAGAAACTCATCTAGAAATAAGGGGGAAAAAACCCCCACAATACAGATAAATCTTCTCTGCTGGCTTGATTCTGTACCTTCTACTTCCTCTTGGCCTCTACATCTGTGAATGTTATGAGATGTCAGTTCTTGCATTTGTTGCTGGTGAATGATGTTTTTCTTTGATTGTGTGTAGTTGGTTAGACAACAGCATGGGGAAGGAAAAACTTAGCGTAATGGGCATATGCTCATTCCAAATTGCTTCGGAATATGTACAGCTGTTGCTTCAGCTAAGTAGCCTAATTAATGGAAAATATCAAATTAGTAACATGTTTTAGAAAGTGTTATAGAGATTGAATTAAAATGATAAAAAATTGAATTTCACATATCCAATCTATTTCTTTAAAGACTGTAAGACCTAATATACTGGAAGTTTTCATAGAAGCTTCCCAAAACTATTTTGTAAGTTGGTTTTTAAATTTCATTAGATAAGTTGGGTCCAAATGACCAGGATGATATTAGATATGACCAAACAAGAAGTTTACTTTAGTTCTCCATAATACTTTAAGATATTCCTAGAGCATTAAATCACATAGTCCCAGATAATTTACTGCACAATTGAATCCATGATTCTTATATATTAGATTTGCCTTAGCTTCTACTGATGTAACTTAAAAAGAAAGTAAATTTGGCAATTATCTGATTTTTTTATAAAATTACTGAATATGCCCCTTAGTCATAATTGCATCACTTAACTATAATATTTTAATAGGCAGCTTCTTTTTATTTCTAGCACATAGAACAATATATGGCACATAGTAAGTTCTCAATAAGTATCTCTTTGTTCAATGAGTAAATGAAGATAGAGAACCATCCAGACTAGAATTATCCAATCTGCCTGCCTGCCTTGTCCAAATTAATCAAAAAGCTGCTAAGTATTCTTGGTAGAGAGAGAGAGAGAGAGAGAGAGAGAGAGGAATGTCAAATAATTCCTTTCAATTTTTACTTTTTTGGTTGTTTTGTAGTGTTAAAAGTAATGTGAAAAATTGAGATTATTGATGACAGTAGTGAGAGAATAGTCAAAAAGTTTGTCTGCCCATTTCCTGGTGATTACAAGTACTTTTCAGAAGTCAGCCACTCACGTGCCAATCATTTTAGGGCCCAGGGACTACTTAGCCCATTCCCTTCTTCAGGGAACACAATGATTTCTTGGGGTTTTTGGGTGTTACGAATTGATGAGAACCCTGGGGTTAGAGTCAATCCTCTGATTCATCTGCTTCTTCAGCTCTTCACTTGGAGATCAGGTTTTAGGGGACTTCCCTGGTGGTCCAGTGGTTGAGGTTACATGCTTCCACTGCAGGGGGCGCGGGTTTGATCCCCGGCTGGGGGATTAAGATCCACATGCCGTGCGCTGTCGCCAAAAAAAAAGATCAGGTTTTAAAAGTAATATATAATAATTATTCTATATATTTTTTCTATGGGAACTGGAAAGAATGAGAGCTGTGGAGAAGTTTTGAATGTTACTTAAAAAATTCCCAGTACTATTTCTAGCTCTCACTCTTGTCTTTAACAGCAGCTTCTCATTTGAAGTGCTTTGCCCTTTTTATATTTCTTACTGTTTCGTGAAACTGTGACCATAGAGTGAACATCTATTTTGACATATTTTTTCATTAGAAGTGTTCATTATGCTTTCAGAAATGAGGGCAACATGGAGAACGCATACTGCTTTAAATGGTAAAACTATGTATTATCTCTTTATGGCTAATAGAGCATTGTCCTAGGTGCTGAAGATACTAGGATTATTTCAGAAAAAAAGAAAAAACTTAAAATAGTAGCAGCAAGAGCAAATATGAAGCACATGTAAGGTTGTCTTATAGCAAGTCCTTCAAATATAAAAATCTCCAGTTCAAAGAAAAAGTAGCCTAAACTGATTGGGGACCAAGAAATGGAAATGCTTGTACTAAAATAAAATATACAAATGCTATTTTAAAGCAAATATTTTCTGAGGAGAAATGTTTTTAAGTAATAGGAAGAACAATGATGTCATTAATAAAAACTATGGAAAAACCTTTCAACTGTTTTTAAGAATGCTATGTTTTATTACATATGGTAATGTGCTGAGTATCTAGAATTACTGTTTAAAAAAAGAGAGATGATAAAGTCTTCTAGAAATTATGTTTTCCTAGTGGCTCAGTATTTGAAATTTCCAACATAACCTCTCCCTAAGAAGGGGACAAATATTAACCCTTATAAATAGTCTATAATCTAAATAACTATAAATAGTCTTTAATAATGTATTTGGGGGGATTATGATGTTGTAAAGAAAGTGGACCTGCAATAGATGTATTGCATTTACCACAGGTGTATTTCATTCTTTTTCGTGTTGAAAAGCAAATGCAGATCTTCTACATAGTCCACTCCAGGTTGTTCCTTGGGCAATGGCAAGATTTCCTTTCTCATGGCTGAATAATGCCGTGTGTGTGTATGTGTGTGTGTGTGTGTGTATCTCATCTTGTTTTTCCATTCATCTGTTGAAGGATAAGTGCAGTTAGCACAGTGGTTAAGAGGGCTAAATATGTAAACTAAGTCAGGTTCCTTAGCTTCTCTACACCTAAGTCATTTGTGAAATGAGATAATACTAGCTGACATTTATTGAGTACTTACCAAGCACTGGGTGTGTACTAAGAGTTTTACATGTGTTATCTAATTTAATTTTTGTTAAAACTATATGGGGTAGATACTATTATTATTTCCATTTTACAACTTAAGGAAGCTCAAGGTCCAGAAACATTAAGTAATTCATTCAGAGTCACAGAGACAGAAGATGGCTGAATCTGAACTGATACTCAGGCAAATTGGGTCTGGAGCCATAGGTCTTGGCCACTATGATATATGGCTTCCATGGAATGATATTAGTACCTTCCTCCCCTTACATATGGAAGGATAAGATAATGTTCATCATGTGCTTAGCAGTATCTGTGTATGGCACATCATAGAAACTCAGTAAACAGTAGTTATTGTAACTAGTATTCCTTTAATTAAAAATGCCAACTTCCTGTCCCCTCCAGGGATGCAGATGTGAATATTAATATATATAAATGCTTCTGAGAATTTTTGAACGTAGTTCTGTATAATGTTTCCAAATAAACTGATTATGTTGATATTCATAAAGGGAAACTTAACTGTTGATTTCTTGTTTTAAATTTTATTTTGTGTGTTTTGTATTATTGTCTTTATCTCTGTCTTAGATTGATTCACCACTTCTTAGATTGATTCACTACTCCTGAAAACAGCAACACTGAAAACTTTTATTTATTGGCAGTTTATTTCTGAGCCATCCCTTCTTCCTTCTCATTCCCTGAAATGACAGTCTGCTTTTCTTTAAATTATTAATTATATAGTGACTTTTTCAGGTATAGGGATTTAGTCTATTTAAAAATGTTTCTTCCCTTTTAAGACATCGTCACTCAAGAGATGACAACAGCTGTTCAAGCAGCAGAAGCCACTGTATCTTTGGTGACGCAGGAACAGCAGGTTTCTACCCTCAAGGTCACCAGAGGCCAGGACGAGACCAAGGGAGGGAGGGAGTTGCCCTCTGCCACAGCAGATGCTCCTCGTGTTACTCAGCTGTCAAGAAGATGGGAGCCTCTGGCCACTGTGGTTTCAACGACACCCATCCCTGTCTCTTTTGAAGTTACTCCTGCTATGGAAGGTCTGTAAAGGAGGGAATTGAACTCAGCGTTTTGGGGGTGGATCTTTTCTGAGTTGATAAGGAGTAGAATGAGTGAGGCAGATGGCCTGGGGGTGAAACCAGCAAGAACTTGGGGAGTGAAACCAGAAAAGACCTGGGTTTGTATCCCAGCATTGGCCCTCACTAGTATTGTGGCTTCAAGACAGCTTCTTAATGTCTCCAAGCCTTTGTTTGTTCATCTTTAAATAATGCCTACCTGTCTTATAGATTATTTTCAGGATTTTAACAAATATATACAGAGAACTTTCTATTACTATATAAGAGACCCTCAGATGCTCTGAGATCTTAAGGACAGTGAAGTTTTTGAATCTGAGTGATCGTCAGAATCACCTGAGAATTACAAAAATTATTATAATTATGATTTAGTTATTATTTTTGGGCTTCATGTCTCCGTTTCATCATTGGCCTAAGTATTGGATTGGCAAAAAATTCATTCGGGTTTTTCCATAACATCTTATGAAAACCCAAGCAAACTTTTTGGCTAGCCCAGTAAACCCTGCTTTTATTTATTACCTGAGTTATCTTTGAGATTGTAATAAATACCTTCTACTTCTGCATGCCTGCCTCTCTCCCCACAAAACCCCTAGGATCTTGTCAGTAACCTATAGGTAACCCCATAATCCTTCCCATCTAAATCCCTTCCTCCTCTGTTAACCATTAACCTGGATCTTCATTTCCTTGGCTTCCTTTTCGTTTCATTGTGTCTGGATGTACTCCTGATATTATAAGTTTAAAAGTTTTAGTTTCTTATTTTATAAGAACAGTATTGTACTGTGGATAGCCTTTTGGGGACTAACTTTTTTTTTTTACTTGCTGTTCTATGGCTACTATTTGTTTACTGTGGTTCTTTTGGTTTGACTGCTTGTAATATTGCACTATGAAAATATATCACAGTTTATTTACTCCATTTTCATCCAGTCTTTTCTAGTGATTTGCATTTAGGTCGTTACAGGTTTGGCTATTGTGAACACGGCTGCCATGAATGTACTTTTGCATATTCTTTATTGCATGTGTGTAGGAGATTTTCTTGGGTATATATGTAGGAATAGGGCATATGAATATTTGACTTTAGGAGGCAATGCCTAGCGGCTTTCCAAAATGATTGCTTCCATTTATACTGCCAATAGCAATGTATATGATAATTTGTGGACCTATATCTTGGAAGCTTTCACAAATGGTTTCTCAAGCTTCATCACCAAGGAGGTTCTGATTAAGTTAAGTTGGGATATGTAGAAAGCATGGAAATCAACATTTCAAAATTACCTCAAAAGATTATGATGATCAAACAAGCTTGGAAAAATGCTGCTATTCTAGAGCTTCTATGTTTGGGGATACCTGGGGCTAATTTGGCTGCTTTAAAATTGAGCATATTCCAGACACAGATCTAAACTTTTACTCTTTGACTTCACTTTTGAAAGTTGTCTTCTCATGCTAACTTGCTTCAGTTGTGTCTAACTCTCTGTGACCCCGTGGACTGTGGCCTGCCAGGCTCCTCTGTCCTAATGATTCTCCAGGCAAGAATACTGGAGTGGGTTGCCATGCCCTCCTCCAGGGAATCTTCTCAACCCAGGGATTGAACCTGTCTTATGTCTTCTGCATTGGCAGGCAGGTTCTTTACGTCACCAAAGTCATCTTTGGTGTATATTTAAATACATTTTGTTAAATTTTCTATCTTTAGTAATAGATTATATTGTTGTTATTTAGTTGCTAAGTTGTGTCCGACTCTTTTGGGACCCTATGGACTGTAGCCTACCAGGCTCCTCTGTCCATAGGATTTCCCAGGCAAGAATACTGAAGTGGGTTGCCCTTTCCTTCTGCAGGGGATCTTCCCAACCCAAAGATCAAACCTGCGTCTCCTGCTTGGCAGATGAATTCTTTACCACTAAGCCACGAGGAAAGCCCCAATAGGTTATATAAAATCCTATAAAATCCATAATATTGTCAATAGAATAAATGTGAGATTTAAATTTGAAACCAGAGTTCTGATTTTAGGTAGTGTATTTTCTTGGAACATAAGTGTTTGCCTTGGGTAGCTGAATTGATGCAGTGTGGAAGATGGAACTGGTCTAAGTGCCAAACCTGCTAAATATGAGATATTGGTTTCATTAGTCATTTCTTGCTTAAAAAGTAAAAGCTTATATTTAAATAGATACACTTCTCATTTGGATCATCTTTGGTCAAGTCATATCTCTTGTGTTTGGCAGACCTAATCGACACAATCACAGGGCCGAATGAGGAGTTGTTCACACCAATTTTGGGTTCTCCAGTGACGCCCCCTGGAATAACGGAGGAGGCACCCAGCACTTCCCCAGCGCTTGCTGATCCTGAGGCATCTTCTGAAAGAAGAACTGTGGCTCCGTCCTTTAGCTATGTTAACACAGCTGCCTCCTATGGCCTGGACCAACTTGAATCTGAAGGTATCCATGCTTTGAAGGGGATCTTTTCTAGGACAGATACAGTGAGTCACTGAGCAAATGTTGTTTTTGAGAAAAGATCAAGGAGAAGTGTATTCCTTCTGTAGTGCTGATGAGGGGTCAGTAGACTGTGGCCCAGCCAAATCCAGGCTGACATCTATTTTTGTATGACAAGTTCAGATTGACCTATACATTTTCAAATGATTGGGAAAAAAAATCAAAAGAAGAATAGTATTTCTTGACATTTTGTAAAAGTTCTTATAAAATCAAAATTTCAGTGCTCCTATTTCTAGCTGTGTTGGAACGCAGCCACATTTGTTCATTTGTGTGTTGTCTGTGGTTATTTACGTGCCAGTGCAGCAGAACTGAGTAGTTGTGACAGAGACTAACTGCCCACAAAACCCAAAATACTTATGGGATGGCCCTTGCCTGAAAAAACTCACTGACCCCTGCTCTCCATCAGTAACTCTCAATTATGGCTGAGTGTTAGAATCACCTTGGGGAGTTTTTAAAGGATTCTAATATCCGAGTCCTTCTCCCAATGATGCTGATTCAGTTGGGATGAGATCTGGCATCAACATTTCCAAGAGTTTCTTGAGATGATTTCTCTGTGCAGGCTGAGTTAGAAAAACTGGTTTAAATGGAAAGCTTGAGTTTCCCTACTGGATTTTCATGGGAAAAATTTTTATGTGGATTGTATTTTTGTAACAGTGCTCTGGTGGTTAATGCTGGGTCATACTCCCTTCATTATAGCTCTGGGTTAAATGTTCCACTTTTTGGAGATGGGCAGTCTTCTCACCTCTTAAGGCTGAGAAATTCATGCCAAACTTTACTTTCCAAGACATTGGCCTTAAGCATGAAAAAGATGCTTAAGTATAGCTGCACATCCATGAATGAGAAAACTGGAGATATAATGAAAGGTCATTTAATTAATCAGCACTTTGGCAGGTGAACAGCTCCTGGCTAGGCTGAAAAATGCCCAGTGATTTATAAACTAATCTTGGAGATAGGTAATCTCTTGGGCACTAAATTAGCCATGGGTTTGAAGCATTGAAGACATAGGGTGTGCTGTTATTTTATATTTTGTCTACTCTGTGACAGGGAAGGTGGTTCAGCCAGGTTTTCAGCAGGCTCTATTGCAGACTTTCAGGGTAATACTGGTAGTTTTCTGGCAGAGAAACATGACATTTTAGGAGGAATATGAATTCCATGCAGTGCTGGTTTAAGGAATGGATCAAAGCAAGCTCAGAGGCTAGTAGCTCTTGCTCTCCACATTAAGATAAGAACTTGGAATGTAGACTCATTAGCTGTCTGCCCTCCTTGATGCCATCTGGAAAGACCAGGTTTCCCCAAATTAACTGGAGTTACAGATGACAGCTTTCCCGGCAGGGCTCATTGAATCAGAGGGAAAAAATTGGATTTGTGAATAATCCATACTTGTGAAACTGCAATAATTTTCTAAATTTAGTTGATGATGGAAGTTGTATTGAGATGTGTGAGAATTTTCTTAACTTGCCTAAGATGTCCTGGAGTTTTAATGCTTTTCTTCTACATGATTCAGTTCCAGCTTCTTTTTGAGAATATATTTTGTCAGTTTTTATCTAAGCTATGATCCTTGTCAAGGCTTTGAAATATGTTTTTGGTTTAAAAATAGTCTTTCTGCTACGTTGTTGGGCTTAAGACAAGATTTTGAATGAGCATACCTTTTCTCCTAAGTACCAGGGAGTACAATTTTTATATTTAATTAGTATGCATTAATAATGTCATTTTATGCTGGTTTGTCAAACCCCCTGAAAGCAGAAGTGACTATACTTATTTAAATTGATAAATCAATAGATGCCTGGAGGCCTCCATTTTCAATGCATGTTTTTCTACCTTGTCCAGGAATGTAAGTGTAGCTTGAGGCTCTCACTGGATGAAGCAGTTTAATTTTTCCATAGCAATGGACCCAGGGGAGGATAGTTTATTTTTACCTAGAGCAGGATCATGTGAGGTAAAGTTGTCTACCTTTCAAATTTGAATCTCTGTGATCTGTTGGTAAACAACAGACAATTCTCCAGTTTAAGGTGTGTGTTTATTTAATTATGTTATTAAAAAGTCTCTATATAGTTACCTGAATACCTTCCTTCCCACGTGGGGACATGAATACGTCCCAGAGAATGGGGTATTTATCTCAATGAGATATAATGAGAGACCTGCCCCTTTTAGACACCATACAAGAAGCAAAAAATTCTGAAGAAGTTTATGAATGTTTACCTTTTAAGGGATAGTCACGGCCCAGATTAACCTAAAATTCATTTCTGCTTGGTACCCTGTCTTGTCTTTTCCTTTACATCACTACAACATGATGACTAAGGGCGTGTATCGTTTTCTAGGACCACTGTACCAGAGTACCTCAAACTGGGTGATTTAAACAACAGACATTGTCCTTTTGCAGTTTTGGAGCCTTGAAGCCTGAAATCAAGGTGTAGGCAGGGCTGTGCTCCCTTCAAGGTCTCTAGATGGGGATCATGCTTGCCTCTTTCAGTTTCTGATCTCTCAGCCATTCCTTGGCTTGTGGCTGCAGAACCACAGCTTCTGCCTCCTCCTTCACATCTCCCTCTTTGGTGGCCAAATTTCCCTTGTTTTATAAGGACATCAGCCATTGGGTTAGGACTGACCCTACTAACTACAGCTTAACTTGATTACATCTGCCAGTACACTATTTCCCAATAAGATCATATTCACAAATGTTTGGATTAGTACTAGACATATTTTCGCATCGGGTCAGGGGCTGTGGGGGCAGGTACACAGTTTAACTTGTAATAGGAGGGCTGCTTCTAAGGAGTTTTCCAGTTGGCTCTGAAGGCAGAACACGCCCTTGAGAGTTATGCACTGGTAGAGTGGGAAAGTTCAGTGTGTTTTACATTTCTCAAGCATTGAAGAAAGCCTGCTTCTATAAGTGCATAGTGCCCTGTGTGTATTTCAATAAGTCTTTTACCTTGTCAGCAAAAATGCAGTTTGATTTTGAAGGATAATGGTTTATCTTTACCTCTCTGTAATTTTTAAGGGAATAAATGCTTTCAGGATGATAAAAAATGCATTATACTTATCTCAGGCATAATTCTACCAGGGCTGTATTCAGCATCTTTGGAATATAAACATAACAAAATGTTCTAACTTTTAATTCAAAATTAGATAATAACACAGCTTCCCAGGTGGTGCTAGTGGTAAAGAATGCGCTTGCTAATACAGGAGACTTAAGAGAGGCACATTCGATTCCTGGGTCAAGAAGATCCACTGGAGGAGGGCACGACAACCAACTCCAGTATTCTTGCCTGGATAATCTCACAGACAGAGGAGCCTGGAGGGGTGTAGTCCATAGGGTCACAAAGAGTTCACGACTGAAGCAACTCAGCATACACAGTATATACATATATATATATATATCTGTGTGTATATATATATATATATATATGTATATATATGCACATATATATATATACATAAACGAATTTTTGAACACGATCTCTGTTTAGGTTGATACCATTTTTTTGTTGTTGAATATTAATGTATTTCTCTGCTCCAAAATGGCAGCTTAAAATTTCTGATTGCTTATGAAAACTTACTTGGAATATTTTTATTTGGGTTAGCTGTTTTTAAAATGTTTTGAGACTAATATCAAATTTCAATATTTCTTACCAGAAGAAATTCTCCTTTATGTATTTTAGAAATCCAACTGAAGATATCTAAACAAATCAAACTTATTTTGTTGTTATTCAGTCACTTAGCCGTGTCTGACTCTTTGCAAACCCATGGACTGTAGCACGCCAGGCCTCCCTGTCCTTCACTGTGTCCCAGAGTTTGCTCAGACTCATGTCCATTGAGTCAATGATGCCATCCAACCATCTCATCCTCTGTTGCCCCCTTCTCTTCCTGCCTTCAATCTTTCCTAGCATCAGGGTCTTTCCTAGCTGACAGCGAGTGGGCTCTTTGCATCAGGTGACCAAAGTATTGGAGCTTCAGCTTCAGCATCAGTCCTTCCAGTGAATATTCAAGGTTGATTTCCTTTAGGATTGACTGGTTTGATCTTCCTGCCGTCCTTGGGACTCTCAAGAGTCTTGACCAACACCACAGTTCAAAAGCATCAATTCTTTGATGCTCAGCCTTCTTCATGGTCCAACTCTCACAACTGTACGTGATTACTGGAAAACTTATTTTGGCCTTTCCTATATTTCCACAGAAGATGGAAATTCATCTGTGCTATAAAACTGTAACAATAGTTATGTAGGGTGGAAGATTGTGGCTTTAATAGTTCAATACTATTATTCATACCAGGTACTAGGTTTTAAGAACAAGTGGGAAATAAGAGAACAAAAATGAAGGTTTCTCAGATGTTGTGATTAAGGTTTTGGTAGTCCTTCCTCACATCCCCAGCACTTCCCCCCATAATGTCTGGAAGCCAATACCTGGGCTTTCCAGCTAGTGGGAAGTGGGAAACTGTTGGTGCTCCCCATGGTGCTGACCGGACAGATTTGCTGCTGCTGCTGAGCCACTTCAGCTGTGTCCGACCCTGTGCGACCCCATAGACGGCAGCCCACCAGGCTCCCCCGTCCCTGGGATTCTCCAGGCAAGAACACTGGGGTGGGTTGCCATTTCCTTCTCCGGACAGGTTTGGGAACAGGGTGAATTTGCGTGGACTCTCCCAAGATGAGCCTGTTGGCTTATTGCTTTTCTGCAGGAGAAGAAACCCCAGTGTCTTTGATCTAGAGAATGTGAATTCTTGATTTGACTGGTCCTATTTACTGTCTTTCTATAGGTATAATAGACTGAGCATTGGGACTGTAAAATCCTATGCCCTTATTCCAGACAATTCCCATTTCCTTATCTGTTTCAACACACCTGTTTATTACAGAGTTTATAGAACAAACTCATAGTAATTGATGGAGAAGGCAACGGCACCCCACTCCAGTACTCTTGCCTGGAAAATCCCATGGACGGAGGAGCCTGGTGGGCGGGCTGCAGTCCATGGGGTCACCAAGAGTCAGACACGACTGAGTGTTTTCGCTTTCACGCATTGGAGAAGGAAATGGCAACCCACTCCAGAGTTTTTGCCTGGAGAATCCCAGGGTTGGGGGAGCCTGGTGGGCTGCCGTGTACGGGGTCGCACAGAGTTGGACACGACTGAAGCGACTTAGCAGCAGCATAGTAATTGATGTGCAGGGGAATTATTTCCCCCTTTGTATGAATGATTCATGTTATATGTAAACATATGACATGTTACTTTAAATATATAAAGAAGTTTTAATTCTACTTCCCTGTTTATTTTTTTTAAATATCTTGATTAAAAAATGAGACCAAATATATCATTTAACTTCAATTGTCTCTTTTCTGACAGCTTTTCCCTTGTTTTTTGAAGACCATTTTGATGGTCCTTATATTTAGCTTTTGAAAGATTGTATTTTTGACATCTTTTCCCAGCGAGGCAGCGTGCATGGGGCAGAAGGCTGTCATTGCTCTGTCACTTGTTGTTTGATCTATTTCAGTGACAATCCATTTTCCTCCCTTCATGAATAATTGTGTGTGCACATCTGTTTGTGTGTTTAATTTCATGGATGTTTTTTCCACAGTCCTCTGAGGGCGTTTCCTATATATATGTATATATTTGTGGCACCTCTTAATTTCCTCTGCTGAAGTGAGTGATATTATCTCTCCTTCCTTAATCTGGAATTCTCAGGTATGCCTCGTCCTAGGATGCTCTTTACATAGGAGTTTCAATAACGTAGGAATTTCAGGAGAAAGTCATGTTTGAAAAGCATGCCTTTGTTCAGATGATACATCTTTTGGCAGTGTGGGGGACCTCATAATTGGTACTGAAATCAAGATGCTTAGTTTCTTTCTTTTACTGGTAAATCAGAAGTGAATGGGGAAATGCATTCTTTAAGCAGCATTGTGGAGAAACCTCAGAGACATTTTTCTTTAATAGCTCCATTGAGGATTCTTAAGAGCTCATGTAATTTTTATGAGAGAAATGTTTGCTCTTCACCTGCACTTTAATTCAGAAAATCAATTTTTTTTGGTCTTCCCAGTATGCACTTCTTTTCAGAGAATATTTTCTTATTATTTTCTCAATCCTCAAATAACTTCAGTTCAGAAGGCAGCTAGAATGGATGAATGAGAAAGTCAAAGAAGAGTCAAAGATCTCATCTCAAGGCCACGTTTATGAAGCCAAGTTTATGTGACTTATTTTTGGGAGCTGTTAATGTGGGTATAATATTAACGATCCAGTAGATTATTGTAAATTTGAACTGTCCACTGTTACTTGTGATACTGTAGGATGAGATTAAGGAGGTTCATACTGCTTTTCACTCTGATCATGTTAAGAATGAGTACAAATTTTGGCTTTTCTTCTTGAAAATGCTTTGGGTTTGATTTTGCCTCAGTAACAGAGGCGATTTCAGTCATTGATTACCTGTTACGGTAAGTCACTTTGTTGGCTTGTCTTAAATCATCATACATCCTCTGGCATTTATGCTCGGTCTTTGTTCTCAAGTACCTGTGTACTCTGTAGGCTAGTACAGTAAATTACTCAGCACTCAGATTAGTCAACATATGTCTGCTTTTAATGTTCACATAGCCAGTGGTATTTCAGAAATAGTTAAAATCACAATATTATGATATGTTACCATAAAACTTTGCTACAAATTCTGCTGTTGAAGAAAGATAGCTAATATTCACCCTCAAGTTTTTTGGTATGCTTTCTTATCATAGAGCATGTATTTATTGATATAGTCACAGTTAAGTAAACATTGTTATAGAATTGATTCTTCCCATTTTTTTTGTACCTTTGTTGTTCAGCACCAGAAAGTTACACTGCTTGATAAAACTCAGACACTTATGAAATTTCATATAATGGTTCATGATGACAAAAGGATTTAGCTTTGTACATATTCAGAGGTTTTGTTTATTCATTCATGTGTATATTTATTTGGTGATTCAGATAATAATAAGTAGATTTTGTATAAATTTTAGTAGAAGAGTTATGATAAATACATAAATGACAGATACACAAGGTAGAAGATGGGAAAGGATCACAAAAAAATTACAAGGGGCTTCTCTGGTGGTTGGGTGGCTGAGACTTTGCACTCCCAATGCAGGGGGCCCGGGTTTGATCCCTGGTCAGAGAACTAGATCCTACATGCAACTAGAAATCTCACATGCTACACGAACATGGAAAATCCTGCTTGCTGCAGCTAAGATCGAGTGCAGCAAAATAAACAAACAAAAAGCAATCAAACCATAACAGCAACAAAACAGTTATAGAGAGAGGACTGTGAAAATTAGGAGAGAGAACTTAGCCCTAGCTTAGAGAAATAACAAAATTGCTATTTATGCTTGGGAGTCATGTGTGTATATGTGTGTGTGTGTAGATTTGTGTGTGTGTGTGTAAATATATGTATATGCTCATCATTCTTTTGATATTTATAGAAAAGTAAGTGGTAGGAAATCCAAAAGTGTGAAAAACATGGTAAGAGGTGCTGAATTGTCCTTTATATTTCACACATGCTACACTACCATTCAGTTATTTTATGGGTATATGATCAAGCATATTTCTATAATTTTAGCTTGCTGGTTAAGTGAATTCTTTCTTTTTCATTCTCCCAGTTTTATTGGGATATAACTGATATATAGCACTGTGAAAATTTAAGGTATACAAGATGATAACTTGACTTACATGTACTGTGAAATGATTACCACAATAAATTTAGTGAACATCCACCATCTTATGTAGATACAAAATAAAAGAAAATGTTTTTATCCTTGTGATGAGAACTCTTGGGATTTACTCTTTTAAAAACTTTCATATATATCATGTACTAAGTTGCTTCAATCATGTCCTCCTCTTTGTGATGCTATGTATTGTAGCCCTCCAGGCTCTTCTGTCTGTGGGATTCTCCAGGTAAGAATACTGGGGTGGGTTGCCATTTCTTTCTCCACATGTATACCATACAGTGGTGTTAATTATATTAATTATGTTGCACATTACATCCCTAGTACTTACCTATCTATAACTGGAAGTTGGTATGTTTTGTCAGCCTTCCTTCAGTTTTTCCTCCTCTTATCTCCTGCCTCTGATAACCACAAATCTGATCTCTTTTTCTAGATGTTTTTAAAGTATAATTGACTGACAACATTATGTTAGTTCCTGGTGTACAACATCATGATTTGATATTTTTATACAGTTCAAAATTATCACCATGATAAGCCTAGTTATGTCATCATGCAAAAGATACTTTGTCATTATTGAGATGAATTATTTCTTAAGAATAGTTTTTAGAGGCCGCAACCAGGTACTCAGCCTCAGGCTAAGAAATACCTGATTTATAGGAAACAGTGTCAGGTCCGTCCTGAGTAGGTAGTTCAGAGTTCTAGGCAAAAGGGTTGGTTTTGAGTGTCCAGGGTTGACAATCCTGTGAGAAGTGGTCCACGGAGGGCTTCCCATGTATGGTGGTTTTTGCAGTTGTTGGAGCAAGCATGTAGCTTGGGATCCCAAACACAATGGGATGTGGAAATTTCAAAGCCATTTTGTATGTTTGCAGAACATCGAAGTATTTTTAAAAGCATGATTTTTCAGTATGAGGCTAGATGTAATTATCCTTTTTCTGATAAAATCATTGAGAATTTTATTGCAGCAGGGTATGAATAATTATGAACCTTAACAATGTATAAAATAATGTAAGCATATTACCAACTGCATTTATCAGGCTATATTCATAACCATGAACCTGTTTTGGCATCAGACTACTTATTATCATTAAAATGAATATATATCCCCAAAGGAAAAGATTAGAAGGAAAATATAATGCATCGATTTGACTGGGCTTACAAGCTTTTAAAAATTGTTCACACTTGGAAATATTAACTTTATCTTAAAACATTTACATTGATTCTGCCTACATTTACCTACTTTTTCTCTTTTTAGCCATTCTTCCTTCTTTGAATTATTTAACATCTCCAGACAAAACATTCTGTGGAAACTTCTTCTATAAAAATGATACAAGGAGGGACCTCCCTGGCAGTCCAGGGAGTGTGGGTTCCATCCTTCATTGGGGAGCGAAGATCCTGTACAGTGCATGGTGTGGCCAAAACAAACACACACACCCACAAACAAAAACCACTTTTAAACGTTATAAAGAATCTTCAGGGTCTAATCATGAGAAAGAGATTCTGCAGGTGGTCAAAGGTCCCCTCACCGCTCCCTCTGGGTCTTCTCAAGGTATCTGTCTCACATGCTCTCTGCGTCCTCTTTCCTATTTATACTCCAGCTCAAGTGTAGATGAAAACTCTCATTTGTTTCAGCTAAAATCAGCAGAAATTTAAGAAATACTTAGCTCAAACCTAAGGGAACACAAAGCAAATAAACCAAGAAAAGAAAAGAAACATAAAGTGCATTACAGGGTACGAATTTCTCTCTGATCTTACCTTAGCTAAGGAGCTCCCAGGGCTCCCTGCCCTTGACTCATTCCATGCTCTGAGAACGTTTTTAATATTTGGTACCCAAAGCTCTGGAACAGTTTTTCAGGCACCTTACTACACTTTCTGGCTTCACACCTCTTGACTTGGTTCCTATTCAGAGGGTAACGTCTCATTCTCTCTTCCCCATCCCTGCCCCCATGTGGAAGAGCCAAGACAAAGATGCAGATTTCCTCTAGAGCCCGCTACCAAGTAGGGAATCCCCAACCCCACTTAATATTTTCTGTCCTGCTTTCCAAGATGAGGGAGACACCTTCTATCCCTAGGTAGTTGACAAGCAGACAACCATCATGATTGATACCATGTATATCCCACTCTTTATCCCATCTTTGTTAAAAGCATGTCATGATTCATGTCTGGGTAATATCACACTGTTCTTACTATACAAGAAATACACCTGTATAGGGTCATTCTGTCACATCCTATAGCAAATAATACTAAACAGAAGCCTATGAATTGAAAAGAAGACAGGAAGGAGAAACAGAACCTGTTCAGCTTAAACTTAATCTTTCTTTCTATTTTATATTGGGGTATAATTGATTTACAGTGTTATGTCAGTTTATGGCAAAGTCATATAGTTTCATGTATCTGTTCTTTTCTAGATTCTCATATAAGTTACTACAGAATATGGAGTAGAGTTCTCTGTGCTGTATACAGTAGGTCCTTGTTGACTGTCTATTTTATAAATGGTAGTATGTATATATCAGTTCTTATCTCCTAATTTATCTCTCCCTTCAGCCTTTCCCCTTTGGCAACCATAAATTTGTTTTCTAAACCTATGAGTCTGTTTCTGTTTGGAAAGTAGCTTCATTTGTAGCATTTTTTTTTAGGTTCCATGTATAAGTGATATCATATGACATTTGTCTTTCTCCAACTTGCTTCCTTTAGTATGATAATCTCTAGGTCCATCCATGTTGCTGCAAATGGCATTATTTCATTCTTTTTTATGGCTGAGTAATATTCCATTGTATGTATGTACCACATCTTTATCCATTCATCTGTTGATAGTCATTTAGGTTGCTTCCATGTCTTCTTGGCTATTGCACATAGTGCTGCAGTGAACTTTGGGGTACATGTATCTTCTTGAATTATGGTTTTCTCTTGGTATGGGATTGCTGGATCACATGGTAGCTCTATTTTTAGTTTTTTAATAAATCTCCAATTGTTTTCCATAGTTGCCACATCACTTTCCCACCAACAGGGTTACCTTTTCTTCACGTCCTCTCCAGTATTGATTGTAGACTTTTTGATGATGGCTCTTCTGGCCAGTGTGAGATGACATGTCATTGTAGTTTTGATTTGCATTTCTCTAATAATTAGTGATGTTGAGCAACTCTTCACGTGCTTTTTGGTCATCTGTATGTCTCTTCTTTATGAAGCTTCTCAGACCATACAGCCTTCATTGAGGAATAATACAGACTAGTAAAAAATTAACTCTGATTATGGTCTCAAATGAACATACCAGAGTTTAAGTGTTAGTTTCATCATGAATAAGCATCATGATCTTGATCAAAGTATTTAATTTCTTTAGACTTCAGTTTTTCTATCTGTGTAAAGCAGAGATATTGGTGTTTCTGACTCTTATTATGAAATTAAAATGAAAACTTGTATGTAGTAAATACATACCTGACATAGAGTAAATGCTTAATAAATACGAACATTTTATATCATTTATCAGTTAAAATTATGTATTGTGATCATGTACTATTATGTAGTAATTATTATAATGAAATATTCATATCCTCTGTATGAAACCAATAGTTTAGGGGCCAGGTAGATAGTGTAAGTGAACAAAAAGGAAGGTGCCTAAGACAGTAGAGAGACAGAGAGACAGGTGAATGTGTTCTAGTGGAGAACACATTCCTCTTCTAAGTGCTTCCTCTGATCTACGTGGATTCTGCTTGTAATTGTTGCCAGAGGAGAATGTAAGTTCAATGATGCCAGATCTCAGATTTTTTCCAAGATAAGGTGAAAATTCCAATTTTGTATAAAATATCCTGATTTTTTTTTAAGTGCTGGAAATCAGCTCAAGTATTTACTTATTCTATTTCATTTTTTATTGGTATGCACATCCGAATGAATCTATCTTCCCAGCCATTGATCATCAGTTTGTGCTCTTAATTCTCCAAATCTCTTTAAGGGCAGGGTCAGAATTTTCTACCTTCTGTCCACGATGGCTGTAGGTACCTGGTGCTGGGTAAGTGATACTCGGCAATGGAGTGTATGGTTTTAGGACCATTACCTTGTTTAATTGCTTTCTGCTTGACTTACTCTGTTGGTTGTTGTTGTTGTTTTAAATTCAGTGCTTATTTTGTATCTGAAGTGAGCATTTTCTATGTGAACAAAGCAGTGCTCCCAACTACCTTCTGTTAGAAATCTAGTAGGAATTTGCTTAGATGTGTTGCATTCCATTGTGGGGTTGAACATTATTTCATTTTCTTCTCATTGGAATCTATAACGATACTTAGACTCAGGTAAGGGGAACGCAATATAAATGATTCTTTTTTAAAATAAATAATTATTTTGGCTGCGTTGAGGCTTTGTTGTGGTATACCGGCTTCTCGTGGAACACGGGCTTTTCTTGTCACATCGTCAGGCTCTAAAGTGCACGGGTGCAGCAGTTGTGGTGCGCTGGCTCTCTAGTTGTGGTATGAGGGCTTAGTTGCCCCGCGGCATGTGGGATCTTAGTTCCCGGACCAGGAATCAAGCCTGCATTCCGTGCATTGAAAGGCGGATTCTTAACTGGCCCTGAACCACCAGGGAAGCCCCTCAAATGATTCTATAAGACCACTTTGAGAAGCCAGAGTAGAAGGGAGGGAAATATCAGTAAGGGGGGAGGAGAGGGATCCTGATCTAGAAAAGTGAAAGTGAAAATTGTCAGTCGTGTGTCCGACTCTTTGCCACCCCATGCACTGTAGCCCACCAGGCTCTTCTGTCCATGGGATTCTCTAGGCAAAAATACTGGAGTGGGTTACCATGCCCTCTTCCAGGGGATCTTCCCCACCCAGGGATTGAATCCAGGTCTCCCACTTCGCAGATGAATTCTTTACTGTCTGAACCTAGAAACATTATTGGAATTAATTTGTACAAAGATCATTTCCCCTCATGGGCCACTCTCATTTGCCACCTGGGGGTGACAAAACCATGTAGATGGATTTTCCTTAAAAAGTTGATATCATATTCATTTGAAGTGTATGCATAATATAAATTAATAAAAATTATATTGTAGTCCTATGAAGGCATTATTTTGAAGAGGAAGCTAATCAATTAGAGTTTTGTTCAATTTTTTTCAATCACCATATGTTGAGGGCTTATTTTGTGCAAAGCACAATGCTTGATCCTGTGGGTAGGGCACAAAGAATAAGACAGAATCTCTGGTTTCAAGAAGGTAAATATGCACAGGTCTGATAAAACAAACACATTTCCACTAACCAATTTGTAAACCTCATTTTGAATTAGTTGAGTCATGTTTTAAAGTTTGAAGGGTAAATCTACTTTCATAGATGTTTTTGCAAAATTAATAATCAACCTAACCAACCCATGAGTGTGTGTGGATTATTATTTAAAAAAAATATTTTTTAAAATTTTTGGTTGCATTAGGTCTTCGTTGTTCTGTGTGTGCTTTCTCTAGTTGCAGAGAGCAGGAGCTACTCTTTCTTGCGGTGCACAGGCTTCTCACTGCAGTGACTTCTTGAAGCCAGGCTCTAGGTGCATGGGCTTCAGTAGTTGCAGCATGCCGACTTAGTAATTGTGGCTTGCTGGCTCTAGGGTGTGCAGACTTCAGTAGTCATGGCACGGGGACACATTAGTTGTGGCTCACAAGCCCTAGAGTGTGTAGGCTTCAATAGTTGCGGCACATGGCCTCAGGAGTTGTGGCACGTGGACTTGGTTGCTCTGCTGCATGTGGAATCCTCCTGGACCAGGGATCGAACCCATGTCACCTACGTTGGCAGGTGGATTCCCATCCCTGTGCCAAGTTCCTATGTGGATTATTATGCATAAGTTTTGTATATGTTTGCTTAAAGTAAACATTTCTTTACTAAATTACTGCAGAGAAAGGTTTTATTCTGGATGGCACAGAATTTATAGATACAATAATATTAAAGCTTTTCTGTTTCTCTTTATAGAACTCTTGATAAATAGAACAATATTGCTGTAGTCTCATTTTCCAAAGGGAAATACATAAGAGTCTGTCATCTGAATCCAAAGTGAGTTGTTTAATGAATAGAAGCTAGATTTAAGAACTTACATAACTTGTTTCAGTGCTCTCTCTATTAAGATAACTCAATTTAATTAGGGGCAGGATTTATACAAGATAATAGAGAACACCAATTATATGGGGTCAAGGCTGAAAAGGGTTTATGTACTGACCAGTACATGTGAGGTTAGTTATGTAGACTGATCTTTTTAGCTTGCTAACCAGATATAAGAGATGACATTGTTCAGAGCAGAATCCTCTAAAGAAAGTAATGTTAAATAAGAAAATACTTAACCATCTTTATGAAATATGGGTTGAATCCAAAATATCTATCAAGGGTGTGTTTGAAGTGCACAAATTATCTCGTCTCAAACAAGATATAAAATTTTTTCACATATGTACCTTTTAAATATTGTGAAAGTTAGAATGGAGGAAATTACTAGTGATTATGTTCACTATTACAGTTAATGGAAAGTTTGAACTTTAATAAAATGTTTTCAAGAAATTTGTATAGATTAATATGGGAGGTTTAAAAAAATCACTGTGAGGGGATTTTAAAAAGAGAGAATTAAAGCAATTAAACATTTAAAGCAGAATGTTTAATAAGCAATAACATTTGAAATTTTACCTAATTTAAAAATGCACTGCAAATTACAGATGCTCTTATGAGTTAAATCTGGAATTTGAAAACGGTGTTTGAAAAGCCAATAAACTCTCATTTAACTTACTGGATCTACTTTACATGTAGATGGTATGGATACTTTTGGAAACTCACTGTTTGGATTTCAGTTTCTGATAAAGACTCTGACAGATCCAGCCATAGCAAAATAACTAGGTCTTGCATAAAGCGCACACTTTAGTACATTAATGAAATTGCAGTCAGAAAAAATCTTCAAGGATTGTACTTTTTAGCTTGATCCATCCCAGAGTGAGCTGAAAGCTAGCAAGTGAGCTAGGAGTAAGCAAATCGGAAAGGGAAAGGCACTCTAGGACAGTAGTAATACCAGGAGTCAACATCTGGACTTGTAGCAGGAAGAGGAACCCAGGCTGAAACTCCCACGTTAAGGCTGTGTCTTTAAGAGGGGAATAAAGCAGTTCCAGGTTTGTGTCACAGCCTGAATCCCTATAGAAGCAGAGGTAAATCTTCGCTGGAGAAGAGCATGCCCAGTTGAAATGCATTGTTTTCCCATAGATTAAAATCAAGCAAATGTAGTCTCATAATAAAAGATCAATAAACTGTCAAGGAAAAAAACAGCCATGACTGAGAGTCAGCAGAAAAGTCAAATAATTGATTGACCTACTCCTTATCCAGGACCTTAGGTACTAAAATGATCAGAATAGAGTATGAAATAACCATGTATAAAAAGAGTAAAAGAAAGAAAAGATGAAATCACAAAAATTGTCAATAATAAGAGACTGATAGAAATGACCCCGCAGATTTTTTTTTTAAAGAACAAATAAAGCATTTAGAAATAAAAATAAAATTGTTGGGGGAAAACTCTTGATAATTAAATGGTTAAATATGCAGTAAGAGAGTTAGTGAGTAGGAAGATCAGTTTGAAGACATTACAAACAGTGTAGTACCAAGAGACAGCAAATGAGACGAGAGGGAAAAGCACAGAAAAAGTGGGATATATAGAGGAACAAATTCAAATATGTCAATAACGACAAGCTGTGGGATTTTTACAGATGTCTTTTATCAGGTTGAGAAAGTTTCTGCTTTTTCCTAGCTTGCTGAGACTTCTGTTTTTGTTTGTTTGTTTTTTGGTCATTAATGGATATTGGATTTTATCAAGTGCTTTTTCTGAATCTGTGTTTCTGTACCTGTTGAGATGATGATATGATTTTTCTGTTAATATGCTGAGTTATACTGATTGATTTTTGAATGCTAAAACAACTTTGTATTTTGGGGATAAGCCCAACTGTATCATCCTTTTAATGTGCTGGTCTCAGTTTGCTAAAGTTTTCAAACAAAATAAAATTTAAGACAAAATGCATGACATAAAAAAAAAAAACAAAACTGTACCAAACTATTACAGAATACACAATACCTTAAAGCACACAGTAAATATTTATAGAAACTGATCATGTGCTAGACCATAAAGCCATCTTGACAAACTTCAAGAATTGATATCATGCAGGCCAATTGTCTGATGTCTGCTCAATTTAGACGTTTAAAATAAAAAGATAAATTGTCCCATACCTTTGAAAATTAAAAAAATACTTCTAAATAATTTATGTATCATTATAGTATAAAATAAGGGTAATTAAAAGTGAATCCTAGTGAAATATTATTTCAAAACTTGTAAGATGAAGATAAATGGATATTTAAAGGAAAATAGCCTTTATGGAGTAGGAAATAGCAACCCACTCCAGTATTCCTTTTTTTTCTTTAGTCTGTTTATTTATTTGGCTGCCCTGAATCTTAGTTGTGGAATGTGTACTCTTAATTACGGCATGTGGGACCTAGTTCCCTGGCCAGGGATTGAGCACAGGCCCCTTGCAGTGTCTTTGCCACTGGACCACCAGGGAAGTCCCACGCTCAAGTGTTCGTGCCTGGAGAATCCCATGGACAGAGGAGCCTGGCAGGCTACAGACCATGGGGTCGTAAAGAGTCAGACACAACTGAAATGATTTCGCATAGCACATTTAGCCTTTAAAGCTTCTATTAGAAAAGAAGAAAGTCTGAGAATTAATGTCCCAGGCAGCCTCCACCTTAAGCTATAAAAACAAAAGAACCCCAAAGAAAATAGAAGGAATGAAGTAATAAAAATAAGATTTCATTATTTTATTTTTCCACTTCACTGATCCATAACAGCTTGGCTAAGATTTTGTAGGATCTGTATAGAAGAACAAGAGTTCAGGAACTAATTGCCAGTCAGTGCACTGCTAAAGAAAAGAATTAGAGGAGAGGGACACTTGCCCTATCAGATATTAGGACTTATAAAACTCTTAATAAATCTTTATATATTTAGGCAAAGTGGTCATGGACAAGGACAATTAAAATAACTAGTGGAACAGAATAGAGGGCACTGAAACAGACACACTCCTATAGGGGTTCTTGATGTAGGATAGAGATGGGTTTACAGAGCAGTGGAGAAAGCCTTTTTTTTTCCTCCATAAAAGTTCTGGGACAATTGGTTGTCCATATAGAAAAAATTAAATCAGAGTGACTATAACCTGATATATAGAAACTGATTCCATGTGGTCTAAACCTGATGTGAAACATGAAATTCAAAAACTTGAGAAAAATTATAGAATTATAATTATAACTAGAAAGGCAGTCAGTGTACAACTTCTAAAACTGGGGAAGTTTGGGAATTTCTTGGTGGTCCAGTGGTTAAGGTCTTTCGTTTCTGTGGACATGGGTTCAGTCTCTGGTGGGGGAACCAAGATCCCACAAGCCATGAGGCCTAAACAAAAATAAAAACCAAGGGTAGGTATTTGTAATACATATAATTTTGTAATATGTGTAACTGATAAAGGATTGTGTCTAGAATAGAAAGAACTCCAAAAAATCAATAGGAGAATGACAGACAACTCAAAGAAGGAGCAAACGTGATTAGGTAGAGATACACAAACTTATGATCAAATATACAACCTCGGAAATAATTTAATTACAAAAATGCAAATTACCTCCACAGTGACATACCATTTTATACACACTGGATTTTAAAAAAACGTGTGACAGTACAAAGGTTGGTGAGCTAAGGAAATATATCTAGACATATTTAGAATGTTGAACACTTCTATTCCTTTGACCAAGCAAGTCTACTTTTAGGAATATGCCCTAAGGAAACCTTTGGATAGATCTATTAGAGATCATATATGAATGTTCATATCAGTACTATACATAACAGCAAAAAATAAACAGTGACATGCTTGCAAAATGGAATACCATAAATTGGTGAAATTTACAAACTGATACTTTGTTAGACGTGTGAAACTTAAAATCATAATTTTGAGTGGAAAAAGATTCTGAGATAAAACATTCAGTAATTTTTTTCTCCATTACATGCTTCTTATTGTTTTTCCAAAACATTTTTTAAGATTGAAGTATAATTGATTTACAGTGTTTCAGGTGTACAGCAAAGTAATTCATCATTCAGTAATTTTTTATGACATTCAGGGGAAGTAAATGGTTAAGATGATAGAGGAATATGCAAATAGATGCCACAGTATTAGTAATATTCTTTTTTTTTTTTTTAGCTGAATGTGAGTTCTCTGGATTTATTTCATTATTAAGCTTAACAGCATAAATAGGATCTATATTCTCTTGTATATGTGTAATATTACATGATAAAAATGTGGAAACAGTTGGCAGAAATGCTTAAGTTTTAAGAAGTGCAATGAAATTCTATAAAGGCTAAGTCAGCTTAACATTGTGAGCTTGCTGAATTTTGTGGTCATTATTTCAGTAGTTTCTGGGGTTTTTCAACCCCTTCCAATCCCAGGGAGCCATCTGCTGGAGAATTGCTTCAACTCTTTAAAACAGGATTCATTTTATTTTTTGGCATTTAAGTTTTGCACCCAATTTGATGCCCCAATTAAAAATCAGCTGGGGGCAGGCGCAAGCCCTCGAGATGGCGGCGGCTGGAGCGGTTGGCCCTGCTTCTCCTGGCCCCGCGCCTGCCCTCCCGGGAGCTGTCAGCTCAAGAAGGCTGTTGATGATTATGAAAATCCCCGAAACGTGGAGTCCCTTGACAAGACATCTAAAAATGCTGGGACTGGATTGGTGGGGGCTTCAGTGTGTAGTGATGTCAGGGAATTACAGCTTCAAGTGGATGAAACGGGGAAGGTCGTGGACGCCACGTTTAAACATCTGGCTGTGGTCCTGCCATTGCCTCCAGCTCGTCAGCCCCCGAATGGTAAAGGGGAAGACGGTGGAGGAAGCCTTGACCATCGAACACAGACATCGCCAAGGAGCTGTGCCTCCCGCCTGTGAATCGGCCTGCTCCATGCTGGCTGAAGATGCCATCAGGGCCGCCCTGGCTGAGTAGAAACTGAAAACAGAACCCCAAACAGAAGAGCCCGAGAAGAAATGAGCCCCTGGTGATGCCTCGAAGGTCCCACAGGCTGCCAGCCCCCCAGCCATGCAGACACATCGGTGTTCAGAAGCCCTCGAACTATAGTAAATGCACTCTGAGATCCTTACATTTGTTGTGACTCTAACTCAAGCAAAATACACAGCCTCGTTGTTCTGAACCCTGTGGTTTCTTGTAGCTCACTTTCATCGCCTTAACCTCGCGTGGGTCTATTTCGATTCGTGTGTATGACCCGAAAACTGAAATCAATAGCGAAGTCTCTATTGATTTGGGTAGTCGTGAAGTGCACAACGTCTAATTTTACCTGAATCTTTTGAGGGAAGATTACCAGTAGGATGCCTTGGTAAGATTACTTGGTAGGACCAAATAATAAGTATTGTACAAGTAAGACACATAAAACAGATTTTGCATCTGTATAATAAAAGAATGTTGTAAGACTAAATTGGAAAATAAAAATAAAATGGAAAATTAAAGCAGTACCATCCCTAGTGCTTTAGTTGCTCTTTATGTGTGGAAACCATTCTACTACAGTGGCTTTTGATTATATTGTATAGGGGCTCCCAGGAAAACACATGCCAACAAACATTTCTTCTTTTAAAAGGCTGGCACTGGGATTTGTCAGAGCCATTCCTTTTATAGGGGAAATGGGAGAAAGACACATATGCTTAGCTTCCACCCAGAGAATTCACCCTGTTTGTTTTCATTGTATCCTTCATCTTCACATGCCCTAATTTATGTGGCTTAGTTTTGATTTTAAACTTTGTAAAGAGAAAGGGAGATTTGACTCTTAAACCTAATAAATAAGTAGGCAAAAGACAAGGATTCAAATTAATCACTGCTGTTTCAAAGAGTGTTAGTCGCTCAGTTGTCTCTGACTCTTTGCAACTCCATGGACTGTAACCCACCAGGCTCCTCTGTCCATGAAATTCTCCAGGCAAGAATACTGGAGTGGGTAGCCATTCCCTTCTCCAGGGGATCTTCCTAACTTTGGCTACCAGATGCGAGGAGCCAACTCATTGGAAAAGACCCTGATCTTGGGGAAGATTGAAGGCAAAAGGAGAAAAGGATGGCAGAGCATGAGATGGTTAGATAGCATCACCGACTCAATGAACATGAATTTGAGCAGACTCTAGGAGATAATGAAGAACAAGGAAGCCTGGTGTGTTGCAGTCCATGGGGTTGCAAAGAGTTGGATGTGACTTAGCAACTGAAAAATAAACAACAACAATTCCAAAGAGACAGAAAGTTCAGGTAGGAGCCTGTTCTCACTGTAAGTCAAGGATAGCCAGGTCATGTTGGGGAACAAGTGTTACCTGTGGAGTTCTTCCTACTCCTATTATTGGGATGACAAATTCTTAACCAAGGGTTCGCCTTGGACTCATCAGTAATACTCTGGAAATGCTAGCTATGTCTCTATCTTCTGGAGCTCTAAAATTGTCTAAACTGTGATACAAATGGAATGAGAGAAATGGAGCATCTTTGGTGGGAACTGCTTATTAAATGGCAACTGGACTTTGCAGTAGAATCAGATTATTCAGGCCAGGACCACAGCACAAACTTTCTCCAATATCTTCTTCTGATTTTGTTGGGGGAATCCTGAAAGGAATGAAAACTTTTAGTTTTGGTAACCAGAGATAGAAATGTCTGCAATAAATAAAGAAAAGAGGCCTGACCTAGAGAGTCAAAAATCTGGCCTTTCACAAACTCGTTTTAGGCTCTGCTGTGATATTTGAACACCCAAAGCAGTATATCACCAGTAAAGTGGACTGTAAGTAATACAGAATTTATAAAACGTGTTCTGCCTAGTCAGGTATGTACATGTGGGGGACAGTGCCTACACAGGCTTCTCACTGCAGTGGCTTCTCTGGCTGTGGAGCACGGGCTCTGGGGCTCGAAAACTGCAGTCCTTGTGACTCCTGGACTCCATAGTGGTGGCTCACAGGTTTAGCTGCTCCATGGCATGTGGGATCTTCCCAGACGAGGGATCGAAGCTGCATCTCCTACACTGGCAGGCGGATTCTTTACCAGTGAGACACTAGAGAAGCCCTGAGCAATGCTTCTTTCTACAGGTTCTTTTTTTTTTTTTTTTTTTTTCCCATTTTTGATGCTGCCTTTAGATAGAATAATTGTGCACGTGTGTTTTATGTTGATCCACATGCTTCTTTGGGATTCAGATAAATGAAAATAAAATTTGGGCTTTATTTTAACAAAATTACAGAATCCAAAGAATATTACCCTATAGCCATTAACATATAACCTGATAGTGTTACTTGAAAGAGTTTTTCATTTAGTTTCAGTTCTTTAAATCAGGGATTTTGTTATTGTTTCTGGCGCAGTTTGCTGAATGCTTATTTCATTTTGTTGTCCTTTGTTTTCAGAAGTGTTCATGGCATCATTATTTCTCTTGGGTGCATCTGTTGGAAGACTGGCTAAATACAGATGAATTTTTCTTCAGTTTTTATGAGTGAAAGATGAATGCATTCAACTCTGGATTGTGTTGTACCTGTCCATTTGATATGTTGTCTTTGTGCTTATTGCAGGATTACTCAGAGGAATTTGTTACACATTGCTTATTAAATGCTACTCTGTGTTTCCTTAGATGCAGCCAGTTGTTAAAAACATAGATCTAGTTCACTGACTATGCATTCAACCATCCATCCATTCATTCAACAAATACTGAGTTGTGACTTTTGTCAGGCACTGGGTTAGTCATTGGTGATGCAACAGAGGACAAGATTATCTTTCCTTTATTCAATAGTTTCCCACCTGTTTGGTCAAGCTGCTATAAAATACCTTATTTTGCTAATATTAGAAAGATGATCATACCTTTTTGTTACTTATCTGTAATAGTAGTCAATGTTCCACTGGAAATTGTGGCAGGGTACAGATGATATACTACTAAAGATGTTTAACAGCTACAGAATGATTGTAACCTTCTAAAAATAAGAAAATTCCCTGGCAGAAATAGATGCTGAGGGAATAAGGCTAGACTGAAGGAGAACTCATACTGTTCATACGGCTCACAGGGTTCTCAAGGCAAGAATACTGAAGTGGTTTGCCATTCCCTTCTCCAGTGGAGATCTAGTCTATCCTAAAGGAAATCGGTCCTGAATGTTCATTGGATGAACTGATGTTGAAGCTGAAACTCCAGTACTTAGGCCACCTGATGCAAAGAACTGACTCATTTGAAAAGACCCTGATGCTGGGAAAGATTGAAGGTGGAAGGAGAAGGGGACGACAGAGGATGAGATGGTTGGGTGGCATCACCGACTCAATGGACATGAGTTTTAGTAAACTCCAGGAGTTGGTGATGGACAGGGAGGCCTGGTGTGCTGCAGTCCATGGGATGGCAAAGAGTCGGACATGACTGAACAACTGAACTGAACTGAAGGAGAACTCTCACTCCTGTAAGGCTTGTATTCCTCTTCTTTTCTCTCCACAGTCTCTGATACTTCCTTTTCTATCGCTGTGTCCTCAGCTATACTCAGGTATTAAAAGTGAAACCTTATAAACTTCTTTGTTGAAGGTCAGGGTTGGTGGTAAAAGAAGACTTTTCTCTTTCATCCCACACATCAATCAGGGCCCTTCCTTTTCTGATGGTGTAAAAACTGTATACTATTCAATCTGGTGTTTCTGAAGAAAGTGCTCCTCGGTTTTATCATCTGACTTGGAGTTAAGATGTCTCATGTCAGGCATTTCAGATGAGGGAGGAGAAGGAAGACTTTTACCAGGGTGGGTGAGTATGGGAGAGATCGAGATACCTTGACCTAAGCAAGGTCCTCTAAATTGTGTCGTGAAGGCAGCAACAGTGGCCTAGATTTGCACAGATGTAGCTCTCTTTTCAGGAAACAAAAGGATGGAGGAAGATGACTTTTGAGGTCTCTTTCATTATTTTTATAGCTCTGTGTTTCTCCTCCCACAGCTTTATTGATGTATAGCTGACAAACTGTAGGATATTTAATGTGTACACCGTGGTTATTTGATACACACATACATTGTGAAAGAATTTCCACCATCAGATTAATTAAGACATTCATCTCACACATTTATCTTTTTAATTTTTGGTGAGAACATTTTAAGTTCTCTTCTCAAAGCAAATTTCAGTTGTACAATATAGTGTTATCAGCTGTAGTGATCATATTATACATTAGGTCCTCGAACTTTATTCATCTTATAACTGAAAGTTTGTATACTTTTACCCCTTCTTCCTATTTTTACCTCCATTCATAGACCCTCGCAATCACTTTTCTATTCTTTGTTTCTATGAATTAGACTTCTAATTCCTCATATAAGTGATACCATGTAGTATTTGTCTTTCTCTTACTTATTTCACTTAGCCTAATGTCCTCCAAGTTTATCCATGTTGCAAGTGACAGGATTTCTTTTTTTTAAAGGCTTAAATAATATTCCATATATAGATATATATATAGATATATATATATACATACCTGCAGGCATAATATAAATTGCATGATATGAATAATATCACATATATGTAAATATTTGTAAATATATACTACATCTTTATCCAGTCATCCATTGACCAACACTTAGGTTGTTTCCATACTGTAGCTATTGTGGATAATGCTTCTGTGAACTTGGAATTACAGAGATCTCTTTGGGTTGAAGGTTTCATTTCCTTTGGATATATACCCAGAAGTGGGATTTCTTTTGTGTGAAAGTGAGTGTTAGTCACTCAGTTGTGTTCGACTCTCTGTGACCCTGTGGACTGGGGTCCACCAGGCTCCTCTGTCTATGGAATTCTCCAGGCAAGAATACTTGAGTGGGTAGCTATTCCCTTCTCTGGGAATGTTTGCAACCCAGGGATTGAACTCGGGTCTCTCATATTGCAGGCAGATTCTTTATCATCTGAGTCACGAGGGAAGCCCCTGGATCATATAGTTAGCTCTTTTTTAGATAACAAATGAAAACCTACTGTATAGCAGAGAACTCTATACCTAACTCTATGCCTAAATGGGAAGGAAATCCAAAAAAGAGGAGATGTATGTATATGTATGGGCTTAATAACCAAGATCTGAAATTATCGACATTTTACCTGGCAATCTTGATTGCAACTTGTGTTTCATCCAGCCCAGCATTTCTCATGATGTACTCTGCATATAAGTTAAACACAGTGACAGTATACAGCCTTGATGTATTTCTTTTCCTATTTGGAACCAGTCTGTTGTTCCATGTCCAGTTTTAACTGTTGTTTCCTGACCTGAATACAGATTTCTCAGGAGGCAGGTCAGGTGGTCTGGTATTCCTCTCTCTTTCAGAATTTCCCACAGTTTGTTGTGATCCACACAGTCAAAGGCTTTGGCATAGTCAATAAAACAGAAGTAGATGTTTTTCTGGAATTCTCTTACTTTTTTTGATGATCCAACAGATGCTATCAGTTCCTCTGCCTTTTTAAAATCCAGCTTGAACATCTGGAAGTTCATGGTTCACGTACTGTCGAAACCTGGCTTGGAGAATTTTGAGCATTACTTTACTAGCATGTGAGATGAATGCAATTGTGTGGTAGTTTGAGCATTCTTTGGCATTGCCTTTCTTTGGGATTGGAATGAAAACTGACCTTTTCCTGTGGCCACTGCTGAGTTTTCCAAATTTGCTGGTATATTGATTGCAGCACTTTCACAGCATCATCTTTTAGAATTTGAAATAGCTCAACTGCCTCTGCTAGCTTTGTTTGTAGTGATGCTTCCTAAGACCCACTTGACTTCACATTCCAGGATGTCTGGTGTGATTATCTGGGTCATGAGGATCTTTTTTTGTATATTTCTTCTGTGTTTTCTTCCCACCTCTTCTTAATATCTTCTGCTTCTGTTAGGTCCATACCATTTCTGTCCTTTATTGTGCTCATCTTTGCCTGAAATGTTTCCTTGGTATCTCTAATTTTCTTGAAGAGCTCTCTAGTCTTTCCCATTCTGTTGTTTTCCTCTATTTCATTTCATTGATCACTGAGGAAGGCTTTCTTATCTCTTCTTGCTATCCTTTGGAACTCTGCATTCAAATGGGTATGTCTTTCCTTTTCTCCTTTGCCTTTTGCGTCTCTTCTTTTCACAGGTATTTGTAAGGCCTCCTCAGACAATCATTTTGCCTTTTTACATTTCTTTTTCTTGAGGATGGTCTTGATTCCTGTCTCCTGTACAATGTTACAAACTTCCGTTCATAGTTCATCAGGCACTCTGTCTATCAGGTCTAGTCCCTTTAATCTATTTCTCACTTCCACTGTATAATCATTTGGGATTTGATTTAGGTCATACCTGAGTGGTCTAATGGTTTTCCCTTTCCCTAACCTGCATCCCTATGCAGATGACATCACCTTTATGGCAGAAAGCGAAGAAGAACTAAAGAGCCTCTTGATGAAAGTCAAAGAGGAGAGTGAAAAAGTTGGCTTAAAACTGAACATTCAGAAAACTAAGATCATGGCATTGGCCCCATCACTTTATTGCAATTAGATGAGGAAGCAATGGAAGTGACAGACTTCAGTTTCTTGGGCTCTAAAATCACTGCAGTGGCTGCAGCCATGAAATGAAAAGATGCTTGCTCCTTGGAAGAAAAGCTATGACAAACCTAGGCAGTATACTTAAAAGCAGAGATATCACTTTGCTTATAGTGATAGTCAAAACTATGGTTTTTCCAGTAGTCTTGTACGTACATGATAGTTAGACCATAAACAAGGCTGAGGGCTGAAGAATTGATGCTTTTGAATTGTGGTGCTGGAGAAGACTTTTGAAAGTCCCTTGGAAGCATGGAGATCGAACCAGTCAATCCTAGAGGAAATCAACCGTGAATATTTATTGGAAGGACTGATGCTGAAGCTGAAGCTCAATAGTTTGGCCACCTGATGAAAAGAGCCAACTCATTGGAAAAGACCCTGATGCTGGGAAAGACTGAGGGCAAGAAAAGGAGAGGAGAAGACAGAGGATGAGATGGTGGTATGACATCACCAACTCAATGGACAGGAGTTTGAGCAAAGTCTGGGTGATAGTGAAGGACAGGGAAGCCTCATGTGCAGCATTCCATGGGCTCACAAAGAGTCGGACATGACTGAGCAACTGAACAACAACATGGGCTTCCCAGGTGGCACTAGTGGTCACGAACTTGCTTGACAGTGTAGGAGATATAAGAGATGTAGGTTTGATCCCTGGATTGGGAAGATCCCCTGGAGATGGGCATGGCAGCCCACACTTGTTTTTTTGCTTGAAGAATCCTGCAGATAGAGGGTCTTAATGGGCTACAGTCCATAGCGTCGCAGAGAGTCAGACATGACTGAAGCATCTTAGTACGTATGCATGTGTATGTATGACTGATTCACTTGGTTATACAGCAGGAACTGACATAGCAGTATGAAGGAACTATACTCCAATTAAAAAATAATAATAATGATAAAATAAAGAAGAGCTAATCAGCTCTGGTTAGCTGGCTATTTTTAAATTAGGATATAGTTACTTTGCACTGCTATGTTAGTTCCTTCTGTATAGCAAAGTGAATCAGCCATGTATATAATTTTATCCCCTCTTTTTTGGATTTCCTTTCCATTTCGGTCAACACAGAGCACCGGGGAGAGTTCTCTGTGCTATATTGTAGGTTTTCATTAGTTATCTATTTTATACATTGTAGTGTATACATTGCTATTTTTCATGGTGGCTTAGATGGTAAAGAACCTGCCTGCAATGCTGGAGACCTGGGTTTGATCCCTGGATCAGGAAGATCCCCTGGAGAAGGGAATGGCAACCTTCTCCAGTATTCTTGCCTAAGAAATCCCATAGACAGAGGAGCCTAGTGGGCCACATTGCATGGGGGTCACAAAGAATTGGATACGACTATGTGACTTAACACTCTACACTTCCATAGTGGATATATGTGTCTGTCTCTGTCTCCCAATTCATTCCACCCACTCTTTTCTACTTGGTATCATGTCTTTTCTGTTTGTGTCTTTGTTTCTGCTTTACAAATAATACTATCTATACCATTTTTCTAGATTCTACATATATGCATTAATATACAATATTTGTTTTAGCTCTGTATTTTAAAGAGGAGGAGTTCACTGAACATATTGAGGATCAAGTAAAAGTTAACCTTGGTGGTTGGTGGTGATCAGAGAACAATGGTTCAGGGATAAAAGCTGGAAATCGAGGGCTTAGAGATCTGGCTTTACCTTTGCATTCTCAGGAGGTCAGAATCATATTGTCATGATTTTCCTATCAAGAACAACCCTCTAGGTTTATGGAGAGGAAGAGTAACTGAAAGTGATTTTACAAAGTTTAAAAATAATTTTTCGTTTTAGCTCATCACCAATTTTTATCTACAGAAAGATGGTCAGTAAAATTGTCAAAAAGCCTTAATGATTCCTGATAGTTTTCTCCATAATCCAGTGACTCTGTTACTTTTTTCTATCCACCTTCCTTCTCAACTTTTCTTTAACTGTAGTCCCTGGCCCATCTTTTTTCCCCTCCAGCTTTATTAAGATATTAATGGCATATAACATATGTAAGTTTAAGATGTATAAGGTGATGATTTGATACAGACACATATATGTATATATATTGTAAAATTATTACTGCTGTAAGGTTAGTTTACACTTCCATCCCCTCAAGTAATTACCATTTTTTGGTTTGGTGATACTATTTAAGATCTATTGTCTTAATAACTTTCAAGTATATAACACAGTGTTGTTAATCATAGTCACCATGCTTTAGGTTAGATCCCCAGAAATTACACATCATATTGTTGGGAGTCTGTATCTTTTTCTGGTTCATCGTTACAGTCACTCTCTTCACATACAATCTACTGCTCCTTCCTTAGTTGAGCTCTCCTAGCAAAACTTGGCCCTGGTTAAATGTCTCTGCCTACTCCACTCCTCCACCCACCCATTCAGTAATGTGGCTGAAGAAAAACACACGATCATCTTAGTATGCTTTGCTTTAAATTTGTAACATTACAGATAGACTCACGTGGACTCATAGGGTTGCCTGGCAATCGACGGCATCCACCCGTTTTGTATTTGACCAAGGAAAGAAATATGAGAGCTTTCACATGCTCCCTCCACCCAGTCTAGCCACCCGCCTGTACCTGTGCCCCTGCAGAGGTGGATGTGTCCAAGCTGGCCATGCACCGCATTCCCTCCCCTCTCTGTAATATCAGAGAAGCCAATCTTATATGGTGGACACCATGTGCCAGGCTTAGTTCTAAGTACCTGATGTGTTAACTGATGTAATCCTTACGACAGCCCTGTGTGGTAGGACTCATACCAGTTTTACAATGAGGGAGCTGAGGCACACCAGAATTCAGTAATTTGTCTGAAACCACTCAGCTGTAATAAGTTTAAGTGGCTCCAGAGTCCATGTGGGTCATCTCTCTATCATACCTCATCTCAGGACATTTCTCCTGTTGCTCTTCCCTCCTACATCATCAATTCCCTCCTTTCTACCAGATCTTATCAATTACAAGCAAATTCTAACAGTTTCTGCTTTCAGAACCTACCCTTGACCCCATATCTCCCTCCAGCTATCCCCTAATGTCCCTGTTCTCTTTTCCAAATTTCTTGTGTTTTCTCTACCTATATCTGCTTCCTTTTCCCCAATTTACTTTGGAAGCACTTCCGTCTGACTTTTTTCCCTACCATTTCAGGAATACAACTTTTGTCAGAGTCATGAATGACTTCCCAAATGTCTAAACCACAGGGACAGTCGTAGTTGCTTACTCAGAAATGGTTTCTTCTCTTGTCTTGGTTTTCTCCTGCGGTCACTTCTCTGTCTCTTTTGCTGGATCTCCCCCTGCTGGCCAACCTCTAAATGTTTGATTGTCCAGGGCTTGGGCTGGCCCGCTTCCCTTTCATCCATTCTCATTCTCTTGATGATCTCAGTCTGTGTCAAGGCCTTAAATATAATTTAAAAGTTGATGACTCCTAGGTTTTTATTTCTAGCTTTGACCTTCCTTAGACTTCCAGCATTTCCATTTGGCTGTCATAGGCACGAGCATCACCCAATTAATATTCAGTTCAGTTCAGTTCAGATCAGTTGCTCAGTCGTGTCCGACACTTTGAGACCCCATGAGCTGTAGCATGCCAGACCTCCCTGTCCATCACCAACTCCTGGAGTCCACCCAAACCCATGTCCATTGAGTCGGTGATGCCATCCAGCCATCTCCTGTCATCCCCTTCTCCTCCTCCCCTCCATCTTGCCCAGCATCAGGGTCTTTTCAAATGACTCAGCTCTTGGCATCAGGTGGCCAAAGTATTGGAGTTTCAGCCTCAACATCAGTCCTTCCAATGACCACCCAGAACTGATTTCCTTTAGGATGGATTGGTTGGATCTCCTTGCTGTCCAAAGGAGTCTCAAGAGTCTTCTCCAACACCACAGTTCAAAAGCATCAATTCTTTTGCTCTCAGCTGTCTTTGTAGTTCAACTCTCACATCCATACATGACCACTGGGAAAACCATAGCTTTGACTAGACAGACCTTTGTTGACAAAGTAATGTCTCTGCTTTTCAATATGCTGTCTAGGTTGGTCATAATTTTCCTTCCAAGAAGTAAGCATCTTTTAATTTCATGGCTACAGTCATCATCTGCAGTGACTTTGGAGCTCAGAAAAAGAAAAGTCTGACACTGTTACCACTGTTTCCCCATCTGTCTGCCATGAAGTAATGGGACTGGATGCCATGATCTTTGTTTTCTGAGTGTTGAGCTTTAAGCCAACTTTTTCACTCTCCTCTTTCACTTTCATTAACAGGCTCTTTAGTTCTTCTTCATTTTCTGCCGTAAGAATGTTGTCATCTGCATGTCTGAGGTTATTGATATTTCTCCCAGCAATCTTGATTCCAGCTTGTGCTTCTTCCAGCCCAACGTTTCTCATGATGTACTCTGCATATAAGTTAAATAAGCAGGGTGACAATATACAGCCTTGATGTATTCCTTTTCCTATTTGGAACCAGTCTGTTGTTCCATGTCCCCAGTTTTAACTGTTGCTTCCTGATCTGCATACAGGTTTCTCAAGAGACAGGTCAGATGGTCTGGTATTCCCATCTCTTTCAAAACTTTCCACAGTTTATTGTGATCCACACAGTCAAAGACTTTGGCATAGTCAATAAAGCAGAAGTAGATGTTTTTCTGGAACTCTCTTGCTTTTTCGATGATCCAGCGGGTGTTGGCAATTTGATCTCTGGTTCCTCTGCCTTTTCTAAATCCAGCTTGAACATCTGGAAGTTCATGGTTCACGTATTGCTGAAGCCTGCCTTGGAGATTTTTAAGCATTACTTTACTAGCGTGTGAGATGAGTGCAGTTGTGCAGTAGTTTGAGCATTCTTTGGTATTGCCTTTCTTTGGGATTGGAATGAAAAATGACTTTTTTAGTCCTGTGGCCGATGCTGAGTTTTTGCTGGCATATTGAGTTCAGCACTTTCACAGCATCATCTTTCAGGATTTGAACTAGCTCAACTGGAATTCCATCACCTAATTAATATATTTCAGATAAAATTCCTGATTTGGCTCTTTAGTTCTCCTTTTTAGTAAAGTGAGATCGTCCTCTCACATACCACATTGTAATTATCAGCAGGGTTCTACCTTCGAATTACGTCTCAGGTCTGATCACCTCTCTGTGTTTCCATGACTATACCCTCATCCGAAGCATCATCGTCCATTCCCTGCGTTTTGCCGTAGCCTCCTATGGGTCTCCTTGCTTTGTCTCTTGCTCTAATGCAACCTGTTCTCCACCTTGCAGCCAGTCATTCTTTACAAATATGCTTCTGATGTGGCCTCTGCTTACCCCTGATTCCTTGTTGCATGTATTCTGTCACTCACTGCCTCTCAGCCCAATCTTCTTTGCCATTCTTTGAACACAGTAAGCACACATATGCCTCAAGGCTTTGCCTTTACTGTTCCCCCTGTCCTCCTCTGCTGGAATCTTTAATGATCTAAATTAAACAAAAGAATTCATTATTTTGGTATGATCTCTGTTCAAACTTTACCTTATTAGAAAAACTTTCCTTGATCTTACCATCTAAAATAGCAGGACCTGGCATTTTCTGTCTTCTTGCTGGTTTTAATCAGAGTGCAGTATATTGTGTATCTAGTTATATATCTCTTTGTTTGCTGTTTGTCTCCTGAGTGACGTATCAGCTCCATGAAGGCAGAGACTTATTGTGGTATTCCTAGTGCCTGGAACTAGGTGCTTGATAAATATTTGTTTAATTTTTGGAATAGGGGCAGGTATTAAATCCTATGAAGTTAAAGGATATGTAAGAATGAAGAAGATTAGAAGTAATATTTTTAAGTTAAGAAAATCCGTAAATGATAGCTGAAAAGGAGAAAATTGTCTGGAAGAAGGAGAGTCTCCAAATTCTTAGATGGCATTAATCCTCTGCCTTCTCTTCAGCCTTCAAAAAGAGTTCCATGTTACAATCACCACTGTGTTTAGAGCCAAGAGGGAGACCAAGGAAAAAAACCTTCAGTGGATTTTGTGGGCCCTTATTGGGGGCTTCAGGGGTGCCTTCATAATGTGGATGCGGGTTCAGAATATTCCTATAAAATTAGCATTCATGAAATAAAATGAAATTTGGGATCTTATGTTCCTTAAACCTATACCTCTTGATGCATCACAGATGGACACATTATGTATTTAGCTCTTATGATGATGGTAATGACAGTGATTTTTTCTCACATTTTTTTTTCTGACTATCATCAATCAATGTGTCATTTCCAGGATCCCCTTTAGAATTGGATTGAGAACGCTCATGTGACGTTTCCCCATTTCTTGGGTCCCTCCTCTGTAAGGAGAACAGATGCAGGAGTGGATTTATGTACCTCTTAGTTAACATTGTTGTGAGTTCTACTCACTCATGTGGAAGAAGAGCAGAAAGAAAGCTGTGTCAGCATAATGAATTCTCTTGTTTAGTATTATGAGATAGAAAGAGACTGGAACACTTCTTTTAAATTCTGTTAGTATTTCAGTGAGCTTTCTAACAGACAGATCTGTAATGATCCCCAGAAAACAGGAAGATGATGTTTGCTACCCCTTTAAATAGAAATATGACATTAACAAAATCCCTATTACCTGAACTTTAACTCCCAATAAACATGATGCATGATAATTATCTGACATACCTGTGATTTTGAAAGTTTAAAATGTAGGTATAGGGTGGGCATGCAATCCCGCAAAGCTCTTCTTGCTCAACTTTAACAATAAAATATGTTTCAAAAGGCCAGTCATGTCTATTTTGTAGTATTTGGGTCATTTCAGAAGATTCATTTGTATGCACTGCCTATATTTCTTCATGTTCCCTTTGCTTTCTTCTTTCCTAGAGGGAGAAGATGATGAAGATGAGGAGGATGAAGAGGAAGAAGACGAAGAGGAAGAAGATGAGGAGGAAGATGAGGGAGATAAAGATGCCGACTCCCTGGATGAGACCTTGGGTGACACCGAGCTGCCTGGGTTCACGCTCCCTGGCATCACATCTCAGGAACCTGGCTTAGAGCAGGAAAACGTGGTCTCTTTGGAGGGAGTCACCTTCCAGGTGCCAGATGCCATCCAGTGGGAACAGCAGAATCAGGGCCTGGGTAAGAGTTATGTGTGTTTCTCTCCTTCCTCCCTCACCTCATCTTACTTTTCTTAGACGACAACTTTCTTTCACTGGCATTGATTATGGAGCAAAATGGATTTTCTTTGTATGGATGTTTCATTTGGGAAGTAGTTCTCACTTATTTCTCCAATATGTTTATATTTATGCTCTTTAGTAGCCAGGTTCCTGTCTCCATCTGCCCACGAAGAGCACCGTTATCTTAATTTTTGGAAGGAGTTCCATCGTTCCTTCTTAGCTGGAGGACAGCTGTTGGCTATGGGAGAACTTCCGATTGGGGCAGAATTGTGTGTAACCAGTCAGCTTCCCAAAGTGGCATGAATGGACTGGAGTCAGAAAGCAAGTGTATTTTGTCATCCCCTCCTTTTAGAATTTCCTCCCTGGGGAAGTTCTTCCTTCACTTCTGGGTGAGCTTTTAGCCATTCTTGTAGTTGCATTTCATCATCAAACACAATCTCTTTTTATCACTTGGTATCCAGACAACCCCAATCTTACTCTCTCTTGGGCATGGCCTGGATTTTTGATGAGAGACTCCCTGGAGGGAGGCTGACCCCAACCTTGACACTCTCTTCTTGTCAGCAGGGATGTTCCTCTGTCTCTTCTTAATTTTTTTCTGGAGAGATGCTGTTTAGCTCTGGGTGATTGTTTGAGATCTCACTGTCTTGACCTGAGGGGAGGTGATCTATGCTCCAAAGAAATCTCCTCCCTGAAGCTCTCTTGGATCTTTAAAAGGCCCGTGGATACCTTCAGTGAAGCAGAGGTTCGATTTAACAGTCGTATAACCAATGTTTGGAGTATTTCAATGAAAATTTGGATGTTGATCTCAGATTTTGCTCTGGAATGTCATACTAGTGTACCTTGGTGCCTTGGTTGAATCTTTCAATTTAAAATCTTATTGCATATGATTTCATAAAGATTGTCTTCCTCTCCTCCCATGAAAACCCTTTCAGATTAGCAGTAAGAAAGGGTAAGTGCATTATGAGTATGGAGTGGGAAAAAAATCACATCGTCTGTTTATCACAGAATTGTGTAGTTTAAAACAAGCTCTCTTGCTTTTTTCGAAGCTCAAACTGAAGTTGTTAAAACCTTTAAAGGTTTGCAGTCTAAGGAGGAATCCTTTCCATAATCTCTAAAACTAAGGGACCGTGTGTAAGGATCTTTAATGTCATCTTCTCTTCCCTTATAGAGTGTTTTTGATGAGCTGTCCTTTCAATGTGGTTAATTAATTTGTCCCAAAAGCAGAACCCCTACTATGTTCCTTTGTAAGCTATTGGAAACACAGAAAAAAACCAAACAACGCTTTTTCTTGATTAGAGCAGAGCCCATTCACAAAGGTTTCAGTGCAGGGTGGGTGAATTCTATGATAAAAATAGATTGTAGGAGGGCAGAGTAGAAGTGTAAGAAGGAGGCCATCTAGAGTCACTTCGAGAGTTCAGAGCTGTCACCTGAAGGATATATAAATAGGAGATAGCTTGCAAGAAAAAGAGACCAAAGAAAGAACATACACAAAGGCATTGGAGGGATGAAAGAGTGTGGTATAATACAGATGGGCTGGCAAAGAGTGTTGTACATGGGTAAAAAGAAATTCTAGGAGATAGAACAGCAGACAAGGCTGGAAAGGTAAGCAAGGATGCATCCTGAAGCTCTTTGACTGCCAAGAGATTTTCATTTGTCCTTTATGAAAATTGTTCTGGTGATAGTGCGGTGGAGGAGGAGAGAAGCATGAGATTGGGTAGAGGGAAAAAGGCCACTTATGAGATCTGTGAAATGTCTGTGTGAGACATAAAGGGCATGAAGTGAGGCAGAGGAAGTGGGATGAATAGATAAGAGTCAACCTGAGAGCTTTTGTCATAGGTACTAATGGATTTGGGCGATTGAGGAAAAAGAGAGGGAGAGTTGAGGATGATTTTTCTAGGTTTTTTGATTGGGTGAACAGATGGAGAGTGATGCCTCTGATGAAGAGAGGGAATAGAGGGAGCAATGTGAACTTGGCAGTTTAGGGAGATGATGAGCTAGTTTGGGGCATGTTGAATATGAGGAGCCTGTGAGGTTTCCAGGAGGGTCTTAGATTTTGTGTCTTGAATTCAGGGGAGAGGTCTGGGACTGAGAAGTTATTCTGGGTTTATCACCCTCTAGGTTGGCATAAAGGTTGTATTGAAATGTAGCTGGGATTTCCTGTGGAATGTGCTTATGGTAAAGAGAGGAGGTGATAACAGATGTGTTTCCACTGGTCAGGCAGAAGATATTAGTATATGTGCATACAATGCTATATTTACTAAGTTATTTTCTCAACAAATTTAGCATGTAATTGGGCAGTTATTACTTTAAAAATACACCAAATGAAACTGCTAAAACCTCATAAGTATATCAAAGTATTACAAAACAAACACTGACCTGGGAACATGTGAATAAATATGTAGTCTCTTCAGACCTGAACAGACCCGAAATGCACCTGTTCCACATAAACTGTTTGAAATGAACCAAATAAAATGCAAAATACCAGTGTAACTTATTACAGAGGTTAAACACAGAAATCTACACATCAAGTGACTCCTCAGGTAGTGGATTTATAACCTGAAAGGATTATGGACAGTTGAACAGTTTTTTTAATATGGATCGGGTGAATATTCAGGGACTGTACCCAGTTCCTGGAGAGAGGGTTGCTTTTGTACCCTCTCTGTAGGGAGAAGTACTACAGGGAGATCATATGGCCTCTATTCCTGGATTGTGGTCTATGAAGCCAATTTCTCCCACTTAGGAAGTTGGCATACTATCTATGATAATGATAAGCAATTGGAGGGGCTGTGAATTTTATAAAGATCTGTAGAGGCTACAGTTCAAGGCTAACATGATCATCTGAGCTCTAGCCTTACCATGTTCCTCAACACAAATTTACCACTGAAAAGGAGCCAAATTTTTAAAAAAAATTTATTTATTTTAGTTGGAAGTTAATTACTTTACAATATTGTAGTGGTTTTTGCCATACATTGACATGAATCAGCCATGGGTTTACATGTGATCCCCATCTTGAACCCCCCTCCCACCTCCCTCCCCATCCCATCCCTCAGGGTCATCCCAGTGCACCAGCCCTGAGCACCCTGTATCATGCATCAAACCTGGACTGGTGATCTGTTTCACGTATGATAGTATACATGTTTCAATGCTATTCTCACTGATCATCCGACCCTTGCCTTCTCCCACAGAGTCCAAAAGACTGTTCTATACATCTGCATCTCTTTTTCTGTCTCGCATATAGGGTTATCGTTACCATCTTTCTAAATTCCACATATATGCGTTAGTATACTGTATTGGTGTTTTTCCTTCTGGCTTACTTCACTCTGTATAATGGGCTCCAGTTTCATCCACCTCATTAGAACTGATTAAAATGTATTCTTTTTAATGGCTGATTAATATTCCATTGTGTATATGTACCACAGCTTTCTTATCCATTCGTCTGTTGATGGACATCTAGGTTGCTTCCATGTCCTGGCTATTGTAAACAGTGTGGCGATGAACATTGGGGTACACGTGTCTCTTTCAATTCTGGTTTCCTCAGTGTGTATGCCCAGCAGTGGGATTGCTGGGTCATATGGCAGTTCTATTTCCAGTTTTTTATGGAATCAAGGAGCCAAATTTTTAAGAAATCAACTTTATTGAGGTATAAACTATATACACTAAATTGCACTCAGAGTTTGCAATTCATCTTGTACACAACCGTACAGCCTCCATCTCATTGAAAAATGCAGAATTTCCATCACTTCCCTTTTGTCCCCTTGGTTATTCCTCATGTCCTATGCAGTCCATCCCTCTCTCAGTCCCTGATCCCAGGTAACCACTGATCTCCTTTATTACTACAGGATAGGTTGCATTTTCTAGAATTTTATATACATAGAATCATACAATATATACCTTTATGCGTCTAGCTTCTCTCACTTAGCATAATGATTTTGAGATTCAACCATGTTGTTGTCTGTATCAGTAATTCATTCCCCCTTTTTAAAATTAAAAAAAGGTCATATTCATTTATTTGGCAGCATCATGTCACAGTTGCAGCCTGCAGGCTCTTCACTGTGATGTCCAGTCTTTTCTCTAGTTGCAGCATGCACGTAGGCTTAGTTGCCTACGTGGAATCTTCGTTTCCCATCCAGGGATCAAACCTGCATTCCCTGCATTGGAAGACGGATTCTCAATCACTGGACCATCAGGGAATTCCCTAATTTGTTCTGGTTTTATAGCTGTGTAGTACTCAACTGTATAGATATGCTGCATCTTGTTTATCTCATCACCTGTTGATGAACATTTGGGCTTTCCCCAGTTTTTGGTTAACAGCAGTTACATTTTAAGGTGTGTAGGGCATGAGGTGGAGAGTGAATAGCCCAATTGTCCCCTTGTCCTGCCTCCTGATTCCAGCCTCCATGCATGGCTAAAGTTTCTTAAATTAGTAATACCAATTTAGTGATTTGTCATCACTAAGGTGATTTGTCACTTTAAAAATTTCAGACTTCGCTGGTGGTTCAGTGGTTGAGAATCTGCCTTTCAATGCAAGGGAGTGGTTCAGTCTCTGGTTTGGGAAGATCCCACATACCTCGGAGCAACTTAGCCTGTGTACCACAACTCCTGAGCCCATGAGCTGCAACTGCTGAGACCTTTGTGCCTGGAGCCTGTGCTTCTCAGAAAGAGAAGCCACTGCAATGAGAAACCCTCACAACACAACAAAGAGACGCCCTGGCCTGCTGCTACTAGAGAAAGCCCACGTGCAGCAACAAAGACCCACCGCAGCCAAAAAAATAAATTGACTAGATCAGTCAGTTAATCAGTCTTTTTTTAAAAGTGATTTTCCCAAGTCCTGACATTTTGTTTTATATCAGATTTTTTCTTTTCATAAAATTTACCATTTCCTTGGATGTTTCTTCCCTTTTGCTGCCACTTCTTTTCCTGAAAAATTCAATTTGCCAACATGTTTTTAGCATTCTAATTTTCATGGGAACTGAAACAAGGAAGAAATCTTTAAAGTCCTTCCAGTTTTTTACTGTGGGAAGACTGGGTTGGGTTCGTAGTGCTTGTGTCTAGGATTTTATTAGCTCACCATCTGTTTCTTGGAGGGACAGGAGTATTTACTAGTAACTGAAAACCACTGACAGCTTCTGGGTCAGTATTAATTGATAGAGTTTCCTAAATGCTCTCAGATCACATGATAAAGAGGGACCCCTTCCCTGTTTGTGATGGATTTTGTGGTACCAAGATTAGTGGCTCCCCAATTGGCTCAGACAGTAAAGAATCTGCCCACAAAGCAGGAGACCCAGGATTGATCCCTGGGTTGGGAAGACCCCTGGAGAAGGGAAAGACCATCCACTCCAGTATTCTTGCCTGGAGAATTTCATGGACAGAGGAACCTGGCAGGCTGCAGTCCACAGGATCACAAAGAGTCTGATACTACTGAGCAAACCAACACTTGCACTTTTTTCAAATATGTTTATGTTCTAATCTTTGAAACCTATGATTATGTTGTCTTACATGGCAGAAAGTTTTGCTGATGATTAGGTTAAGGATCTTGAGATGGAATGGTTATCCTGGATTTTCTGCACAGGTCACACAAGTGTGTTCACAAGTGTCCTTATAAGCAGGAAGCAGACAGGTCAGAGTCAGAGAAGTAGATGTGATGACAGAGGCAGAGGTCAGAATGATGTGGCCAGAAGAAAGGAATTCTGGAAGCCTCCACAAGCTGGAAAAGGCAAAGAGATGGATTCTCTTCTTGAGCGTCTAGAAGGAACACAATCCTTTTTTTAAAATTTAATTTAATTAATTTATTTTAATTTTCTTTACATTATCGTGTTGGTTTTTGCCATACATTGACATGAATCTGCCATGGGTATACATGTATTCCCCTTCCAAAACTCCCCTCCCACCTCCCTCCCGATTCCCTCTCTCTGGGTCATCCCAGTGCACCAGCCCTGAGGATCAGACCTGGGCTGGCGATTGATTTCATGTATGATGATTAACATGTTTCAATGCCGTTCTCCCATATCATCCCACCCTTGCCCTCTCCCATAGAGTCCAAAAGACTCTTCTATACATCTGTATTTCTTTTGCTATCTCACATACAGGGTTCTCTTACCATCTTTCTAAATTCCATATATATGCATTAGTATACTGTATTGTTGTTTTTCCTTCTGGCTTACTTCACTCTGGATAATAGGCTCCAGTTCCGTCCACCTCAGTAGAACTGATTCAAATGAATTCTTTTTAATGGCTGAGTAATATTCCATTATGTGTATGTACCACAGCTTTCTTATCCATTCATCTGTTGATGGACATCTAGGTTGCTTCCATGTCCTGGCTATTGTAAACAATGCCATGGTGAACATTGGGGTACACGTGTCTCTTTCACAATCCTGCTGGCACCTTGATTTTAGTCCCTCAAGACCCATTTTAGACTTTTGACCTGCGAAACTATAAGATAATAAGCTTGTGTTGTTTTCAGCCCCTAATTTAGTGGTAATTTGTTACAGCAGAAATAGGAAACTAATACAGATTTCAAAAATAAGTATTTCATGAGCAGCTTTATTTTAGAAAGCAGAACTGCATGGCAGCTGTAGTCTGAGTGTGAGTGTTGTAAACTTAACTATAGTTTTTTCTTAATGAATCACTAAAAATGCAAAGATGGAGGCCTCTAAAAAGTAATCTAATTTAATACAATTTTACTTTAATTGACCATCTTATTCATTTCTACTTTTAAGTGGGTTGCTTTATTTATAGATGATCACATCCTATTTTACAAGATGAATGGTACTCCAAAGCAAGTGCTAAAACCCATAAACACCTTTAAACATGAACAGATTGAAGTGGGTAGTTGGAATTGGCTAAAAATAATATACACTCTTTGACTAGATTATCATTTCATTTTCTGTGAAGGAACAAGAGGGGAAAACTTAGATTACTTTCTAAGGCAAAGCGGTAGATTCATGGCTTAATTCTTTGCACTTCTGTTTTCTGTTGTCACACACACATTGCCTTTAAAGCTTTGGAGGGAAAGAACCCAGTTTCTTGATCTTGCTGTTGGGAAGTGTGATTGTGGACTGAACTGTAGGCTGTCAGCATAAAGAATCAGGAGTGAAAGTTCGATGTTACGGCTGAGGTGCATTGATTGGTAAAATGCTTGTAGTATAGAGGAAGTTCTTTATTTACATATGCAGAATCAATTTCTTTTCTGATCTAACAAGATCATTTTCAGATGTATTGGTAAGAACCTGTACAGAGAGCAGATACTGTGACCCACCCTACTTCTTATCCTTTTGTAATAATAAATCACATGATTATTCTTTTAAAACTATAAAATCAGTATGGCTGTAGTTGAGTCAGTATATCCATTTTGACATTTAAACATTTCCAGTGTAATTAATATCTGTTGATTCTTTACTCTGTGCATTCTGTATCTGCTAGGATGCCTTTAACTCCCGGTAGCAGAAACCTTAAATTGACTTAAATAGTAAAGAGATGTATTTTCTCTGAAAACAAGAAGTCCAAAGATAGAGCTTCTGGGTCAGTTGACTTGAGTAGCCCAGCGGCCATGGCTGACTCCATGCTTTTCCGTCTCACTGCACTGTCCTCCTTGGGATGTTGACTTTGTCCCCAGGCTGGCCTCCTTACAGTTGTAATGGTTTGAAGCAGTTTCAGGTGTCACACCTAGACAAGACATTGCTCCAAAAAGAAGACTGTCTTGTTATTGTGTTTCTTTCTCAGGAGAGAGGAAGCATTTCCAAGAATACTCACTTTTGATTGGCTGAAATTAGGTCACTTGCTAGTTTCTAGACAGTCATTGGCAAGTGGAATGTGATCACATGACTGGCGGAACCATGAGGCTGCATGTCAATCACCATACCTATCATCTATGATTTCTGTGTTTTTCTGTTCGCTTGTCTTGTGGCTGATTGTTATCCATGTTTCTTCTAAGACTCCTATGACCAATCTTGTTAAACTAATATATTTATCTTAAATATGTTAAAAACTTTTTTTTATTTATCTAATTTTTTTTGAAGTTGCACATTGAGTTTTTGTGTCTGTTTTATATATTTTTTATAGTTTTGATTGCTCTGGGTCTTTGTTGCTGCACTTGGGCCTTTTCTAGTTGCTCCTCTTTGTTTCAGTGCTTGGACTTCTCACTGTGATGGTTTCTGTTGTTGTGGAGCAAAGGCTCTCGGCATGTGGGCTTCAGTCGTTGCAGTGCACAGGGCTTAGTTGCTCCGCAACAGGCAGGACCAGGGATCAAATCCGTGTCCTCCGCATTGGCAGATGAATTCTTAACCACTGGACCACCAGGGAAGTTCCCTAAATATGTTTTTTTTCCATGAGTTCTGGATGAGGGCCTGAGGATAGTATTGTTCCAAGAAGAGATCATTTTGGGCCACTTTATGGTTTGGCTGAATAGATAAGGTTTCCAGACTCCATTAATTAGTTAAGTGCAGAGTTATAGCCATCTTCACTTTTTTTTTTTTCCCCAAAAGCCTCCATCTAACATTGGCATGAGTTCCTGATTCAGGAAGTAGAATATTTTTCTCTGGAGGTCTTTAAAAAGCATAGTAAATATTCGATTAACAGTATAGGGATGTTTGTGGAAAGCAGAAAAATGAAGAGCATTCATGCTTCTAGTTTTTCACCAGATATTTATAAAGCACCTACTAAGTGTGTGCTGTATTTTAGGGAAAGAGAGGCTGACATGTAGGGATAAATTGCAGTGAGGCAGAGAGTGGTCACATAGATGTGAGGCCAGTGGCTGAGCAATTCCACAGTGGTGGAACTGAATCATCACTTACAACCAGCAGTTTGTTTGAGTGGGCAGCCACTTGTGAGGTATAACTTAAGGAGTGCTTGTGCAAGCCTAAATTTGCATAATCCTTCCTGTTTTAATATGGTGCCTACTCTTCAATAGTAAGAGTCTTCCTTTGGATTGAAATAGTATCATATATCTTGAGAAGGCCTTAGTAAAATGCAGATCTACTGTATCGATAGGATAATGAGTCTCCAGGCCACTTCCATTGGAATGTGGTGTGTGCGCTCAGTCGCTCAGTCTTGTCCAGCTCTTTGTGACCCATTGACTGTAGCCCTCCAGGTTCCTCTGTCCATGGAATTTTCCAGGCAAGGATACTGAAGTGGGTTTCTATTTCCTTCTCCAGGGGATCTTCTTGATCCAGGAATCAAACCCGAGGCTCTTGCATTGGCAGGCCGATTCTTTACTACTAGCACTACCTTTACAATTAAGATTAACCACATTAAGATGTTATCATTTATATATTATTGTCAGTTTCATTACCTGGTAATTTAGGATGATTTTCATGTGAAAGAGAATATATTTTGAATTGGCATAAAGAGTGTGGGGGTTGGGCCTTAGAGAAACTGAACATTTTTGTCTATGAGAAAGTCAGACCCTTCCTAAACTGTGTCAGTTCTTCTCTTTCTTCTCATCATCCGTCTTGTCCTTTTAAAATACTTAACGGGTAGCTAAGGTCGAACTTAAATGTAGTGCGACATGGGCTGTGGCAGCAAGAAAAAGATTCTCCGTAAAAGACAGTGGGAAGTGTGAGATTTCAAACAATCCTTCACAGCAACAAATGTCAGGGTATTTTGGCATATAGCATGGTAGGCTGTGGATTGTGAGGTTGCTCAGTAAGTTGCCAGGCTAACACGGTTAAATATATGTAAGGAAGGAGAAAGAAAGAAACCTTAGTCCAGCACAGTGTGAGCGTCAGATTGACTGAATCCCCTGGACCAGTGGTTCTCACTCGGGGCTGCGCGTTAGAATCACCTGGCGAGTGACACAAATTATTGGTACCTGGGTCCTACCCTCCCGGAGCACAGCTGTCCTGGGCTGGGTCTGCTGGTTGTTCTCTTGGGGTGAGGCAGCTTCTGTTTGTGAAGAGAGACAGGATTTTAAGAAGTGGTCCATGAATTGAATTCCCAGGAGTAAAGATTCACTTTGCTTGTAATGATCTTTTGGTCTAGGATTACTGGGTCTTAAAAAAAAAACAAAACCAAAACCAGCTTTTTTTTTTTTTTTGCTGTGTTGATTCTCACGTAGAGATGAAACGTAAAGTCGATATCCATGGTTTAATTTTCCCAGAAAGCCCATGGTCACATGAAAGACTTCCAAATCTGGACTGTGAACATTTTGTACCTTGACTCCTACATCTGAAATGAGTGAGCCTCTCCAGATGTGAGTTTCCATGGATGGGCACCTTCCTGTCCTGAGATGGTTACCCAGTTTTCTGGCTTTGAGAGTAATACCATTCACTCTTTATTTGGAAAGAACTAAGTTATTTTTCCTAGACAGGAGGAGCAGAACTTGGATGCAGACCTCCTTTTTCCACATTAGGCAAGACGCACTGATGCTGAAGTGTGAATTAGAGATCGTGATCTCTGCCTCTCCTTACTCAGGAGAAAGAGTGCTTAAGGCATGTTAGGTGTGCAGAGCAGGATGCCTTCCAAGTGCAAGGTATCATTTCCTCATAGGTTTTTCCATTTGAGTTATTGAGTTACTCGCAGATTAGTGGTAGTTGGGGACCTATAGGGGAGAAAGGGGCTTCTCAGGTGGTGCTAGTGACAAAGAACCCTGCTGCCAAGGCAGGCAATGCACGTTCGATCCCTGGGTTGGGAAGATCTCCTGGAGGAGGGCATGGCAACCCACACCAGTATTCTTGCCTGGAGAATCCCATGGACAGAGGAATCTGGCAGGCTACAGTTCATAGGGTCCCAAAGAGTCAGACAACTGAAGTGACTTAGCAAACATGCATGCATGCAGGGAGAAAATCTTTCCCTATGCCTGTAGTGAAACATTTGACAAACTCAGGATTTTAGGTTTTAAATGCATTTATTTCCTAAATTTTCCATTTATTTATTTTTATCCTGTTATATTTTAGGTATTTGTTAGAAGCCATTAATCTTCTTTGAACGTGAGATAGGTTATAAATAGGTTAAAAATATAAATATGAATAGAGTTCCTTCCAGCTGCCCACTTCTAGCCATGCTTGTAGGTGTGTTTAGTGGATACCTGTCAACCAGAAATCAAAAGAGACCTGGCCAAATCTGAAGAAAACCAGACTCTGACCTGAAAAGAATGTAATGTAGTCTGGTTTGTTTGTTTGGTGTTCATGACACTTCTGATGAGCAGTTATATATAATGGCTACAGTCAAACTTTCATGTTTCTTCAACGTAGGAAATGTTAAGCCTTTTGGAAGGTGGAAAGGATGGATGGCAGGGATGACTGTGTGCTGCGCTAAATTTTTTTTTGACTGAGACAATGATTCTTCACAGCTGTATGTAGGACTTTTGCACCAAGAATCTTAGGCAGACTAGAATTGAGGCTTTGAAATTCATTAATTCCGGAGAAGGAAATGGCAACCCACTCCAGTATTCTTGCCTGGAGAATCCCATGGACAGGGGAGCCTGGCAGGCTACAGTCCATGGGGTCTCAAAAGAGTTGGACATGACTTAGCAACTACACAGATATACAAAACAAACTAATAGTTAGGTTATCAAAGGAGAGACAGAAGTGTGATAGGACAAATTATGTGTATGGAATTAAGAGATTAAAAACTCCTATTTATAAAATAGCAACAAGTTTATATTGTATCAGATAAAGACTTATGGCCATTATTATATAAATAACATTTGATGGATATAATCTGTGAAATACTAAATCACTGCTGTATACCTGAAATGTATAATATTGTAAATCTACTGCAATTAATAATTAAAAAATTTAAAATTAAAAAAAAGAAATTCATTAATTCCAAAGTGGTAGAAGAACTCAGATCATTAAAACACACACACAACACACACACACACACACACACACACACACGCACACACACGCACACACACACACACAGTGTTCCTTTTGCCTGAGTCAGCTGTAGGACACTGCAAATTCCCTTATTCTTCTCCTGCTGTTTCTTTGGGGAAAATGAATGCGAAATCAATTTTAAGTCTCAAACGCTAATGAGGAAAAGTCATAGACTAGAGTTAGTGGAGAGCTCAGTGGCAGCCACAACCACCCCTGTGTACAGAGCAAGCAGCCAACTCCCTTCTGCAGAAAGCTTCCCTGGGGATGTTCTTGTGTTGAGGAAGGGAAATCAGTCTTGGTTGTTAAAATATTAATCTTTGCACAGCTGGGTCTCTCCAGTACTGTAGTAGTAGGTTCTGTGTGATCCAAAAGAACTGCCAACCTCTCCAGCTGGCCTCGGGAAGCCAGAGCTATTTTTGAAATTCAAAGGACCTGTGGTGTTAAGTCAAAATACAGTGTAGCATAAGTGAAGGAGAGACTGAATGTAAAAATAAGGAATCAGAGATTTACATCAGGTAACTCAGGGATTCAACAGTTCAGGGATAGGAAGTATTTCTTAAAAGTGTATTTGTCTCTTTTGTATACTCTGGATATATACAGGGACCTCCAGGATCTGTCTGGGGTCTATCTTCCATCCTCATCTGGGACCTCTGCCTTCGTCAGGCTATAATCTCTTGTCACTAGAACATGCATTGGATGTTTCCTGACCCTGCATTTTTCTACCATTATTCTTCTTTCCTCAGACGGCTTTCTACCTTTTTTTTTTGTCTAGGTGCACCCCAGGCTCTCGCTGAAGCCTTGCTGGCAACCCTAACTCCCACTCAGTCCTTCCTTGTGAAACTCCCCTGAGCTGTTCTTGGCAGGGCTCATTTCCACTCCACTATCTCATTTTGCTTCCGATTGATTGATTGAAAGGGGCTTTTCTTCCAGCTGGTAGCCATGCTGGACCGAAAACCATCCAGCACATTTGGGAGGAGGGATGGGAATGCTCTGTCTCACTTTGCCAATCAAACCGTAGTCCCTTATTTAACTCCTGGATAGCAGTTTTGTGGAGGGTAAAGGGTAGGTTAGACAGAGTTAATTGGATTTGTGGAAAAAATGGTAACTGATCAGGTACTAAGGGTTTTCCATAATGCTTATAACTGAGATTAAGTTTAAACATCACATGACAGATAAAACTTCATGTGATCTTAACTTTCTCTGGTTCTCACTATACTTACCTCTAAATAGTTTTTACATCTACAAACCCTTCAGTAAGGAACTAATTATACCATGACTTCAGATAGATAGCATGCTATCCATATGATAACATAATCTAAGGTTTGTTTTATTTTTTCCCAGCAGTATTGAGGTATGGCTGACATTACATTTTGTACAGCATGCTTATTTGATACTCTTGGATACTGCAAAATGATTACCATCATCCCACTTGCTAACACCTGCATTGTGTCGAGTAACTACCGTTTCTTTCTTGTGGGCAGCAGTTTAGCAATTTTTTGGGTCATGCCATGCATCATGTGCAATCTTCCTCAGTTTGGGATCGAAGCTGTGCCCCCTGCATTGGAAACACAGTCTCAGCTACTGGAATGCCAGGGAAGCCCCAGAAATGTAACATTTTAGAATGGTTTTATAGAAGGAGCTTAGAGTGATTCTATGACCACATTTAATGATCAGACCTTGAAAATATTGGGCCAACTACCTTCATTACCTTACAATCTAAATCATATGAAAATCACATGATTGCATTCTCAGAGTGACCAAGCGTTTAAAAAATTTCCAAACACTTAATTAGGCGGCTCAATAGTGATGAGGCCAAATATCACTTCCACCAAAGAATAAAAACAGTCGTAGCATCACCTACATGGGAGTGAGAAATTTATTAAACCTGATTTCCTTTGCCATTGGATCATTGCTTCCCCGAATCAGAGAGCTGAGTTGACTTTTGTATCTCACTTCTGTCCGGAACTTCCCTGGTGGCTCACACGGTAAAGCGTCTGCCTGCAATGTGGGAGACCTGGATTCAATCCCCGGGTCAGGAAGATCCCCTGGAGAAGGAAACGGCAACCGACTCCAGTACTCTTGCCTAGAAGATCCTGTGAACGGAGGAGCTACAGTCCACGGGGTCACAGAGTCCGACACGACTGAGCAACTTCACTTTCTTTCTGGCTGGAACAAAATTTTAACTCCAGGAGATAGTGAAGGACAGGGAAGCCTGGTGTGCTGTAGTTCATGGGATTGCGAAGAGTTGGACATGACTTGGCGACTGAACAATATACTATTTTAAATGTTTTAAGGTTTGAACAAAACTTTTCTCTTTTTATGTCTTTAATGCCCTGTAAAAGGCCCTAGATAATATAATATGTTCTTGTATCAAAGATTAAAAAAAAAAACCCATTTGGACTTGTTGATTTAGGAAGAGACTTCTGGAACTAAACCCAAATATCTCAGCTTTACATTATTCATCTTTATTTTTTTTTAATGATCTGTGTGAGATAATAGATCTAATGTTTTCCAAAAGCTTAATGCTTTTCCTTATCTGTATTTTCATAATTAAACTGTATTGAATTAGAGAATTGGAAAAAAAATCACATTTCATTCATTACAAATGAACTTCTTATGTGTAAATTCAGCAGTCACTTTTCCGTTTGAGGGCTAAAAAAGGATTCTTGTAACTAAGCCAGAAAATAATCTCTTCATCAGCAACAGTTAATAAAAACATTAATAAGGCACATTATATCTGAAGAGAAGGCTTTGAACTAATTTCTTTGTAATCAGAATGCACTTGTAGGCTCAGTTGGGGAATTATTAACATAAAAACATCTAGTAGGCTCTTCTGGGAATTAAACAAGAAGAAATATTGAGAGGACTGAAAAAAAATTTCAGAAATGAGGAAATTGAGTATAAATTGTCCTCTTTGAAAAATACTGAGGAAAGTAAACAAAGATGATGTTTAAAAAGCTTCTAATTATGTAAAACAGAATTGAGAAAGTAGTGAAAACAGTGTCCTTATCTCTTGATTTGAAGTTTTATGATGCTAATTTAAGGTGAATTACTTAATCAAATGCTATATCTAGGTCTTCTATGTTAAGAATCTGGAATATTTGGAGTCTCCCCAGTTTTATTTGTCTTCCTTAATTTGGATCAGAGAAAGAATTTGCTTAACTTCTGCATTTCAGAAAATGGAGCAGTTCAGTAATTTGCCCTTCTCTACTGAGATCATAAAAAGAGGATGCTAAAGTCTTGAAGCTTAGCTTAGTGGTCAGGTGAGGTTGAAATCAGTCAGTTCATTTCATTTCAGCATTTGAGAATTAATAGCCATAAGATTCTGCTTTTCCAGCTAAGAGCGTTCCTGATTTTCTGTTAGAAAGACTTTTTTTTTTTCAAAGAATCTGGCACAAAATAAAAATATGTGTCCAACGAAGATATACCTAGTTTCAATTCATGTGAAGAATCTTTAAAGTAAACTTAAACATCCAGATTATCAAGACCCAGGGAAGGAATTTATTGATAAAACAGAGGAGGCCTCATAGCTGAGAGAATTTTGATTTACGCTTTCTACCTCTCTAAGTTTTCCTGCAGGGCTGAGATCTTTCTGATAACGGGATTTGAATTTCAAGCTGCTCCTTTTGAAAGAGGACAGCAGCTGTTTGGAACAGGATGGCCTTGATGAATCCTTGGGGATAAATACTCCAAGTAATGTTGGCGGCTTCCACTGGCAGAAGATGAGCCGTGACATCCACCCCAGGCACCAGGAGAACTGCCACCTAGGTTTGCTTATCACAAGCTTGATTAGGTATTGTGCATCCCATAGGACCACAGCCTTGGGCTTCTGAGCCCTACCGTGTGGGATGCAGACTCTCATTTACTTATACTTAATCCACCAATAAAAAGGAGGTAGGGGAAGACCATGGGAAAGATCATGATGCAGGGGAAGTTTGTGCTCAGTGAAATCTTTCAAACTTTTCTTCCTCCTCCTTGGTCATCATCCTTATCATCCTCACTTTGTACCTTTGCTTTCATCACTAGGCTGGCGGCCACACAGGACTGCTCTTGGGATCCAGAGTCTTCGGTCTTCCCTTAATCCATTTCACTGTATCAAAACACTCTTCTTTAAGAACTCGGTTTCAAGACTTTTTGAGGGACCATCAGTAATTCATAGTTGTTCAAAGGTATATTTTTAAAGAAGATTTAATTATGATTCTTACTCAGATATAAAATGAACATGTGTCAAAGACTTTTAAAAGCTCATTAATTAACAAAGGAACCAGGCAGATGCCACAGCTAGATCAAAGGAAAGATAAAAAAAAATATCACAAATTTACATGGAGTCAAGGACTGTTTCAAATTTGGCTCCAACTAATCCATGAAATTTGCAAATCACTTGTGGATTGTCAAATAAACTTCAACTTTTAAACCAAAACAAACAGACAGAAAAAAAAAAAAGGACTGTTAAAATAAATTGACAAATGGACCTATGACTAACTTTTTCCAAAGGATGAAGGCTGTTTCTCCACTGGACAATTAATTTGCTTGTCTGGAGGAGAATTATTTGTTTTGCTGTCAGTTATCTACAAATTAAAAAGTTGAGTCCAAAGGCGACTCAGAGCCCTACAAGGAATCAGCTAGTTCTCAGAGGCTTCAACAGTCCATTAAAAGAATATTCAGTACCATCTTACTTTTTTTCAAAGTTGTAATGTTTTTCTTGCACACTGAAGTAAGAATCCCTTGTAGCCCTAATTTGTTTGGAAGCATTTGAATTGTGAAAGAGTACTTGTTAACTAAAAGACCTGAATAGGAGACTTTGGATAAGCGAGGATGTATCTGTCAGGGAAGGCCAGTTGCTGTAACAAACGATTCCAGTCTCAGTGGCTTAACACAGTGGATTTGTTACTTGCCCTCTTCAGAGTTGCGACTGTCAATAGTTACTCTTCCACCAAGTGTCTCTACTATCTTCTTGGGCCTAAGCAACCTCAGTGGATCCTCTATCCAGCCAGGTGGCAGGAAAAAGAACTTAAGGAAAGCTATGTGTAATGCCTCAGCCTGGAGTGGACTCATTTTCCTTCCACTCAGATTCTGTTAGTGAAAACAAGTCATGTGACCCCACCTGGCTGAAGGTGGAGCAAGTGGTGGTGATTGTGGTCAGGGTGGTAATTGCAGCTTAACTGAAGCAAAACCAACTTGGTGACCACTTTGCATTTTCAGGAGCACTTCCTGTAGGAAGGCAAACCCCAGAGAACTGAGGAAAACCCAATTTTCCATCATTAGTGATGTGCAGAACACAGAGTCTGCTGTCCAGGAGCATAAGAACCATGGAGATGAAAACTCTATAATGTGAGGTAGGAAGTGACATATGTGGGGGGAACATGCTCTGAAAGTACCCAAGGGTGGAATAGTAATTTCAAACAAGGGGAGCCGTGACAGCCACAGAGACAGTATGCAGGGTGACAGTCGAAAGCCTAGGATTTGGGGTCATGATGTCCTGAATTCAAGTCTTCTCTTTGCTGCCATTGTCCCTTGACAAACCTTTGACCTCTCTGAGCCTTGGTTTTCCTAACTCTAAAAAGGGCATCATAACCGTTAGCTCGTAGGGTTGTTGTAACTTTACGTGAGTAGATATAAACATGCAAAGTGAGATAGAAGGCCACTTAGATGAGATTTTAGAGGTTAGGATGATTTCAACAGGCAGAGAAGGCAAGGAACCTGATAAGAAAGACCGCTTTCCTCCATATTTTCTCAAGGAGTTTGTATACAATGGGAAGACGGTGTGTGAGAGGCGGGAATCTACTACCAAGCACAGGTTTGAGAATCCTGAATGCTCTTGAGAGTACAATAGTTGAATTATTTAAAAATCTGACAGAGATTTCTAGTGGCCTTTGTTGATACTTTATTAACCATTCAGTTTAATGAGTTTCGTGTGAGGAGAATGAAAGTGATTGCCTGTCTTAGAGGCAACACATAATTGATCAGAGTTTTTCACTCTTCAGTTATTGCACCTTCAGGTAAGATATTGTAAGCTACAGGTAAGGTTTCTGTGTCTTACCTATATTTTTGCCTCTAAGTGTAATTTTTCTCTAGGTTAATTATATATTTTAACTTTTGGAACACGTAGGATAATTAAAAAATGCTGTTAAGACAGAAGAACTCACAGTGTGACTATTTTCAGGACATTTAGTATAAAGACATATAGTATTAAGACATGAACTTGGAAGTTGTGTTTTATGCTACTTAGTAGCCTCATACAATTTTATATCCAGCTTCTCTGCATTGTGAATGTCTTAATAATTTTATACAGCTGAGAATAATCCTTAAGAAAAAGCAGGTATGGTGCTTCTTGAATATCAGTGTACATCCAGATCACTTGGGGATGCTGATAAAATATGGGTTCTGATTCAGTAGGTCTGAGGAGCCACTGGAGATGCTGCGTTTGTACAAAGCTCTCAGAGATGAAGATGTTGCTGGTCTGTGGACCACACTGTAAGGGCAAGAGGCAAATGGACGTATGCTTTATTTGGGAAGATGAGTAAGTCTTACTTGGGAGACTGCGAGGTCCTCGAGGTCTTTTAAAAAAGGGATTAGAATTTTATAGTATCTGCTTGTATTAAAGGTGCAGTTGGTTGGTCCTCCCCTTCCTCCATTAGGGACAGAATTCTCTAGACCCCTAAACCACTAGTTAGTTTTGGCTCTGCTTTAAATTTTTTATCGATTTAATTTAATTATTTGTACTCTTAATGATGGTGACAAGGACATTTCATCTCTCTCTGCCTTAGTATCTTCAAAAGTGAAACCACCTGACTATTACCTACTGCAGAGCAGAAATGGGGATGAAATGGGGATGAACTATGCCACCCATGGCTAGTGTGTAAACTGACAGATCTTACCATGAACCCAGCTACTCAGATCATTCCCGTGGTTATTATTTGTGCTTTTAAGAAGTGTGGAATTTTAGGACTTCCCTGAGGCTCGTAAGAGCAAAGTGTCAAGCAAACCACCCCCAGCACCCTTCAGTTAAGGATCACAGGCTGAATTCTAAAAAAGAGCCATGTGAATATGCCGTGACTCTCTGAGAGTCTCAGTCACACGTGGATTTTGTGTGTGTGCCAAGTCGCTTCAGTCATGTCTGACTCTTTTGAGACCCTATGGACTGTAGCCTGCCAGGCTCCTCTGTCCGTGGGATTTTCTAGGCAAGAATACTAGAGTGGTTTGCCATGCCCTCCTCCAGGAGATATTCCTGATCCAGGGATCGAACCTTCATCTCTATGTCTCCTGCATAGCAACGCCCTCCAGTATTCTTGCCTGGAAAATCCCCATTGACAGAGGAGCCTGGCGGGTTGCAATTTATGGGGTCACAAAGAGGTGAATTTGACTGAGCGACTAAGCACAACATTGGCAGGTGGGTTCTTTACCACTAGTGCCACTTGGGAAGCCCTCAAAGTGGATTCATCATCAGTCAGTCAGTATCAGTTCAGTTGCCCAGTCGTGTCCGACTCTTTGCGACCCCATGGACTGCAGCATGCCAGGCTTCCCTGTCCATCACCAACTCCTGGAGCTTGCTTAAACTCATGTCCATCAAGTCGGTGATGCCATCCAACCATCTCATCCTGTCGTCCCCTTCTCCTCCCACTTTTGATCCTTCTCAGCATCAGGGTCTTTTCCAGTGAGATTAGAACAGGACAAATCCAGCCTTGCTCTTGGGAGAAAAAACATCCAAGTGCATACTTCTTCAAAGTTTTTGTTGAGCTCCTGCTGTTTACATAGCACTTTTATGGGCACATAAATATAAAGTAAAATTACCAGTAGCAGCTCTGGTTTGCTGGGTGCTTGCTCTATACTCATACTTCTAAGCAATTGATTTTCTTCCTGCCTTCCTTTGTTACTTTAAATAATACTAGATAGCAGTGATTCTTAAGAAAGGATAATGATTCTAACGCTTAGGGGGTCAGTCATCCCTGGCTTCATTCCCACAGTGCTTTCCATGCATGGACATCTCTTCCATTTCCATATACTTTCAGAGAAGATGATCTGATCATCTTCCCTGGTAAGTCATTACATTGCTTAAATGATGAGAAAATTCTTCAACAATTTAAATAATGTGTACTCCTTTCATGTTTTGAACATACCAGGTTTTGGCTATGATGGTAACCGTAGAAAGCTTGATTTTATTTATTGATTATTTTTAAATGAACAGTAGTTGATTTACAATGTAGTATTAGTTTCAGTATACAACATAGTGATTTAGCATTTTTATAGATTATGCTCTATTTAAAGTTATTATAAAGTAATGGCTATATTTCCCTGTGCTGTACCATATATCCTTATACCTTATTTATTTTACATGTATTAGTTTGTACCTTTAAATCTCCTACTCCTATTTTTTTCCCTCCTGCTTCTCCTTACTGGTAGCCACTAGTTTATTCTCTATATCTGTAAGTCTGTTTCTGTGTTGTTATATTCATTCATTTGCCTTAGTTTTAGATATCACTTATCAGTAATAGCATAAGGTATTTGTCTTTCTCTGATTTATTTCACTAACTACAATACTCTCTAGGTCTGTCCATGTTGTTGCAAACAGAAAACTTTCATTCTTTTTTTATGACTGAATAATGTCCCATTATTACTCATTTTGTATGTGTGTGTGTGTGTCTATATATATATATATATATTTATATCATTATCCATTCTTCTGTTGGGGGGCACTTAGGTTGCTACCATGTTTTGGCTATTGTAAATAATGCTGCTATGAACACTGGAGTACATGTTTTCATTTTCTTTGTGTATGCCCAGGACTGGAATTGCTAGATCGTATGGTAGTTCTATTTTTTGTTTTCTGAGGACTCCCCATACTGTTTTCTACAGTGACTGTACCAATTTACATTCCTACCAGTAATGTGCAGGGGTTCTATTTTCTCCTTATCTTTGCCAGCATTTATTATTTGTAGACTTTTTGATGATAGCCATTCTGACAAGTGTGAGGTGATACCTCATTGTGTTTTGATTTGCATTTCTCTGATGATTAGTGATGTTGAGTATCTTTTTATGTGCCTAGTAGCCGTTGGTATGTCTTCTTTGGAAAAATGTCTATTCAGGTCTTCTGCCCATTTTAAAATCAGATTGCTAGTTTTTTGATTGTGAGTTGTTTGAGCTATTATATATTTTGGATATTGTCTCTCTGTTGGTCGCGTCGTTTGCAAATATTTTCTCTCATTCAGCAGATTGGGAATTTTTGTTCGTTTTTTTTTGATGATTTCCTTTGCTGTGCAAAAAACTTTTAAGTTTAATTAGGTCCCATTTACTTATTTTTACTTTTGATTTCTTTGCTTTAGGAGATAGATCCAAAAATATTTTGCTACAGTTTATGTCCAAGAGTGTTCTTTTGTGTTTTCTTCTAGGAGTTTTATGGTATCTTGTCTTAAATACATTTAGGTCTTTAATCCATTTTGATTTTATTTTTGTATATGGACTGAGAAAATGTTCTAATTTCATTTTTTTTTACAGAAAACCTGATTTAATCCTCACAATAACCCTAAGAGATACATAGTAATATATTTTCCATTTTACATAAGAAGTCATTTAAAATTCATACATCCAGCAAGTGGCAGAACCAGGAATTAAACCCACATCTTTATTGGTTTTGAAAATGCTGGCTTTTTAAAAACCCAGGGGGAGGGAATCGGGAGGGAGGAGGGAGGGGGGTTCTGGAGAGGGAGCATATGTATACCCATGGCGGTTTCATGTCAATGTATGGCAAAACCAACACAATAAAGTAAAGAAAATTAAAAAAAAATAGAATAAACCACCATACCAATTTACTCTGCAATATTCTACCTAGGGAAAGAGCTGTCATTTTAAAAGCATAAATTTAAAAAAAAATTTTTTTAAATAAAAGAATAAATAAAAAACTGAGTTATAATTGACTTACAATATTGTGTTAGTTTCAAGTGCACAGCAAAGTGATTCTCATATATATATATATATATACACACACACACATAGGTATATTTTCAGATTATTTTCCAATATAAATTATTATAATATATTGAATATAGTTCTTGTGTTTTATAGTAAATCCTTGTTGTTTATTTTGCATATAGTAATTAGTATCTGTTAGTCCTAGCCTGCCAGATTATCCCTCCCCCCCATCCCTTTCCCCTTTGGTAACCTGTTTCTGTTTTGTATAGACATTCCTTTGTATTATTTTTTAGATGTCACATATAAGGGGTATCATACAGTATTTGTCTTTCTCTATCTGACTTGCTTCACTTAGTATGATATTCTCTGGTCCATCCATGTTGCTGAAAATGGCAGTATTTCATTCTTTTTTTTTAATCACTGAGTTGCATTCCATTGTGAGCTTTGCTAGTGGCTCAGCTGTAAAGAATCTGCCTGCCAATGCAGGATCCGTGGGTTTGATCTCTGGATTGGGAAGATTCCCTGGAGAAGGAAATGGCAACCCATTCCAGTATTCTTCCCTGAAGAATCCATGGACAGGGGAGCCTGGCAGGCTACAGTTCCTGGGGTTGAAAAAGAGTTGAACACTATTTAGTAATTAAACAACAAGTATTCCATTGTATATATACCTCGCATCTTCTTAAAACAGTTATCTGTTGGTGAGTATTTGGATGCCCACTTCTTGGCTGTTGTAAATAGTGCTGCTATGAACAGTGGGGTGCATATATCTCTTTGGAGTTTTCATCTTTTCCCAATATATGTCCAGGAGTGGAATTACCTTATTATATGGTCACTCTATGAAATTGCTGCTCTTAATATATGAACCCACATCCCTCTTACAGTTTTGGGAGCCCCATGTTGGAGCTAGCTCTTACTGAATTGCAAGAGCCAGTTGTTAGTTAGTTTCAGAAATTTTGTAAGCTTGTTGTTAAATCCAGCCATTATTAAAAATCAAACTATTATTAAATACATTAAACTTACATTTAAATTTCAATTTAACTAATAAGGTAAACTTTAAATAAATTATATCAAAGATAGAATCGAACATAGTTAAAACCTGGTGTGCTGCAGCCCATGGGGTTGCAAAGAGTCGGACACAACTTAGTGACTGAATAACAACAATAATACTAAAAACTTTTCACTTCCTAATTATTCTACTACATTTTAGTTATGCCTGTGATCTTGAGGTTGGTGGTGGTTTAGTTGCTAAGTCATGTCCAACTCTGACCACCCCACGGACTGTGGCCCTCGAGGCTCCTCTGTCCATGGGATTCTCCAGGCAAGAATACAGGAGTGGGTTGCCATTTCCTTCTCCAGGGGCCTTCCTGACCCAGGAATCGAACCTGGGTCCTGCACTGCAGGCAGATTCTTTACCAACTGAGTTACAGTTTATATCTGTTGTACTTGTATGGTTGAAATTCTGTATCGTGGTGGGCTGCTGTGTCTGTTTTCCTCACTCTGCATTCAGTGATATCATGTGGATAGCTTGGAATTGGCTCTGGTGGAAATATTTATATCATAGAACTGGATAAATGCTACAAATCAGGGCTTGATTTACTATTTTTTGATGGTCTAGAATTAAAGTCTTAACAATGCAGATTAAATTTTTAAAAGTAGTTGTCTCTAATGCCATCGCTGAGATTGGCTTCAGTTTAATGATTATAATTAGTATCAGGATGAAGAATGGCTGAACAGTAGACCACACATCAGATTTAATGACAGTAGATGTATTGAAAAAAGAGTTAGTGGGATGAAGTGCAAATCCACTTGTCAAACCATAGATGAATTGCAACCATAGATTAGTTATAGCTGGAAAAGTTCGGCAAAAACTAATGAAAGCCTTCTGTGAGAATCAATTGACTATATTAGGATTTAGAATAGGGAATATCATGTCTGTTAGTGCTATTTGTACATTGTTTTACACTTTTTATTTTGTATTGGAATACAGCTGATTAACATTTCAGGTGGACAGCCAAGGGACTCAGTCATATACACACGTGTATCTATTCCCCCAAACTCCCCGCCCATCCAGGCTGCTATGTAACATTGAGCAGAGTTTCCTGTACTATACAGTAGGACCTTGTTGCTTATTCATTTTAAATAGAGCAGTGAGTACATGTCCATCCCAAGCTCTCTATCCCTTTCCCCCCGGCAACCATAGATTCGTTTTCTAAATCTGTGAGTCTGTTTCTGTTTTATAAGTAAGTTCATGTGTATCATTTCTTTTTAGATTCTACCTATAAATGATGTCATATGATATTTATTCTTCTCTGACTCATTTCACTCACTGTGGCAGTCCCTGGGTCCATCCATATTGCTGCAAATGGCAGTATTTCATTCTTTTAATGGTTGAGTAGGGTTCCATTGTTTGTATATGTGTGTGTGTGTGTGTGTGTGTGTATACCACATCTTCTTTATCCATTTCTCTGTCAGTGGTTGCTTCCATGTCTTGGCTGTTGTAAACAGTGCTGCCATGAACACTGGGGTGCATGTATCCTTTCGAACCATGTTTCTCTCCAGATACATGCCCAGGTATTGTGGCTACATATTGGTGGAACTGTTGTGGTACATTGTGGGCTACATATCCTTTGTATCAATAAAGTTTGTGCATACACACACACACACACACACACAGACACACACACACACACAGACACACCTTTTCTCAGGAAAATAGGTTGTTCAGCATTGACTGGTGTATCACCACCATCCCCACTTGTTTGGGCCTCAGTGGAAATGAAGAACATTTGTAACCGTGTTGCTTATTTCTTCCATAGCTTTCTCTTCTCTAAGTGGAGTTGTCTGTGACTCATTGATCTTTCCCAATTGGTTTTATATTCTGTGTTTCCTCAGAGCAGTCTAGGATTGGTTAGTACCTTTACCTGCGGTGTGCAAAACTGGGCATATGATAGCATTCCAAAGAGGGGATGATCCATGCTGGGTGGGATGGGGGACTCATGGCAGTGCCTGGAAGGAGCCTGAGCTGGCAGTCAGGAGACTTGGGTCCCTGCCCTGCGGGAAGATGTCCTTGTGAGTTGTCCCCTCAACTGTTTCATTTTAAGCAGAAGCTTGAATTAAGGTAGATTTGAGAGTTCTCTGCAGTCTTAAAGTCTGCATTCCTCTGTGCATTTACTGTACTTCTTGCTTTATCAAGGTCAATGCAAGTATGATAGAACCTCCTCAGTGATGCAGTTTGGAGGTTTAAGAGATAACACTTCCTTAAATTTGTATGGTCCTCTTATAGTCTACTAAATGTTTTAACATATGTTGTCCTAACAGTGAGGTAAACGGAATCATTAATATCCCTACTTTACTGCTGAGAAAACTGAGGCTCAGGCAGTTCATTACTTAGAGCTAGTTGGCAGAGAAGCTAGATCTGGGGTTTCAAGGTTACTTTTTCCATCTCTGAAGTCCTTTGCCTTCCTTCTGCTTAAACCAGTGAGGCAGGTTTTCCATCCCTCCAAGCATCCCAGAAAATCCCACATAGTCATTGTCACATCATCATATGTCTTCTAGGCACAAGTTGAGGGGAAAAAAGTCTTTTTAAAGGTAGATTGCAGCTTTAGAAAGGTGATTTTTTTTTTTTCTGGTTAAGTCAATAAGTTCATCCTTACTGAGGTTAAGCAAGGAGACAAAGGAAGTACGAGTGGGTTGCTTGCTAGGGTAATCCTCGCTCTAGAGCTCAAAGGCACGAATGAGCACACGCCACAGTGGGCATCAGAGGACAGAATGACCTGAGGAGCGGACAGCAGCTTGGGGTGGGTGGTGTTTGACTTTTTACTTTTTCAGACAATACACACAGTCCTTAGATCTGAAATTTTGTAAGTCAATGAGTGCATGACTTGGGATATGTTTGGCTGTAGTCGCAAGCAGTGCTGCCTCCAGCTATCTTTTCTGCTTTATATAGCATAAGCTGCAGTTGGCTTCAGGGATGAGCTAACACAGAGTGACTTCTTAAGTGAACAAGAAGCACTAGAAAAATAACAGGGTTTTATTCATTTTGCAAAATGGCACGAAGATGTTTCTTTATACTACTCTAGGTTTCCTGATTTTTTCTGTCACCATTCATTTAGTTCGGAGTTGCCACATTTTTAGGGGGTAAATTCTCAAAAAGATGGGACTTCTTGAAGACAAACATAGACGTGGAGGTGGTATTCAGATAAAGAGGAGCTAAGTTATTGATTCATTTCTTCTAGCGAGGCATCTGGGTGACAATCGCCCCCCTCCTCATTCAGGAGCCAGGAGTCGCTATTGAGGGCTCTGTCTCTTCTTTGCTGTGGGATATGTGAATGGAATATACACTCGAGTCTTCTATCTGTAAAATGGAGATAACGTTCTGTAAGAATCGTTATGTGGGACGACAGGGTGACACCTGAGCGAGTGCCCTGAGGTCTGGTCTCAGGCACCACTTGCCATTAGCAAGTAAAAAGCTGGCTCTTCCTCCAACTCATCAGTAGATGTCGCTGCAGTCAACTAAAACGACAGAAAAACACCGGTCAAAAGGATTCTACTAGTGGAAAAATACAGGAGTACTACTAGTAGCTATTAATAATATTAACTGGGCATCTAGCTTTCTTCTCCAGCTCAGACTCAAATCCTTTACAATATATTACTGTTTATTATTTTTAATAATGTGTCCAAATATGGACAGATCTTTTTGGACAAAAAGTATATTCAGCAAACCATTCCATCCATCTTTCTTTCTTTTACCAGTTCATTCACTCGAGAAATACTAGGTGCCTGTGGTGTGTGAGGTACTTGCCAGGCTCTGGGCTCACCATGATGAGCTGTACAGACAGTCTGGCTTTATGGAGCTTCCTGTTGGGTGGGAAAGACAGGCAGTTAAAGAAGCAATACAAAAAAAACCCCACAAAAACCCAGAAGTAATGTGCAGAAAGATTAGTGTAATCACATGGCAACTACTAGATGAAAAGAAAGCAACTAGGGGACCTACCTGAGTGGTGGAGTCAGCGATGGTCTCTGAAATTCAATGTTGTTTCAGAAGGTGCCCATATTATGCATCAAGGCACAAACTAGAAAGCCAGAACCTGGATTCCTTCACTCTGTTTAAAAATCTTACAGATTCTTGCTGTGATTGTTTATCTCCTTTGTTATTAGCACCATGTGAAATACGGGATTGGCCAAAACGTTTGTTTGGGTTTTTCTGTAACAAATATGGAAAAAAATCGAACAAACTTTTTTGCAAACCAATACTTAGAAAAATGTCTCCCTTCCTAGATTTAATGGTACATAGAAAACTAAGATCATGGCATCTGGCCCCATCACTTTATGGCAAATAGATGGGAAAACAGTGGAAACAGTGGCTGACTTTATTTATCTGGGCTCCAAAATCACTGCAGATGGTGACTGCAGCCATGAAATTAAAAGACGCTTACTCCTTGGAAGGAAAGTTATGACCAACCTAGACAGCATATTAAAAAGCAGAGACATTACTTTGCCAACAAAGGTCCGTCTAGTCAAGGCTATGGTTTTTCCAGTAGTCATGTATGGATGTGAGAGTTGGACTGTAAAGAAAGCTGAGTGTCAAAGAACTGATGCTTTTGAACTGTGGTGTTGGAGAAGACTCTTGAGACTCCCTTGGACTGCAGGGAGATCCAACCAGTCCATCCTAAAGGAGATCAGTCCTGGATGTTCACTGGAAGGACTGATGTTGAAGCTAAAGCTCCAGTATTTTGGCCACCTCATGCGAAGATCTGAGTCATTTGAAAAGACCCTGATGTTTGTAAAGATTGAGGGCAGGAGGAGAAGGGGACGACAGAGGATGAGATGGTTGGATGGCATCACCGAGTCAATGGACATAGGTTTGGGTGGACTCCAGGAGTTGGTGATGGACAGGGAGGCCTGGCGTGCTATGGTTCATGGAGTTGCAAAGAGTCGGACACAACTGAGTGACTGAACTGAAGATCACTTGACAGATCTAAAAAATTATTAGTTTATTTATTTATGTCATTGCCTCTCCCTTGAGATGTTGAAAATGCAGTGCCTTTTATTTGTCAGATACTGTGATAAATAGTCTTGATTGTTTTCTTGGTGTGTGATGTTTGGAAGGTAAAATTGAATGTTGAAGCTTTCTGTCTTCCCCTTGTTTCTACATTCACTTCACACTGGGGTGTATGGATTAAATGAAAAGCTTCACATTCCATCAGGGTTTGAAATCAGCCTAAAGTACAACTGGGAACTATACTTTGGTGACAGTTATGTGACCTGGCTGGAGGGAAGCACTGGCCATGCATTAGATCTTGAACATTTTAAGCAGATAATAAAGAAAGAAATATTGGCAAGGGACATGAAGTTATTCTGTTCAATATTTGCTGTATCTCCAGTGACTCATGAATTATATTTTAAAACCCTAAATTCAATTTATTAAGAGTCCCAGATATTGATTTTTGGATGAATAAAAACAAGTGAGTAAATTTGAATGCCTCCTTTTAAAGAGACAAAAAAAAAAAATTGTATTGCAGAGACAGCAGAAATGTGTTCCAGTGAATTGGTAACAATTTTTCTTGCCTTTTTTTCAGTTAAGAAATTGCAAAGCTAACTTTTTTGTTTTTTAACTTAACTCTGGGGTCTGCAGTCATCTGTATTTGATTCATTCAAAAAATTATTTGTCACATTAGTATAGCCATGGCCTCAAGGCTAGTATGAGTATATATCTATTGATCTTTACAACTATTTTCATTGGAATAAAGAAAATAAACGTTCCAATGTACCAGGATATAGAACAGATTGCCAGGAACTGAACAAAACAGTGAAAAGACAGTACGGTGAAAGGTAGAGTTGTACAGAAGTTCTTTTATTTTATTTACATGTCCCCTCTTCCATTTCCATGCTTAGGAGGTTAAAGTGTTTGATATTGTCCTAATTTATGAAAGGAAACATTGTAAAATCATTTGTGGAGCCCTGGGGAAATTTCTTACATTGCTCTGGCTTTTCTTCTAATGTATGGTATGGTCTTGGATAAGTCTTTTAATTGCTCTGAGCTTCAGTTTTTAATCTATCTAAAGGGGCTTTGAATGGACTGAGGTCACTATGTAGAAGCCCCTATAATTTTTCTCTGTCCACGCTTCCAGTGTGTTGAGTCCACATTCCTTTTTGACTCAAAAGCCCGAAAGTCGGACACGACTGAACGACTGAACTAACTATTAACCCATCCACCTATGATCTTGATCCTGTTGGCTACTTGCTGCTGCTTGGGCTGATAGAGGTGCCAAGCCATTTGAAAACCTTCGTTGTCTAAGTTAGAAATCAGGGTGTTATCTCTGATTCCTCTTTGTTCCCCTCAGTTTCCACATCCAGTTGGTAGCAGAGTCCCATTAATTTTCTCCTAAGTGGCTATCGAACATATCCTTTTTTGCCATCCTGCCTTTGTTAAACTAGCATCCTCTCTTACCCAGACTATTGCAAGAGCATGTTTACCAGTCTCCTTCTTCTCAGTCTCTTCCACTTCCAGTCCCTTTCTATGCTGTTTTCAGTGAAATCCTTCTAAAACACGGGACTGATTACGTCTGTTGGGAGCAGCAGCAACCCCACTGATTTATATTGTGAGAGAAGGTGTTAGGCCAACTTCTAAGAAACAATCAATTTGAATAAGACATCCTAGTTCCTCTGAAATTAAAACCTCGTGTTGACTACTTCATTTACCTATGAGAGTGTACGAGTCTCTTTGTGACGGCCTTTAAGGCTGTGCACGTTTGGGCCTCATGCATATTTGAGCCTCAAACCTCCTATAACCTTACTGTCTTCTACCTTTCCTTCTGCTGTGTGTATTTCACATCCCTGCCACACTGAGTGCTCCTTAACCTGATCCTATTGTGTTCTGTCACGTGTCTAAGATTTTGCATATCCAGGTCTCTCTGTCTGGAATTCCTTTTCTCCCTTTCCCCCATAGATCTGTGAGATGCTTAACTCATTGTGTAGTACTTGAGGCAAATGTCATCTTATTTGGGAGAATTCTCATAGGTTGGTTACTTCCTATACTTGCATGGCTTTTTGCTGATGGGCGTATATTGTATTTGTTAATGTCTGTCTTCCTTACAGGATTGTGAGCTACCTGAAGGCGAGGAATGCTGTCTTATTCATTTTGTATTCCTAAGACCTCCCATAGTATACAGCACATTTCAGCAGCTCAATAAGTGATGGTTTTTCTTTTAAAGTTTTTTTAAATGCTCAATTTTGTTTTTATTTATTCTTTTATGTGAACCATTTCTGTTTATTTTTTGAGATGGACCATTTTTAAAGTCTCTATTGAATTTGTTACAACATTGTTTCGGTTTTGTGGTTTGGCCACAGGTGTGTGGGATCTTAACGCCCTGAGCAGGGATCAAACCCACACCCCCTGCATTGGAAGGTGAAGTCACAACCATTGGACCACCAGGAGGTCCCCAGAAGTGGTTGTTGACTGACTGAGATAAATGAGTGAACGTATGTGCGTACATGCTTGGATGAAGTGGTAACTGCAGTATTTCTCATCTCGGTGGAAATGTCAGTAACTATGAAAAGAAACTTGGAAGCTGCAACTGGCTTATTGATCTTCCGGGGAAGACTTTGATATCTGAAGGGAGATCCAGGGACTAGATCTTTAGAGTCCCCTTAAGCTGTAAGAGTTGATAGCTTTATTTTGGCCATGTGACTTCAAATCCAAGAGCTAGAACGCTTGCCCTGGAACGCTTTTACCTGCTGGCTGAGTAACAAGGGTAGTTTGCCCAACACAACTTGTCATTGTCTCTTTTCTTGGTTCTCTGAAATCTGCTTCTGTTGTCCATCAATGACAAATCATTAGGCTCATTCCCAAACAAATTGGTTGTCAAATAGGCGTCATTAAGGCAGGTGAAATGTCTTAGTTTCAGCTGAGCAAGGCAAATATGATGCTGTCTAATCATGACAGGCCTGGTGATGTGATGTTCCGGGAAGTGAGGAGCATCTTTCAGGTCTACAGCATACCTGTAGGTACTCTAGTCAGTGACTAATGATCAATAGGAAAAGCTTAAGGTGGAGACATTAATCCATCTTTTAATGCCCAAACATCAGCAGCTAAAGGTTTTCTTGGAAGGGAAGGAATGAACAGATAATCTACCATATCATTTCCAAATGTGGCAAGTTGATTTTTATAATCAATTTGCAGACATAACCATTTTCAGGGATATGAATAATAAAAAGAACTAAAAGCTTTTGCAAGATCTTCTCTCAGTATCTGCTTGTCTCACATCCTTGCTTCCTTTTAGTCCTCTAGCCCCTATGTCACATCCATTATCATTCTGAAAAGAAAAATCATTCAGACCACTTAAATGATGTTTCAATGACACACAATCCATTAGAATTCAGAAAAGCCAGCACTTTCCAAAGAGAAACTCTATTTCACTTATCCTTTCTCTCTTGTTTCTTTACTTGAGGTGAAATTTCAGCTTCTATTGGGATTTCTTATTTTGTACATTTTTATAAGGTTGTTATTTTTGCAGATAATGACCTGACCCCTTCTAAAACCACCCGCTTACTTGGCTAAAAGGAGCAATGTAGGGGTTAATAGAAGTCTATTTCATCCATTTTTGTTTGTTTACTGTGAAGCAGTATATGCTCAAAGCAAAAATTTTGGGTAAAATATATAATCCTGGCGTTATGCCCAGAAACAGCTGGGCAGGCTTCTAGCTCTGTCCACCACCACAAAAAACCTTTATTTAGAGAAGGCCACAAAATAATTGGAGGCCAGAGAATGGGGCAAACATTTTTGCTACCATTTCCTCTGGGTTGCTGTTCAGGCTGTGCTGACTCTCCTTACATGAGTGATGAGGAATCCCTCTTTCTTGGTCTCCTCCCTCTTCCTCTCTGTCTCTCTTCCATGGGTGTTCTAGCTGTACCCTGTGGTTGTGGCTGGAAGCTCCATAGTCAGAGATTTTTCATATTTACAACTGTCTTCCCTGTGTCTAGAATAATGTCTACAACATAATAGACCCGCCATTAAGTTTTATCGACTAAATGAAGTTTTCAGAGGCTCATACTGACCTAGACAAACCAGCCTCTCTGTTACCATCACTTTCCCCTCACAATGCATAACGTTGGTACCTGAGGCTAAAAGGCCCTATTCCTACCAGGGGGGGATGGGACATTACAGAGAAGATGAAAGGAAAGGAAACCCGATCTGGCCACATTGCAGAAGTTGGGAAAAACTCACCCACAATCTGTCTACTCAGAGGAGTTAAAATGACCTATTGTTTTCCGGTCTTTCTTTCTATGTATTTCTCCATAGTTGACATTATAGTTCCCAGGTGGCTCAGTGGTTAAGAGACCACCTGCCAAGCAGGAGACATAAGACCTGGGTTCAATCCCTGGGTCGGGAAGATCCCCTGGAGAAGGAAATGGCAACCCACTCCAGTATTCTTGCCTGGGAAATCCCATGGACGGAGGAGCCTCATGGATTATAGTCCATGGGGTCGCAAAAGAATCAGACACAACATAGTAACTAAAAAACAGCAACGTATTTAATTTATTTGTGCTAGTATTTTCCTTTGATTCTAATACCAATGATTTTTGCATTTAATGCTTCTAAAATCATGAATAAATCTTTAAGTCAATGTATATTTTTATTGCCGATGGTAAATCTTATCAATGATATTTTAGAATCCATTAGTATATTATTCAGAATTAATATAGAGTACAGTTGCATTTGATTTTTTCCCTCATGGAAAAGGGACCAGACTGACCTGAGAAAAAAATATTTCTCTGACCTTTCAAAGCCTTCTTGGTCCCTAACTTCTCCCTGTTTGCATGCATGTTAAGGCACTTCAGTCACATCTGACTCTGTGCGACCCTTTAAACTGCAGCCTGTCAGGTTCCTCTGTCCATGGAATTCTCCAGGCAAGAATACTGGAGTGGGTTGCCATGCCCTCCTCCAGGGGATCTTCCCGACCCAGGGGTTGAACCTGCATTTCTTATGTCTCCTGCATTAGCAGGTGGGTTCTTTACCTCTAGTGCCACTTGGGAAGCCCTCTCCTTGTTTACTCCTTTTTTCAAGCATACTTCATTTTATTGTGGTAAACTTCATTCATATACATAAAATAACCATTGACCGTTTTATTTTTTAATTATTTCTTTACGGCTTTGTCATGTCTTAGTTGCAGCATGTGGGATCTTCCTTGCATCTCGTGGCATCTTCACTGCGATCACCACTTCACCACTGTGTGGGCTTCTTGCTAGTGGTGGAGTGCGGCACTCAGTAGTTGTGATGCACAGGCTTAGTTGTCCTGCAGCATGTGGGATCTTAGTTCCTCACCCAGGGATCAAACCCAAGTCTCTTGCATTGGAAGGCAGATTCTTAACCACTGGACCATCAGGGAAGTCCCTCATTAACCACTTTATTTATTTATTTTTAATTTTATTTATTTATTTATTTTTTCTTTACATTATCTTGTTGGTTTTGCCATACATTAATATGAATCTGCCATGGGTATACATGTGTTCGCCTTCCAGAACCCCCCTCCCACCTCCTTCCCGATTCCATCCCTCTGGGTCATCCCGGTGCACCAGCCCTGAGCACCCTGTATCAAGCATCAAACCTGGGCTGGCGATTGATGTCACATATGATAATTTACATGTTTCAGTGTCGTTCTCCCATATCATCCCACCGTTGCCCTCTCCCATAGAGTCCAAAAAACTGTTCTATACATCTGCATCTCTTTTGCTGTCTCGAATACAGGGTTATCGTTACCATCTTTCTAAATTCCATATATATGCGTTGGTGTACCGTATTGGTGTTTTTCCTTCTGGCTTACTTCACTCAGAATGGGAAATAATAGCAAACGAAGCAACGGACAAACAATTCATTAACCACTTTAAAGTGACACTTAATACATTCACAGTATTGTGCAACAATTGCATCTAACTAGTTTCAAGACAGTGTAATCACCCCAAAGAAGAACCATTAAGCAGTCATTCCCCATTTCTCTTTCCCTTAGCCCTAGAAACCACTAGACTGCTTCCTGTCTCTGTGGATTGATCTATTTTAGATTCAGCAGTTAGTCCCGAAGGTAACTCTGAAGGACAGGCCTTCTCACTTGACTTATGAAGGCAAAGGATGCACAAGCATGACTGTGGCATTTTATTACATGTTTACACATGCTAAGACACCAGTATCAGTATTGACTACTAAACATATACGTTGTTGGCAATTGTAGAATCATCCTGGGAGTGTTTAAAATTTAGTGGTCATTTTATGCGAAGCAAATGAAAAGCAAAACTACTGATGTGGTAGGAAAGCTTGTGGAGATGAAGTAATATGAAGAGCAAGGCATATCTTGGGTCTTCTGCTTCAGAATTTTAGCTTTAAGGTATCAGCTGAAGCTGTAGTCTTATCTCAAGGCCCAGCTGGAGAAGATCTGTCTCCAGAATCACATGGTTGTTGGCAGAATTCAATTTCTTGTGGGTGGTATGACAGAGGGCTTCAGATGTTTGTTGACTGTTGGCCTGGGGAGACCCTCAGTCTCTTGCCACGTGGGTCTCACCATGCCTCACAGTGTAGCCACTTGCTTCATTGAAGCCAGCAAGAGGGAAGGTCTGTGGGCAAGACATACATGATAGTTTTATGTAACATAGTCACAGATGTGACATCCCATCACCATTGCCATATTCTGTTGTTAGAATCAAATCACTGGTCTGCTTATGCTCAAGACGAGTATCAGGACTCTTAAGGACTTGAGTATTAGGAAGTGGGGGTAACACGGAGCCATACTGCTGTATAAATGGGTCATCTGCCCTCTCAGATCTGTCTGCAGAGCTGGCTCATTTCTATCCTGCATTGAAGAGTAAGTTAGGGAAAGAAACAGGCTCATTCTGAAGGACGGTGGGGGCATGAGGAGAAATTCTGTAGAGAGTTTGCTGAGTACCTGCAGTGCTGCCTAGAAACCACTGTGACTCACCATTCGGTTTGTTCTCTCAAGGGAGACTGGGGAAAAATGATGGTCTTTGAGGAAGATAATAAAGGATGATGCTGCCTAGTGAGCCCAGCCTAAGTGCCTGGTTGGAGGTGTCTCCTGGAGCCTTGAGGGAGCAGAGTGGCCGCAGTCACACCATCAGGCAATGAAGACAGAGCCTCTTAAATCAATGGCATTGTTTGTTAAGAGTTCATCCTTGAAGGTCCAGCGTCAGCCAGACTTAGTCTGAAGAAAATCCTGAGCCTTTGAGGGCTTCTACTGGATACATTAAGAGTGAACTATATTCTGGCTAGCAACATAATCTTTGTGAAACGTTTTTTTAAAAATTGTTGTCCTTGGAGGATAATTGCTTTACAGTGTTTTGTTGGTTTCTTCTGTGCAATGATACAAATCGTCTCTAAGTATACATGTATGTCTTCCCTCTTGCGCTTCCCTCTCACCCCCACCCCCACCCCCGTCCCAGCCCTCTAGGTCATCACAGGGCATCAAGCTGCTTCCCACTACCTATTTTACACATGGTAATGTATATATGTCAGTGCTACTGTCTTTATTCTTCCCACTCTCTCTCTCCCTTGTGAAACATTCTTTGATCCTAAATGACATGACCTTGCTTGATCAACAATATCATATGTTTGATTTTGCTCTGACTTGTTCCCAAATCTTTCAAAATCAATGACACCTACTGCAGTATCACATACATGGCAGGCAAAAGAATATTTTACATACTCTGGTGGTAAGCATAGGAAAAGAGACCCTCAAAAAGCTTTGAGTCATAATGGATATTATTGGAATAAATGGTAGCTTTTGAGTTGCTCATTAAATAGAATAACATCCATTTGTATAAATAGTTGTGTGTCTGCTTTAAGAGCATGCTTGCCCTTTGATAATGTTGGTGTCTCCTGCCTCAGCTGGGAGTTGTCATTCTTTGCTCCCAATACTGTAGAGAATGCAGTGGTTGTGAATTTAAATGGCAAAGATCGTGAGAATCAGAAGTGTTTCACAGTGCTAGAAACCCTTTGACAGCTACTACTTGCACATTCTTTGTGAAAGTGAAGTGAAAGTCACTCAGTCATGTCCAATTCTTTGCGACACTATGGACTGTCCATGGAATTCTCCAGGCCAGAATACTGGAGTGGGTAGCTTTTCCCTGCTCCAGGGGATCTTCCTAACCCAGGAATTGAACCCAGGTCTCCCACATTGCAGGCGGATTCTTTACCAGCTGAGCCACAAGGGAAGCCTAATACTGGAGTGGGTAGCCTATCCCTTCTCCAGGGGAGCTTCCCAACCCAGGAATGGAACCGGGGTCTCCTGCATTGCAGGTGGATTCTTTACCAACTGAGTCATCAGGGATGCCCTTTCTTTGTAGGTGTTTGTAATTAGAGTTCTGCTAAATTTCCATGCTTAGGATATTATGCTAAACCAGTCACGAAGGAGTGAATAATGATTAAACAAATGTTTTGGGAAAAGTTAATGAATGCATAAATGTTATGAATGGCAATTTCTTTATAGAATAACTAATCCTATGTTGGAATTGTTTAAGGCAAAATTTTAATGCCAATATTTTGAGTCCTGAACCAACCTACCACTGCTGTTTTAAGTAGAGCAAATCTTTGGCTAAGAGTGTATGGGTTATCTAGACTGACCAGTTACTCCCAGATTGATTTCCTTTTGCTAACCTAACTATTTCCAGGCTAATTCCTTAGATTCCTACTTCTATTTGGTATAAACTGAGGCGTTATGCACTTCAAAAAAAAAAAAATCTCCTAAGGAAAATGTCATTTAAAAACCGACCAAATTCTAGGCAGGTGGAAAGTTTCTGTTTGTTAGTTTTAGTGTTTGTACAACTACTTGTCTCTGTCACAGTCTGTGTGATTGAGAGTTAACCGTGCAGCTTGACGTGGCATCGATTCTGCTTTCTTATTGATCAGGGGAGATATGAGCTGGGGAAGTTGTGATAGATGAATTGTACCAGAATGTTCCTGGCAAAAGCTGTGAGTCTGTGTCCTTCTCCAGCTCATTAAATTAAAGCAGAATACTAAAAATGATATGCCAGGCATGGGAAGCCTTTCTTTGGATATAGATAATCAGATTTTCTGCTCATTTGGAAAGAATCATGACCTGCCTACTGATCGTTAATAAAATGTTATTTTAAAAGAGCACATAGATCATCTTTCCCATCTTCATCTTTAAAAATCCTCCCCTCATACCCCTGGTTCTTGTTTTGGGTTGAATTGTATCCTCCCCCCTAAAAAAAGATATATTAAAATCCTAACCCCCCAAAACCTGGGGATATGACCTTATTTGGAAATAGGGTCTTCATAGATTTATTTTATTTGTTTATTATTTTTGGTTGTGCTGGGTCTTTGTTGCTGTGCCCGGGGTTTCTCTAGCTGTGATGAGTAGGGGCTGCTCTGTAGTTGCAGTGCATGGACTTCTGATTGTGGTGGCTTCTCTCGTTGTGGAGCACAGGCTCTAGGCGTGCAGGTTTCAGTAGTTACGGCACATGGGCTTGGTTGCCGTAACTACTGGACAAGGGATTGAACGTGTGTCCCCTGCTTTGGCAGGCAGATTCTTAACTAGAGCACCAGGGAAGTCCTGCATTGTTGCAGATTTAGTCAAGTTGAGTTCACTGGATGGATCATAACCCAGTGTGACCCATGTCCCTTTAAGAAGAGGGAAGTTTGGGCACAGGCACAGCCACACAAGGATGCTGTGTGGAGACACAGAGTCACAGACACCCAGAGGGAAGGAACCACGCTAAGACTGAGGCAGAGATTGGAGTGATGCTGCCGCAAGGCAAGGGACACCTGGGACTACTAGAAACTGGAAGAGGCAAGGAAGGAACCTCCTTAGAAGCTCTGGAGGGAATATCAACATCTTGATTTTGGATTTAAGCCTCCACAACAGAGAAAATAAATTTCTATTATGTTAAGCTCAGGCTTCCCAGGTGGCACTAGTGGTAAAGAACCTACCTTCTAATGCAAGAGACATAAGAGACACCAGTTCGATCCCTGGATAGGGAAGATCCCCTGGAGGAGGGCATGGCAACCCACTCCAGTCCTCTTGCCTGGAGAATCCCAGGGACAGAGGAGCCTGGCAGGCTATGGTCCATAGCGTCACAAAGAGTTGGACACGACTGAAGTGACATAGTGTGCACACACAGGTTAAGCTTGAGTACTGTGTTTGCAGTGCCTTGTGGCAGCCCTGTGCACTGAACACATTCCCCGCTGAGCTTTCGCTTTCTTTCCCTCCTTCCCTTCATAACCCAGTTGCAAGTCGGCCAGACTGTACTACCTTCCCTCCTCTCCCACTCACAGCTGTTCTTGCTGAGCTCTTCGGGAACCTCCAAGGAGGGACTAAGTCTGCAGACACTGGAGCCCACTTGCCTGGGTTCAAGCCCAGACTCCATTCCCTTCCAAGCTGCATGAACTCAGGCAAATTATTTAAACTTTCTGTGTCTTTGTTTGTGTTTATCAATAAAATGAGCCGATCATGGGGGCTGTTGTAAAACTTGAAAGAGTTAATAGAGCCAAAGCGCTTAGCATAGTTCTTAGCATGTAACTGTCACCTACTGTGCATTTATTTCCATTAATATGATTTGCCACCTGGGTCCTCCCTTTTTGGGTCTTACTTTGCCATTCTGCAGCTTTGGGATCTACTGGCCTCTTTCTCCTCCTGGCTTGGCATTCCATTGCTTTGTGGCCATGCTCTCTCTGCTGGAGCGTCTCCTCGGAAGGCATTGTAGCTGTGGATAGAGTCCGCTGGTTGAAATCTAACTGATCTGGGCTCCGTGCTCAGCTTTGTACTTTTCAAGTCACTGACTTTGAACAAATTAATCTTTCTGAGACCCAGTGTTTTGTTTTTTAATAAAATGGTGCTCATTGGTGATTGTGAGGAGTAAATGAGATAATATAAGAAGAAGGCCCAGGGTAAGCTGGATCCTTACGACTTTTACCTCTACCTCTGGCTCATCCTCCAGTCCCCTAGTTGAGAGCTGCCACGTGAAGCCCTGCAGTTGGGATCCTCTGAGTAGAATGCAGCAGCACTGCCATCCACCACCCTCCAACGTTTGGTGTAGAGTATTTCTATGGAGTATTTTTAAGGAACTGCGAAAAGTCCTACCAGATTTAATCTGGTCATACTTGATGTTTTAATATCACTAGCCTCTATATTCAGTGGTTTCCAGGTTCCATGATTTTACTTTCTTCTGCATCTCTTAAAAGCATTCACTTTTTGCAGAAACTAGACTCTGGCTCTGGAGGGAATCAGACGTGGTGTCTGATAGAAATCAACAGTTTCAGCCCTAAGCTCAGGAATGATTGATTCTAAGGCAGCCAGTGAGGTGGGCTGAGCAAGGGAGTGGGGAATCTGGAAGTGGTTCGTGCGTGGTGTTACATGGTGAGGGGGGTTACAAGTATGAGAACTGGATTCTAGGACGTAGGATGCCAGGATCAAGCTGTGGAGGAGGACCTGACATATGCCAGGCAGGACTTCAGGGCCTGGCCTGTGAGCTGGGTCTTGGGGAAGGTCTCTGGTCCTAGACTGGGCAGTCAAACAGAATGGAAAATCTGGAGACTCTGGACCGAGCCAGCACAGGGCTGGGAGTAAGGGCTGTGAGGGATGAGCTAGAGTCCTCTCTAAGCCTGCCCCGGGCCAGGTTAACCATGGAGGAACCCCATGGGGTGGGAGTGCAACCTAGAATCTGGAATGGGAATTAATTCTAAGCCTCACCAAATAGGGCTGAGGGGCCTAAGCATGGACTGTTGGTGCGGCATTCTGTGCCATCGTTACCTTGGAAACCAAGGCTAAGGCTGCGTTAGTGGTCCCAGCTGGGAAGTCCCAGAGAGGGAGAACCAGGGAAAATAAAGCTAACAGATGGATGTCCATTATGGCTTGTGACCACTGGAAAAGCACACAGAGGAAGTTTGGGAATCTGGGAACTCTGAAACATCTTCCCTTTGTATATTTCCTGAACATGCCCTGTGAAAAGCCCCTTGATAGCCCCCAAAGCCCTTGAGATACCTGTCTTCATTGCTCTGAAGAGCAGTCACCTTTTTCTGCTGGAAAGGTATTTTGAAAATAATATTCTGACTCAGAAATGCTCCTTGTGGCTGCCTTATTTTCACATCTCTTGTTAAAATCTTTTTTTATTGTAAAAAATCACATAATATAAAACATACTATTTTAACCATATTTAACTGTACAGTTCAGTGGCACTAAGTACATTAACATTATTGTGCAACTCTCACCATTGTCCATCCATCTCCTGAATTTTTCATCTTCCTAAACTGAAACTCTGTCCCTGTTAAACACTAACTCCCCATTCCCCGTCACTACTCCCCCCCAGCCCCTCCCCCACACCTCTACTGGCCCCTGGAATATACTTTTCTGACTCTGAATTTGACTATTATAGGTACCTCGTATAAGTGGAATCAAACAGTATTTGTCTGCACCTACTGTATATTGGAATGCATTTTAACTTAATATATGTCCTTAACCCGAATTCACTGGGTATAGTTTATAGGGATGATCTACAAGATCAATGTCACAGTTGTCCATTTATTCCTTGTTAGCGATATTTGGGTCTAAGACTCACAAAAATTGCAGTTTCTAGTGATCAAACCACAGTTTTGGAGGACTATTAGTTATTGAAAGGAAAAGATATTTTCAAAAGTTTTATACCTCTACCAGACTTTTATCAGTCTTTGCTGATGGCAATCAATTTTTCTGTTAGAATTAGGACCGAATTGCCTTCCACAAGTTCAACAGCAAATTTGTGCAGTGGAGGTGCAAAGCCAAGAACAAGTTATTCCCTGTTACTGACAAAGAGTTATGAGGAAGTAACTGCAAAGCTGACTCATTCATGCTGCTTTTACTACCCTGTTTAGGAGACTCTGGAGATGAATTACTCAGTCTTTTCAGTATAGGCAGACGAATGAAAGAGTGAATATGATACAGCATTAGGAAAAGTTGAAGTAAAGGTGAAATTGTGATTGTATTAAGTAACATTCAAAAATGAAATTCAGTATTGATTAAAATGAACTGTAATCCAGTGGACTTAATATGAAGACATAGAAAGCATTTTTCCTCTTTGTAGACTGTAGGGCAGTTTTATGTTTCAGTTGGTTGGAGTCTCGCTTTGTTTTCTCTATGTCGACAACATGGTTTAGACTGTAAATATCCTCCTGACAGATCCTGTTACTTAGCTTTTCAATTGCTTGAAATCTGGAGCTGTGGTCACAAGGGAGTCCACCAGTCTGTTCATAAATAACCAGAGAATGCACTTATAATGCAGCATCCAGGGTTTTATATTCTTCACACATTGAAGGATGCTACCTTTGGAAAGATCAAGAGAGTATGAAATTTTTCCTGTGCATTAATAGCTCTGGTTCTAGTCAAAGTCCATAGATTCCGATTGGTCGTTAATTCCCCATAAATGCATAATGTAGAGAGAGTTATTGCTTCAACAGGTTTTCAGTAGCATATTTTTGGTGAGTGATGTGGTGTGAATTGTTTTTTACAGGGTACTTTTGAGATGATTAGTGTTCTAAACATTAGTTGAGTCATTTCCAAGAGACCATTTGGAACCCTCTCTTCAGGCAGCAGCTGAAGAGGCATTTTGAATCTCCCTTCCCCAGTCCTTGGGAAGGCATACTTAATGTAAAAGACTGGCTGTAAATATTGACTTTAAAATTAGAGCTCTTCCTGTGATGAGATTGAGCATCCTTGCCATGGCGCTTCTGAAATCTTGCCCCACTTTCTACAATGACCTCACTGTCTAATGTAGGACAAAGTGTTTGGCAAAGTGCCCTAGTGTCATTCAGCGAGTCCATCAAGAGCATGACCTCCCAGATTTATATGAACCGTGGGAAACATGAAACACCAGAAAAGCCATTTAAATATTTTATACAGCCTTCTCTTGTTCCTGAAGACTCTTAGCCTTAACCTGTGCTAATGCAGCTCTCTCATGTTGGTCATTTATACCCCACAAAGCCTGCTCTTTGTGTCTCTAGGATGGGTTATATATTCCACTTTAAACTGTCTGCTCTTCCTACCTCTGTCCACCACTTTACTCTGCATTTTAAGAGTCCTACTGTGAGAATCTATCACCTCTTTCATGAGTCTTTAGGTCTTATCCTGAAGACTATTCTTCTCTTTAGATGCTGTGGCCTATGGTAGAATATTCCTATGATTATTCTTTAATTTACTGCTTTAAAAAGTTGAAATGTGGTTAACTTACAATGACATGTTAGTTTTAACTGTACAGCAAATTGATTCAATGTACTGCTTTTTGAGCAAGGCTGCAATGAAAACCAGTAGTAGAAAAGAGCCAACTTTCCTACTTTTCCATTCTGGATTGTCTTCCTTTGCTAAAGAAAAATGGAGAATCAGATGTGAATAGGAGATAGGGTAATGATCTCTGACACTTTGAAACTCCATGCATTTGAGTTTATGAGTGTGCCATGGTTGCTTTCTGTTTCTTGTTTTAATTTTTGTATTATGTTATGTCTTTAGACCTGTTCAACCCTTATTTTTTCAGTAAGGTCTTCTGCTCAGTTAAGATTTGAGAGTAAAAGATTGTTCTTATAGGTGGTAGTGTATAACAGTTGGGTCTTTGTATGTTTGCTGCAGACTGCTAGAGCTGTTTCTTTAACAATCATCTGGCAAAAACAATTAAAAAAAATAAATAAAAAAAAAACCAATCATCTGGTTCAGGTAATGCATTTTTCCCCAGAGGACACAGACTTTGAGAAGCTAAATAGCTTGGCCAGAGCTATAACTTGTGAAAAATCCCAACTCTCTTGGTCCAGTGTTACTGGTCACCACATTTAGCTGTCACACTTATTTTATTCACTTGTCCTTGTCTATCAGCACACACACATATAGGAACTGAGCTAATACAAAGTGATACTTTTCTATTTTTAAAAAAATTTATTGAAATATAGTTGATGTGCAATATTGGGTTAGTTTCTAGTGTACAGCAAAGTGAGTCATATATATTTGGCTTCCCTGGTGGCTCAGTGGTGAAGAATCCACCTGCCAATGCTGGAGATCCCTGGGTTGGGAAGATCCCCTGGGAGAGAAATGGCAACCCAGTCCAGTATTCTTGCCTGAGAAATCCCATGAACAGTGGAGCCTGTAGGGCTACAGTCTGTGGGTTCTCGAAAGAGTCGAATGCAGCTTAAGCAACAGCATATATGTATGTGAGTGTGTGTGTGTATAATTCTTTTCCATTATGTTTTTTAAACAAATGTTTATTTATTTATTTATGGTAGTTCTGGGCTTCCTTGGTGGCTCAGCTGGTAAAGAATCTACCTGCAGTGCGGGAGACCTGGGTTGGGAAGATCCCTTGGAGGAGGGAAAGGCTATCTGCATTCTGGCCTGGAGAATTTCATGGAATGTATAGTCCGTGGGGGTCACAAAGAGTCGGACATGACTGACTTTCACTTTCATGGCTGTGCTGGGTCTTTGTTGCTGCGTGTGGGCTTTCTCTAGTTGTGGAGAGTGGGGGCTGCTCTCTAGTTGTGGTGTGTGGGCTTCTCATTGTGGTGGCTTCTCTTGCTGCAGATCATGGGCTCTAGGGTGTGTGGGCTTCAGTAGTTGTGGCCTGTAGGCTCCAGAGCACTGGCTGAGTAGTTTTGGTGCATGGGCTTAGTTGTCCCACAGCATGTGGGATGTTTCCGGAGCAGGGATCAAACTGGTGTCTCCTGCATTGCAAGGCTAATTCTTAACCATTGGACCGCCAGTGAAGCCCTCCATTATGGCTTGTTACAGGACATTGACTATAGTTCCCTGTGCTGTTCAGTAGGTCCTTGTTGTTTATCTATTTTATATATAGTAGTTTGTATCAGCCAGTCACCAACTCCTAATTTATTCCCCCCTCATCCCTATTCCCCTTTGGTAACCAGGAGCTACTTCTTAAATAGGGAACTATCAGACTTCTTATTACAGCTTTTATACCATTTAACTGAACCCCACGTTGGTTATGTTATATTGATTATAGTCTATATTGCTTAGGGTAAGGCTAGACGTTTACAGCAAAAATATCCCCAGATAATTCACTGGTTTAAAAAATAGAGAAGATTATTTCTTTCTTACATGAAAGTCCAAAGTGTGCATCCCAGGTTGTTAGGCTTTCCCACAGATGTCAGGGATACAGGTTCATTTTTAAAAAAATATTTAGCTATCTATTTATTTGGCTGTGTCAGGTCTTTAGTTGTGGCACGTGGACTTTTAGTTGTGGCATGTGGAATCTAGTTCCCTGACCAGGGGCTGAACCTGGGCCCCCTGCATTGGGCGTGTGGAATCTTAGCCACTGGACCACCAGGGAAGTCTACAGATTCCTTTTTTTAAGTGACTGCTCTGACATCCAGTAGGGTGCTATTGGTGTTGGGGACGCAGTTGGTGAGAAAGGGAAGGAGAGTGTGAAGGAGGCACTTCTGGACCCCAGAGTCACCTACGTCACTTTCACTGATATTTCATTGGCTACAGCTTAGTCACAGAGCCAGCTCTAAGTGCAAAATAATAGAAAATCAGGGCTTCTGGGCAGCACATGGCCAGATACAGCTCTGTCGTTACAGAGGGGAGAATGGATTTTGGTGGACAACCAACACTTTGCCACAGAGCTCGAGTCCAGGAAGCCAGCAGTGCTAAGGGCTGTGTGTGCGGTGAGTTGCTGACCAGGACCTGGGCTTCTCACTGTGTTTTGTCTGGAGACTTGCATCATGACTTTGGCTAAAGTGCCTAACGCCTTGTACTTCAGTTTCCTTAGCAGGAAGGAAGAACCTGGGATTGATGAACTCCAGGGTTCCTTCCAGTGCTGGGAAGGCCTCTCTGACCTCTTGTCTCCAGGGATCTCTTTCTCCTTTAAGCATCTCTTCACTGTGCATCTCACGGCAAACAACTCTTGCAACTTTGTTAGGAACTTTTATTTCATCTCATGAAACTATGAGCTTTGTAAGGGAACAAGTTTTACCTTTCTCCCCCTATAGCACTTTTCAGGTATCAGAAGATCAAAAAATATTTCTGGGTTGGCTGACTGTTTGGTTGATAATTGTGATCCCTGGGAGCTCAATGGAGGAAGAAACTGTCTATATGAAGTACTGCAGACTGATTTTCTCTGGGAGAGAAGCAGAGCTGGGAGAATAACCTCTAAGCTTTTTCCTATGCTCATAGTTTATGATTCTATGACTCAGCAGCTCTGGAGTTGGGAGGAATCCCATCTCAGTTCCCTCCAGTGACATTCCCTCTAAAAGTTTTTTATCATCAGGTTGAATATCTGGATAAAAGTTTCCTTCTCCTCCAGTGGCTTCTACAAGGTGAACCTGATACATATGAAGCTTTGAAAGAAAATATTCTCACCTCTCTGAATAGAGCAGTAATTTTAAGTCCTTTAGAGTGTCAGGCAAGGGTCTGAGTACTCACAGGATATTAGAATGCAGGGCCATACAATTTGCTGAGCCTTGGAATCACATTTTGTACATTTAAATTCTAAAACAAAGCCCTCAGAGATTCACTTTAGAAACAGCGTGTTAAGCATTTACTCTATAAAAATCTGAGTCCCTGTTTTGAAGTCGACATCCATCATGTTGTTACTGGTGGGCAGTGACTGAGTGCCAAATAATGTAAAGCAGTGCTTCTCCAGATTTTATGGAGCATTTGAATCACTGGGGATCTGGTTAAAGTGCAGATTCTGATGTAGTAGAATCTGTGCAGTGGCCCCTGAGATTCTACATTTCTAACAAGCTCCCACGGGATGCAGTGATGCTGGTCTGTGGCTCAAGCTTTGAGCAAGGATGTAAGGAATGTTTCCTATTAACATAACACTTTAAAGATGCACTGCTCCTTTAATTAGATATGAGGTAATTATGTTGCCTCATATTCAGGTTATTTGCATATATGATCCCATTAAGATGTTGAGGTCCTGAAATCCAGACGAGAGCCCTATTTATTCCACCGCACTTTCTCCTGTGAATTTAACATACTGTCATGCATTTCAGGCTTCCCTATGGCTCAGCAGGTAAAAGAATCCCCCTGCAGTGCAGGAGATGCAGGAGATGTGGGTTTGATCCCTGGGTTGGGAAGATCCCCTGGAGAAGGAAATGGCTACCCACTCCAGTGTTCTTGCCTGCGAAATCCCATGGGCAGAGGAGCCTGGTGGGCTACGATCCAAAGGGTCACAAAGAGTCGGACACAACTGAGCATGATCAATAGTATTATTTCATAAGCCCTTAAATGATTTTTTAAAAGAATGATTGACAAATTTAACTGAATACTTGTTTTATTCCAAGTAGCAAGTATATCTGTTTGACCTGGGACATGTTTTGTTGCTTTCTCTTATCAGAATTAATACACGAGAGAAAATGTAGCCCTGTAGAGGATCACATTGGAAATACTTTTTTTTTGTTGCTTTATTTTCCTTTCCATTGAGATATGCCTTAGCACATGGCTTGAGCATCCTCAGGACTCCAGGAATTCACAGCCACCTTTCAACTGAAATCACTAGGCTTCCACCACTTTTCCTATATAGCAGTGGCAGTGTGGTCTGTGCATTTCTTGAAGTCCAGGTCAAAGGGTGAGGGTGCATTTATGGTCTGACCCAGGACAGATGGAAAGTACAAGTAGGTTTGGTTGTCCTGAACCAGACCCAAATGAAATCAAAGGACATAAGTGGTGACCCATGAAAAATTATATTCTTATCTAAGTTTTAAGTGTGTTATTTTTGTGTTTGAACTGTCACAAACACACTGTATATAATACTGCAGGCCTTGATAGCTTTACTGGCATGTGCCATTCCTCCATAATTGTCTTAGAAAAAAAAGAATGTCCTTGGATGTTATATCATCAAGAAGCCATATATATATTAACCTGATAGGTAACTAACTCTTCACTGCATATTTCACTCTGACTTCATAACCTTTCTCGTCACCCTGCTGGCCAGTGTAGACACTGAGAGGAGTGGAAAGTGGCCTTGATAATGCTGTAGAATCTATGTGCTGCCAGTCTCCACATGAGAAGTGAATCGGTTTATGTGATCATTCACACCAGACCTTCTTGGTTCCATCCTCCACAGGGCATTAAGTCTCAGTATTAATTTCTTATTATCCCAACTCTTAAGAGGCTAAACCTTTTTGACTCTCTAGAATTTACAGTCTAGCATATGATAACATTTATAACAGTGTATAATACAAAAATGAAAATCATTACACAAAGACACATGCATGGTGGTCACATGAGGATGGTGACTGATGTGACCTGTAACACGTCAATGTTCTTAACTAACCAAATTGATGGAAACTTAGGTGAGAATCCTGTGGTGCCAGAGACGACACTGATACTGCGTGCTCCCAGACACAGTGACCCCTCACAACACCTACATTTTAGTGGGAGGGAAGGGAACAGACACTAATCAAGCAATCATCAGTCTTTAAATTACTGTTGTTATTAAGACTGTAAGGAGATTAGGTGGCCAGAGATCTTACAGCAGGGGTCCTGACCTGAGGGGGATCAGACAAGGCTTCCTGGGACCATGTGTTTATGAATTCAGATGTGTAGGAAATGGGGATTATGGGCTAAGAAAGCAGCATATCAGGCAAAGCAAACTGAATTGTTCAGGCTAGAGGCAGGAAGAAGTATTTGAGGACCTGAAAGAAGGCAGGTATCCTAGAGTTAAGAGGAAGCAGAGGAAGGCTAGTGAACCTGACAGGGACCAGACTCTGCAAGACCTTGTTGCCCAGGTTAAGGATTTGGGATTTTACCCTGTGAGCAGTGGGATGCTGTAGATGCTGATGTGCTATTTGAATTCTGAAGGCATTGCTCTGGCTGTGGGATGTATTGTAGGGGATGCTGTACAGGGAGTGGCTGTGGAGTAAAGGGGAGCAGGAGCAGATGCTGGGAAGCCAGCGAGGAGCTTGCTACCGTCAACTGGGCAAGAAGGAGGCTGGCTTTTGCTGGGACAGGGAGGAAAATGGATGGATTCAGAGTGATATAAGAGATAGAATAAAAAAGTCTTCATGGCTATTGGATTTCGGGAGAGAGAAATTAAAAAGTGCTAAAGATGATCCATAGGTTTTTGGCTGATGCAGTTGGGTAGATAATGGTGTCATTACTGAGATGGGGAGGACCAGGGTATGAGCCAAGTTAGGGATAGAGTAAGTTGTGGACAGGGGGAGAGATTACTGGTTAAATTTTGGGTACATGAAAAGCCCTTGAAGGGGAGATTTATCTGGAATTTAGAGGAGAAACTGAGCTGGAGCTATCCATTTTGTAGTTGTCAGCACTAGATGGTGACTGATGCCATGGGAGTAGATGGCATTGCCTAGGGAGCAAGTTTAGAGGGAGAAGGATAATAACCTGGAATGGGACCTGGGGAAGCGTTAGTAATCCAAAGGTGAGATAGAGTCGATCAGACCCCCAAAGAGACTGAGGAAGAGTAAACTGAGAGGTAAGGAGAAGCGTGATGTCACAGAAGCCAAAGGAGAGGACTGTTTCAAGATGGGAGAATGATTGAGCAAATGCAGCTGAGAGGCAGGCAAACCAACCAACAACAGGTCTGAAAATTCTGGGATGAAAAGCTCTGAAATCAAGAGATAGTGCATATATCGCCTCCCCCTTTTTTATTTTTTAAATTTATTTATTTTTAATTGAAGGATAATCGCTTTACAGAATTCTGTTGTTTTCGGTCAAACCTCAACATGAATCAGCCATAGGTATACATATATCCCCTCCCTCTTGAACCAATATTTGTATATCTGTGGCTGATTCATATTGAGGTTTGACAGAAAACAACAAAGCTCTGTAAAGCAATTATCCTTCAATTAAAAAAAAAAGGGAGAGCGATAGTGCATGTCAAGTTTCTGTAGAAAGTTCCCAGGGACCTAGCACTTCCTCAGCTTCCTCTTGTGAAATGGGGGTGGCAGTAGAGTTGTTCTGAGAACTGCAAGGCATGTGTGCAGAATGGCCAGCACAGAGCTGGCAACCAGTAAGCATACAGTTGGCTGGTATAAGAATGACCAAAAGTGTTATGGAGAAAATGAGAGTTAGAGAAACTGGGGCCAGGGCAGTAGATTGATCTTGGGCCTAGTCTGGCTGGAGCTTGGTTTGTGTCTGGAAAGGTGCTGGGAATAACCTGAGTGAGAGATGACCAAAGCCTGGGATAAGGTTAGGGCAGTTGAGGGAGCAGAGAACTTTTAAGATAGTGTGTCAGAACTTTGATAGTGGACTGGAATAAAATAGAGAAGCTGAACATTGTTTTTTGAACATTCAGGCTTATGATATTCTAAATTTTCTCTCCTGTTTTACTGTATATTTATCTGTTTATTCACTTTATTTTTTGTTTTCTCTCTCTGTATTCATTCCTACATGATCATGCATTCCAATGGCTTTGGTGGGTATCATTTTACTAATACATGCCCTTATTAATATTTAGTTTTTATAGTGAGTTTGTTTCTGTGCATATATTTTTAAATTATTTTTTATTGGAATATGGTTGCTTTACAATGTTGTGTTAATTTCTACCATATAGCAAAGTGAATCAGCTATATGTATACATATAACAGTGACAGTGTTGCTCAGTCATGTCTGACTCTTTGTGACCCCATGGACTGTAGTCCGCCAGGCTTCACTGTCCATGAATTCTCTAGGTAAGAATACGGAGTGGGTAGCCATTCCCTTCTCCAGGGGATCTTCCCAACCTAGGGATCAAACCTGGGTCTTCTGCATTACAGGCAGATTCTTTACTGTCTAAGTCACCAGGGAAGCCCCACGTATACATATAGCCCCTCTTTTGTGGATTTCGTTCCCATTTAGGTTACCACAGAGCATAGAGTAGTGTTTCCTGAGCTATACTGTAGGTTCCCATTGGTTATTTGTTTTATATATAGTGTCAATACTGTATATGTATCGATCCCAATCTCTCAATTCATCCCACCCCTGCTTCCCCTTTGGTGTCCATACATTTGTTCTCAAGGTTCAAAAAGTCTACTTCAGCCTCCACAGACTTTGGAGAAGGGTCTCCTTTGTCTCCCCACTTCCCCATGTTACTACATCTGCAGGGTTAGACATTGTTGTACTAATCGCAGTTACCTTGCCAGCTGGAAAATCATAACACAGAGGGAAAAAGCCATCTCAAAAGTGCTCCGCTTGAAGCCAGCAGTTAGAAGGTGACTGTCATGCTGTGGGACCAGAGATGTAGACAAATTGCTGTGAACTCCAGGTTCAGTTCGGTTCTTTTGATGATCTACATGAGGACCTACATGGATACAAAAGCATTTCTCCCAAATACCTCTGGGTAGAATCACTCACTCTCCAAGCCATGGGAACTTTGAATCATAAGGGGAACAAACTCGGATTCAGGATCAGAACTCAGCAGTTGAGACTTAAAATAAGTGTTGTTTCTCTTCTTTAGAGCTGCAGTGAAGGTGCTTATGCTGTTGGAATGGTGAGCTTCCTCTGTTACACCTCCTGTTACTGAATCGTCATCCTTGAATATCCTCAGTGGGAGCTGAGCGCTCTCCCTGAGCTTCAGCAGTAGTGAAAACACCCCTTAATTAGCGCCTTCCCTCACTGTTTGTGACAGTGTTGGCAGCCCTCGCCGTCACAGGGGCTTAACCACCTGGGTTGTCATTGTCACGAGGTCTTCCCTGTGAGATATACGCTCTCTGAAGGCAGAGACTAGGTCTTAGTTATCTCTTTATTCATCCTCCAGCAAGTGCCTGGTCTCAGAGGAAGCTTCATAAATTGTTAAATTGAGTCAAAACAGAAAATCCATGTAGGTTTATCAGGTTAAAAACATTGCTTCTTCTGGATCTACATCTTTGCTTCTACTTTGTACCATAAAATAAATGCTAATTTTGATGCGAAACCATCAGACCTGAAACTTATTGCTGACACAGATGAGGAAAGAGCTTTTTGAAAAAAAATGTGAAATGTGAGTATCTCTGATTATGACATTTTTTTTCTAGTTCAGAAACAGGTACGTATGTCTTGCAGCAGTAAAAGATCATCTGTTCTCTGTGACACAGTTTTCCTTTGATTTTCCTTAAGTTTCTTTCTCTCTCATCAGTGAAGCTTCTTGCTATTTTGATCAAAAGTCCAAGGGGTTGATTTTCTTATTTATGAAGTAAAAGGTTTAATTATGAGCACAAAGCATTTCCAAATTGCATTTGAATGACTTTCTCTCTTCTTACTCAGTGTCAATCAATCACTTAAGAAGACTGCTTTGCTCTCCCGTCTGTAGCTTTCATGTGTCATATGTCCCTCTCCTGTTCCTCCTCTTGCTTATTGTGCTTTCACATTCTTTTTATTTTCTTTCAGTTCTTCTCATTTCCAACATTTTCCTTGTGATTCCTTTTGGTCGTTGTTGTTCCCTTCAAGAAAATTGCCCTTCTATTAAAAGAAGTGCCAAGATCTTTCCAGAAGCAGACAGGCATAAAGTGCTGATGGCCAAGGTGAATGTTCAGATAATTTGAAGGGCAGTAGAAAGCCATATTTGATATCTTTTATCATCCCCATTGAAACTCAGTTTTCTTTTAAGACAGCCTCCTATTAATTATGTCCAAATAAGGTTTTTGAAAAGCGTGCTGTTTAATCTTTTTGCTTCATCTGACATTGAGGCCACAGCAACTAGATGTAGCCTGATGTCTTTATATTTTTAGAGCGTGAGAAGTAAGTATTAGTTAGGAAAGTTCATTTAAACACCTGGCAGATGACAAGATCAAAGATGCACTTGCTTTGAGGAGGGAGTCTTGGGTTTTTCCTGCTGTGAGCTTTTGTGACAACTCTCCGGAGGAGATCCGAGTGTCACCTTTACCTCTCTTGTGAGGGGTCCTCCTGGGCAACATGTATAAGTTCATACTCAGCTGACCCGGGTTCTTTTGTGCAGCATTCTACTGCAGCTAAATTGGCAACTTTAATATCTTCCTCCCTGTCACGTTCAAGGCTGCCTGAGTTTTCCTTTTCTCCTTGGAGAATATTTCTAAGTTCTGTCTCGGTCTGCTTCAGACCCTCTGACTCATCTGGTTTCCACCCTATTGTTATTCACCCAGATTTTTCTACTTTACCCAGCTTTTCTGGACGGATGCCTCTTTGAGTGGGTTGCCTGGCCCTTTGACTTTGTGAGTCCCTGAGGCCCTTTGTTTGGGTCTCTGTGCAGTGCAGCCTCCCACCTCTCACCCAGGCTCCTATTAAGTGCAGCTCATTCCAGCCTGGAACCAGTGCCTCAGATTCCTAGTAGTTGGGGATAGAGAGAAGTCAGACGCTACTGTTAATCTTGAAATATGAATATGTTAACTTGAAAGTATATGTAATCAGTGGTGAAGAGCACAGGCTCTGGAGCCAGACTTCCTGGCTTCGAATCTTGGGCAAATTACTTACTCTTTCTTGCCCAGTTCTTTCAGTTCCCAGTTCTTATTCTTTCTTGCCCAGTTCTGCACAGTGGAGGTAATGGTTGTACCTACTTTACATAGCTGATATGAGGAGTAAACAAGTTAGTTCATATAAAAGGTTTAGAACATGTGTCTGCTGTATAGTGAGCACAGTGTAGTGTTAACTATTACTAAGAAATCGAAGCTCACATCCACTGAGTTCTGACTCTGTCGGAAAGAAGGCGACATTAGAAAGAAAGAGGTGGATTAAATCCATGTTTATCAAAGGCAGGTCCTTTGATACTGCCTTTGTAAACACGAGTTTACTGTGAGAAATTTTAAATCTTGTGCTTGCATTTGGATGCGAATGTGCATCCATCAGGACAAGCATATTTTGGATTATTTGGATGACTCCTTAGAGCTGAGCGCGCCGCATGATTGCATTGTGTTTATGATCACGTTCTCATGCAGTGAAGGCCATGACATTGAGGCAGCAGGCTGCAGGGAGGCAGCAGCTCTTGGAGAGCAGAGGGGAGGGGGACGGAGTCTCGGGGAGCCCACGCAGCCTGAGCCTGCCTGGCTGTCAGGGGCCAGTCCTGCTGCAGTCAGTACAGCAGCCGCATAGCGGCTGGTGGTGTCGATTTCGATTTTATTAGAATTGTGTTTAATCTGTGAATTTGTTGTGGTTTTATAGTCATATAAAAGAGCTATCAGGGTTAGGGGTTTATATCTAGTCTTAGGGTTGTAGTTATTTAAGTAACACAGAGTAAAAATAATTTGTTAGCACCAGAGGATCGTAAGAATTCTTATCTTGTAAAAGGGATCTGCCATATGTTCCTGATACTTGAGAAAGACAGGATCAATCAGTGGTTCCTAAATGCCAGTTTGCAAATCGTGCTAGTCAGGTTATTAAAGAAAAATTCCTTGGGGAACTTGTCAGAAATACAGACCCTTCTGAGTTGGGCCTGTGGATCTGTATTTTTGCTGCATTGCTCAGGTGATTCTGCGAAGCAACAGGTTTTGGCCTCTTTGGAACAATGACCTCTCAATGTTCTTCATGGTCCTAGGATCTTGGGATTCAGTGTCTTCATCTTCAAAATTAAGATAATGATGCTTGTCCCTTTCTTACTGCACAAGAGAGTGGGGAGAATTAATGAGGCAATTTTCATAAGTATTCTTGGAAGAAAAGTACAATTTAAGTGTAATGTATTGAGGCCAGAATTGAACTAGATCATCTCAGCAATGCACATTGTTACCTCAGAACAAAGAGGAGACTCAGGTCCATAGAGCACATTGGCAGGCTGAGGTTTGCTACCAGGGTTCCAGTTTCCAAAAGTGTTGATCCACCTTTGGCCTGGACTCAAGGCCCATGGAACCCAGTACATTACTGTGAGATTTACCAATCAGGGACTTGGTGGTGACAGAGGCAGGCAGGCTGGACAGGGAGGTTTCATTTCCTTAGGTTGCATTAACAAAGAACCATACATTGGGTGACTTAAGAGAAACGTACACCCTCACAGTTCTGGGGGCTGTCAGAGAAATCGTAGTGTCGGCAGGGGGAACTCCTCATTGAGGCTCTAAGTGGGAGTCTGTTCCGTGCTTCTGTCTTTGTTTCTGGGCATCTGAGGAGTCCTTGATGTTCCTTAGCTTGGAGATGCTCTTTAGCTTGGAGATGCACCTTAACTTGGAGATGCTCACTCCAGTATCCACCGTCATTGTTCCATGACCATCTTTTCCCCACGAGTCTCTGTTTTCACGTGGTATTCTCTCTCTGTTTCTCTCTCCTCTGGTTACAAGGACACCAGTTATATTGAATTAAGGGTCCATCCTGCTCTATTATGACTGTTTTGTTTTTAAGATTGTTTCTGATGTGGACCATATTTAAAGTCTTCATTGACTCTGTCACAATACTGCCTCTATTCTATGTTTTAGTTATTCTTTTTTGGGGGGCCATGAGTTATGTGGGATCCTAGCTCCCCAACCAGGGATTGGGCCCACACCCCCTGCATTGGAAGGTGAAGTCTTATCTATTGGACTGTCAGGGAAGTCCCTGACTTATTTTAATTTTACTAATTACATCTGCAATTCCAATTAAGTCACATCCTAAAATACTAGAAGTTAGCGCATCAACATATCTTTTATGGGGAACAGAATTCAGTCCATAGCACCATTTATCTGGTTACATGGGCTGACATGAGATATTTCTGAGTGAATTCATTGCCCCAAATTGATTTGAAATGCAGAGGTCATTACCCTTTAGAAGCCATGTTATCTGTCACGGTGAGGTCCCTGCAGCAACTGTAACTACTGGTTTAGCTCACAATGTACTAGAAGCAGAATGTCTTGTAAGGGTCCTACAGAATCTAACCAACGCACCCAAAAAGGCTTCAGTGAGAAAATATGTTCCAAGTTTCAACGTTGGGTGCTAAGAACATATTTCTCCCTATTAGCTCTTAGAAATTTCGTTCTTGTGTTTACTGCTCTCATCTTGATTCTTATGTGCATATTTACATTCTTCCCCCATTTTTTTGATGTGTTCTTTTCTGTTTTGGTACTGATGCTACCTTTTATGTTGTTATCATATCTGAAATCCTTTGTGGAAAGAGGGGAGCATAGTGAAGAGAAATGCTCTGTGCTATAAATAGTCTTTTTCTCATCTCTGCATTAAAATTCACTTTTCACAATCCTATTTTCTCATCATCTTCTCTGAAGTTCTGAGTATACCTAGCCATCCAGTATATGAACTTCTCTATTGTCTGTGTGGAGTTCTGGTGTGTTCCATAGTATTGAGTCAGAGGCACTCTCAAAAATGAGAGAAGTAGGGTATTCTGAGGGATTGACAGTGTGTTTATTTCAAATTGTATTGTTTAAATAAAGTCTCTGTGCCGGCTGCAGATCTCTGCCTTCTTCCTCCTGTTCCAGGCTCCTTGATGATCCATTGTCTTCTGTTCAGGGAGATTAGTCCTTGGCCTTGACCCCATATGGCCCTTCCTTTAGATGCGAAAGAGTTTATGGAAAATGGCTTAAAATTTTTCTATTGAAAAAAAATCACATTTCATGTCAACATTATGAGGGTCACAGGTATCTTAATATGTCATTTATGCTCATCATTACTTTGAAATTATGGTGAGGTCCCTGCAGCATGGATCCATTCCTCAGTCTTCCTATTTAATGAGAGAGTAAAAAGGCATATTTATGATTGTATCACAAACTTAAAAAATTATTTGATAATGCTATTTGGATATAATGGTTTCTGAAATCAGCTAGAAGGTATTGGTAAAATGCCCAGATATCTTCAGAATAATCAGTTCTGAATAAAATCAGTTAACTTGGCCTTTCATTTTTCTTAGATTAAAAGGGATCATTAGTTCAGGTGCTCTGAGAAGCAGAGTCAAGATGGGATTATGCATATGAGAGATTTATTGGGAGTTCACCTGGGAAGGATAAAGGGCAGGGGGCAGGAGTGGGCTAGGAGAGCTTTCAGACTACAATGCAGGTCTGACTTCTGTGAAAGGAGGGGTAAAAGGAACGAGGCCTGGTAGGAAGGGATGCAGATAACAGCTCAGTTCTGAGGATGTTTTGGCCAGGCTGATTGTGAATTCTTGAGGTCAAGTTGCCCACTAGAGGACCCTTCTGCCACACAGGCCTGGGCCTGCACTGGTACCCCCACCCCCATGCCCAGCTGCTGTCTGAGAACAGCCCAGAGACATGGACACATGCACACTGCACCGATGTGATGGATACAGGAGTGAAGGGTGGGTAACCCGTACTCTCCCATAGCAGCAGAGCTAAGCAGCAATTCCATGGCCTTCATGAAGATCTCTCTAAGCGTCCATGAGCATAGATAGTAAAAATTATATACTTGTTTTCACTAACTGAATTTTAGTGTCCTGTCTAATCATGAATGGAGCCAGTAGCTGTAGTAGTATTAGCAGTAACTGTGTCTTTCTCACCAATAAATATTATAGACAGTTTCATATCAACATAACAGTTGTCACAGTATCTTAATATGTCATTTATGCTTATCATCACTTTGAAATTATGGTGGTTATTGGATCTGTTTCTCGATCTTCTTATTTAATGAGAGAGTAAAAAGGCATATTTACTATTGTATTGGGTTTTCCTTGTAGCTCAGTTGGTAAAGAATTTGCTTGCATTGCAGGAGACCCCAGTTCGATTCCTGAGTTGGGCTGATCTGCTGGAGAAGGGAGAGGTTACCCACTCCATTATTGTTGGGCTTCCCTTGTGGCTCAGCTGGTAAAGAATCTGCCTGCAATATGGGAGACCTGGGTTTGATCCCTGTGTTGAGAAGATCCCCTGGAGAAGGGAAAGGCTACCCACTCCAGTATTCTGGCATGGAGAATTCCATGGACTTTGTAAGTCCATAGGGTTGCAAAGAGTTGGACACGACTGAGTGACTTTCACTTCACTATTGTATTACAAATTTTAAAAATAATTTGATAATGGTATTTAAATATAAGGGTTTCTTTAGCATCTTATACATCTTATTTGATGCATTTATAAACATGATTCTAAGAAGAGGTCTGTAGTCTTCTGTGACAGGCAGAGGAGTCCAGTACACAGAAATGGTTAAGAACTCCTCGTGCAGATAGTTTTCAGTAGAACCATTTCGATTGTATTAGCACAGTTATCCTTTTCCTGGCTCCAAATGTCTGAGAATGGTGGCCTCAGTCCTCATGAGAATACATTATCGTGGAAGATGATATATTAATTCAACAGTGACCCTTGTTTGCAGTGTCCCTCCAGGCCCTTGGTGGTGCTGAAGCTGCAGCAGTGAGCTACACCGGTATCCCCTCCCTTGGAGAGTTTAATCGACTAACAGGAAAGACAGTCATTAAACCAGAACAGTTATGGTTATATTACGGTGTGGTGCATGATCTTAACAATATGGGAACCTCAGGATGCTTTGGGTGCCCTGGGAGAGGGACCTGTATAGGGGTCAGAACAGACCTCCCTGAAAAGTGCTTTTTGAGCTGAGCCTGAAGAATGAGAGGCATGAGCTGGGAGAAGAGGAGGTGGAGATAGAAATTAAAGTGTAACTTTATGTGTAATTTGATGGTAAGACACACTTAACTCTTAAAAACTGAAATCATGCAGACCTTATAAGCCAAGTGAAGATGTTTAGACTTTTCTCCAAAGGCAGGAAGAAGCTTTGAAGGGGTTTTAAGCAATATTTTTGAAGTTTTCTTTCAAAAATGGTACTTAAAAAGAAACAAGGGAGGCTCTTGTGGTCCTAAGATGAAAAAAGATGGCAGCCTCCTGGGGGGTACATGGTGGGAGAAAACAAGGAAGACAATCAAGTTATTCTTTTTGATTTCTTTTTGGCTCTGTGAATGAGTTGGGCCTTGAATTTCTGTTTGTTAATCTATCATAGACTGCATTACCATTTTGGAAGCAACTTTCATAGAGTTAAGATGTTCATAGTAGCTGCACTTCATTCCCAGATCTATTGCAGATGCCTCTGTGTGAACATAAAACCTCACACAAATCTTGGAAACTATTTCCCCATAACGTTGGACCACAGAGAAAGTGAATGCTGTTTGTTTAGGTTCTCTTTGTGCGCATTTGTTACTTGCTGCGGTGTGGATGGCCTTTAGACTTCTATATTAAGAAGAAAATAAACTTGTCATTAATAATGTAGATGCTTATACTGCCAATTAAACAAAAGGTCTCTGGCTGCTTCTTCATAGGAAACTCGTAAATGGGTTCCAGGTTTGTTTATTGCTGGGTAAAAACAAATCCATTTTGGTTGATGGCTAATTCAGGGCCATGCATGGTTAGGCAACTCATAAAAGTGTTTGTATGGAAATGAGTCTCAGATAATCAGATTTTATTTCTGGTGTCTAATTGATGCTCAAAGCTTTGGGATTTAATTATGTCAGTTGAAATAATGCGATTAAATTTCTCTTCCTCCCTTTTAAACATAGCTGCAGACTTAACTTTAATTCATAAATATACAAGACATTATAAAATAGGTGTTTTCTGACACAGTACCTGGTACCCACTAGATAGTCAGTAAACATTGACTTCTTCTAACTGAATGAAAATATATTAATAAAAAACCTACCCAAGATTTTGCTTCTGGTTCCTCTGCTTCTTGTGTAGCAGTTGACTTGGTATAATTTGTGATTACTCCAGAGAAGTAAATAATTTAAGTGGGAAATTGTTTTAATGAGAGGAGACTTAGGTTTTCTAGTCATCCGGGCAGGCTGGCTTGATTGTCATGTTGGGTGTTTGCCCTAGTAGGCAGTGTGGCGGGTGGGTATCCTTTGGGATCTGAGGCCCGATGAGTGGAGTGTGTGCAGATGGAATATGAGTTCTGCCTTTTCCCTCCCCTATGGCGCCCACCCAACTTCCAAAAGGACCCGCATAGCTTCTTGGCCTCCTCTTCCATTACTTAGTGTGTCCTCCTTCTTTCACTCAGCTTAATATCTTCAGAGTTCATCTATGTTGTAGCAAGTATCAGTATTCATTTCTTTTTACAGCGGAGTAATATTCCATTGTATCATTAAACCACACTTTCTGCATTCACCAATTGATGTATATTTGAATTGTTTCCACATTTGGCTACTTTGAGTAGTGCTATTATGAACATTAGTGCTGTTATGGACAAATATTTGCTTGACGGCTGTTTTCAATTCTTTGGGGTATCTATATATAAGAATGGAACTATTGAGTCATATGGTAATTTATGTTTAATTTGTTGAGGAATGGCTAAATTGTTTTACACAGTAGCTTTATACTTTCCATTTCTACCAGCAGTGTGTGAGGTTCCCATTTCTCCACATCCTTGCCAACACTGTTATTCTGTTTTATTTTTTGTTTTGTTTTCAGTATGCCTTCCTAGTGGGTATGAAGTGGTGTCTCACTGTGACTTTGATTTGCATTCCCTAATGACTAATGATGTTCAGTACCTTTTCCTGTGCTTCTTGGCCATTAGTGTATATGCTACAGTCTGGACAAACCTCGAAACATTAAGCTAAGTGAAAGGAGCCAGACACAAAAGGTCACATATGGTATGCTTCCATTTATATGAAATATCTAGAATAGGTAAGTCCATAAACACAGGAAGCAGATTAGTAGTTGCCAGGGGGTTGGGGGAGGGGAGAATGGAAAATGACTGCTAATTGGGTATAGGGTTTCCTTTTGGGTTGATAAAACACATTTTAGGATGAGGTTATGGTTATAAAACATTGGGAATGTGCTAAATGTCACTAAATTGTATACTTTAAAATGGTCAATTGTAGGTTTTGTGAATTCTTGTTGCTGTTGGCCAGTCACTAAGTTGTGTCCAGCTCTTTGCGATCCCATGGACTGTAGCACACCAGGCTTCCCTGTCCGTTAGTATCTCCCAGACCTTGCTCAGATTCATGTCCATTGAGTTGGTGATGCCATCTAACCTTCTCACCCTCTGCTGCCCTCTTCTGCCTTCAGTCTTTCTCAGCATTAGGGTCTTTTCCAATGAGTTGGCTCTTCACATCAGGTGACCAAAGTATTGGCGCCTCAGCTTCAGCATCAGTCCTTCCAGTGAATATTCAGAATTGATTTCCTTTAGGATTGACTGATTTGTGAATTCTGCCTCAATAAATAAAAAAGCAAAAACACTTGGTTGGAAGTCGAGTCTGGATTTCAAGTTCTAGCAGTGTGGTGGACTGAGTATGGATTTCCATCTCCTGTTACACACTGCGAAATTTTGCATAAATCAAAACAAAGTGTAAAATAATGCAACTGGGCTTGAAAGGAAAGATGTTGTTGCTGGGGCAGCAGCTTGAGGCTGGGGCAGGAGCTGAGAGAGACTTAAGAGCTCCAGGCCTGCCTTGATCATGCAAGAACCCACAACTCAGAAATGAACGCACACCACTGTTCCGGGTATGCGGAACCCCCTGGTATGCTCAGCAGAGACAAACAGAAACTGCTCACCTGTAGGGACACTTCGCAGTACAGGCTGCCCAAGACTCCCAGGGAAAACAGCATCCACTGAAATACCCATTCCTGTGAGAAACTACAGATCCCACAAGGAAACATCTCAGCATGAGGTGAAAGTAAGCAGACATGACAGACAGGAGGGTTAGCATCTCAAGAACTTGGCAAAACAGAAGTATGTTTGAAATGATTAAAGAATAAGGACATTGAGATTGGCTCCAGTGCTTTAATAAAATGTTTCCCCATTTAATAAAATGTTGAACAGCTGCTCCAAGGGAGTGTGTGCAAAGTGTGCTTAAGGGATTTGAGGAGGGAAAGATGGAGGTTGTTCTCCTGCCATCCTGTAGTGATCTGGCAAGGCAGTTTGCTTTTTTTCCTAAGGATCAAGGGCTCAGGGGAACTTTCTTTTTGAGTAATCCAGTTAGGTGGCAGAAAAGCTCGCCTTTGAGTGTATTAACTGTGATGCTGAGGTGCTCTTACCCAAAGATTTGCTTCCTTTTCTCTTGAGAGTGCACCTTGGTATTTGCCCATTATTGTGAGAAGTGTTGTGTTATGAACCAGTAAATGGAATTTTTGGAAACAAACCCTGAAGCTGCCTTGAAAATCACATTAGTCCTCATTCAGTGCTGCACTTCTAATTGATTTCATCTGTTGGTTGAGCCACGGCACTAGAAAAGTGGAAGCTTCATGATGAGCAGGAGAAGGCGATGGCACCCCACTCCAGTACTCTTGCCTGGAAAATCCCATGGACGGAGGAGCCTGGTAGGCTGCAGTCCCTGGGGTCACTAGGAGTCAGACACGACTGAGCGGCTTCACTTTGACTTTTCACTTTTATGCATTGGAGAAGGAAATGGCAACCCACTCTAGTGTTTTTGCCTGGAGAATCCCAGGGATGGGCTGCAGTCTGTGGGGTCACACAGAGTCAGACGCGACTGAAGCGACTTAGCTTCGCTTCACTTCATGATGACCAAGTAGAGTCATGTCAGAAAGTTTAGATGAAGGTCATCAGCAAACATGAGACTTCAGAGTTACCTGATCACTAAGCTAAACTTCCCTTGGTCTCGTCCTATGATCAAGCCATGGCTTTTTATAGGTGGAAGTACCAACATTTATATGAAGGAGAGGAGTGTGTGGGGATCTTGCCTTGAAACTGAAGCAGTCTATCACATAATGTTGGGAGAGAACAGACGGAACTGCAGATGTAGGCCTGATGATTTTTATGGTTGCCACAGCCTCACCTACATCTTGAGATGGCAAATGTTAGTTTCAATGCATCTGGCCAGCAACACACACAAACTTGACTTTGCACTTGAAACTGGATGATACTGCACTTCAGGAAGCAGTAGAGTTTCTATTAAAAATAAAGTATGCAGACCAAGCTCTTCTTTTTCACCAAGGGATTGAAAATCAGGTAGGTGGAAACGTGAAGAGAGAACTGTAAGAGTGAGTAAGGGAAAATTTCAGGTCATCTGAGTGTGGCCTTGATGCTTCCTGGTGGTAAAACCATACATCAGAAACCTCGGTGCTCAGAAGAATTTTCAAGGGTGTCTTAGGCAAAGTGAAGTGATTTTTTCCCCTCCTCCCAGTCTGGTGAAGAGGAGGGACATAGACAAGTTGTATGTTCCCTTGATGAGCAGCGTTGTATATCATGCTTCCCTTTGGGGGAAGAGAAAGAAACACACACGGAGGGACAGTTTCTTCTTCTTTAATGCACCATATCCTGATATGTGGTTGAAGTTCATGACAGCCTTCTCATCATATGATCATACATGTAGTTTATGGCTTGGCAGTATGGTTATCATTAATAAATGATCCCAGGAAGATGTGTAGTAGGTTACAAGATGTTTCCTTGGTAGCTTCCCAGTAGGTATCTAGTGTCATTCCTAACTTTGCTCTCAGCTACTGACATCAGTAATGTTACCTGAAAGTAGAGATTAGGGTTTCTGGGCTCTTTGTACCCTTCTCTGTAAATATCAAGGCAGAGCCTTCAGAATTAATTGCTTCTTAGATGCACGATTACTGCTCACTTAGCCCTAAGCAAAGAAGTAGGTCATTCTATTCATCAAAATCTTACTGTTCTGTAATTATGTGAGGAGCAAATAATGATAGATAGGGTTTCAGTGTGATTTTAAAACAGGTAAATTTAGCATCATTAGAGACTAATCTGTAGCTAGAAAAACTCAAGATTCTTTAAAAAAACTTGCAGACAACATTTAAACCTTGGTACGTTTTATTATTCTCAAACGTGTTATGTAAGTTGGAAAAAAGTTTTGTCTGCTTCTTGGGCTAGAAAAGGCACTTATGATTAAATAACATGGAAGAAAAAGAGCTGGTCTTCATTTATTTCTTTTTTTTTTCTCTTTTTTTTTCTTTTTTTTTCATTTATTTCTTGACACTACAGAAACACTGTAATTGAAATTTAGTTATTACATATGCTTTGAACAAAGGACTGCGTTCTGATGTTTCATTTTTTATAGGTGGAACATACGTTTCTCTTTTCATTGATTAAGATAAAAATCAGGTTTCACACTTTACTGAAAGATGTAAATGATATTGAAAATTTATTAAAGAGATTATAACTTTCAAAATTTAGCTGTGAGTTAAGTGGAATTGGCTGTGAAATACACCTTGCACAATGCTATACAGAAAGGGTATGTTTTTAAAATTCAAGTAGCCTGAAGTCTTTGATTAGAATTAATTTAGGTAAATGAAGATGGCTTTTGCTCTGAACTTGGCCAGCTTGAGTTAAAACATTTCTCTTGGCAGTGAATTTCCTACAGTTGAAAAACCTGTGACTGCATTGGACCCTGATGCCATCTCTGCCTCTTTTCCCTCTTCTCTAACCTACCCCCAGGCTGCCATTCACAGGTAGACAGCTGGCCCCTGCTCACCTCCTCCATGAGGGTCTCACACTAGCATCCTGCTCCCATCTCTCTTTTGCTATTTTTTTTAAATGTAATATTCAGCTGATTCCCTGATTCCAAACATCTTGCTTCTGAAGTAATTGGCTCTCCTGCTCTGTTCCTCACTCTCTCAGTCCCTAGCTGTTGTCTTCCACCTCTCATAGATCTGATGTTCTAACTTATTTTCACTGGAGTTAGGTCCCCCATGCCTTCTACTGAAGCAGTGTTAACTACAATGCCTGACAGGTGCACTGTGCGATGTAAGTATTCTTGAATTGATTAATGAATTGGAAGCATTCTTTTGCTTGAATTTCCCTTTATGTCTTGGGCTTAGTTGAGCCATGTTAACACAATACTTATACCTCATTTGTCTTTCTTTCTTTCTTCCCTCCTGTTCCAGATTTCTTGTTTTGGTTTTCTGGTTTCTCTATACTAAGTTCTGTATTAGACTCTTTGTACATGTCACTGCTAATCTTCAAAACCATTTTTCAAGTATTACTATATCCATTTCACATATAAGGAAAGTAAGAGTCTAAGAGGTTTGCTTGTTTCTCCAGAGATACTTAGTGAATCAGTGGTTGACCTCACTTCTCCATGGAACCTCTCCCAGAATCACTGATCTGTGGCTTCAGTTCAGTTCACTCGCTCAGTTGGGTCTGACTCTTAGTGACCCCATGGACTGCCAGGCATGCCAGGCTTCCCTGTCCATCACCAACTCCCGGAGCTTGCTCAAACGCATGTCCATCAAGTTGGTGACGCCATCCAACCATCTCATCCTCTGTCGTCCCCTTCTCCTCCTGCCTTCAACCTTTCCCAGCATCAGGGTCTTTTCCAGTGAGTCAGTTCCAATGATCTATGGCTTAGTTCTTGAGTTTCCTGCGTTTCCTTCCCTTGACTCCAATATTATTCTGATTGAGCACCACCATCTTTGTCTGAATCCCACTTGAGTCTTCCCTCAGAAGGAGTGGTGAGGGGAGGACACACCCAAGAAGTCTTCCCAAGGTCCTGCCGTGAGAGATTGAAGCTGGGGACTGAAGGAGATACAGGAGCCAAAGATATCTCCACATCTTCAACCTAAGAGAGCAGAACAGCAGTGATATCGCCAAAAGAAACGGGCACATAGGAAGTCTTATTCCTGTAGGTTGTTAGTCAGATGGGGGTTGGAGTTCCAGTGGCTCTTTCCTCCCTGGTTAACCATGACAAGTCTCTTGGTTTTTCTGAGTCTCAGTTTCTTTTTTCCCCTGAGCATCATCTTACCTGACTCTCATATTTATCATTAGTTTGCCTATCAAATGATGCAGTGCATCTGAACAGGAGTAAAGCCATTAGCTGTCATCACTGTTGTTGAACATGTTATTATTAAATTCAAATTGTAAATGGGGACACTAGCTTCTTGGGTAAAATGTGTGTGTGCCAGGGGTCAGAAAGCTGTGACCCTGGGTCACATCTGGCCTGCTGCCTGTCCTGATAGAGCCCATCAGCAAAGAATGTTTTCCAATTTTTAATTTGGTTGAAAAAAATTGAAAGAAAAATATTTGTGATGTAAGATTATATGAAATTCAGATGTCAGTGTTTGTAAATAAAGTGGATTAGAACAGAGCCAGACCCACTTATTTTTGTACTGTTTTCTATGGCTTGAGGCATCAGCAGAGTTGAGTAGTTGTAACAGAGATTGTATGGCCTGCAGAGCCTAAAATATTGACTACTTTTAGTAAGAGCTCAGCAGCCCTGGCCTGCCCATTGCACTCTCCTACCTCTGCTCTCTAACACTGATTCAACTACAGAATTTCCATTGGGCTTAAAAACTGACAAAGGTGAGGAATAAAAGATGAGGAGAGTCCCACCGGCTGTCTCAGCTGTGGGCAGGACCTTCCAAGGTGGCCTCCAGAGTCAGTTATAGGAACATGGAGCAAGCTGCAAAGCCATCAGATGGAGCCGTGTGGCTACCAGCTGACCTCGTAGTCACATTCTGTCTCCCTTGCATCCTCCCAAGAATTTCTGAACCTTCTTAATGATCTTCTGGTATAATGTTGAAAAGGAATGGTGGGAGGACATTGGCCTTGTTCCTGCTCTTAGTGGAAAAGCGGCTAGTTTCTCGCCATTAAGTATGATGTTAGCTGTAGATGTTACCAAGTTGAGAGTTCCCCTCTATTCCTAGTTTGCTAATTTTATAAAAAATGAGTGCTGGATTTTGTCAAATACTTTTTCTGTATCTATTGATATGATCATGTGATTTTTCCTCATTAGCCTGTTGATGTGATAAATTAATGGATTTCCAAATGGTAAGCCAAACTTGCATACCTGGAATAAATTCTTTGCACACACTTTTGGTTTTGATTTGCTAACATTTTGTTGAGAACTTTTGCATTTGTGTTCATGAGAGATACTGGTCTGTAGTTTTAAAGACTGTCTGGTTTTGGTTTTAGAATAATGCTGACCTCATATAAAGAGTTAGGAGGTTCCCTTCTGCATCTTTCTTCTGGAAGAGATTATATAGAATTGACATACATTCTTCCTTAAATGTTTTAATTCACTAGTGAACCTGTCTGGAGCCTGCTGCTGTTCTGGAAGGTTTTTAATTATTGATTCAATTTCTTTAATAGATACAGGCCTATTCAGTCTTTTTCTTCTTGTGTAAGTTTCTCCAGATGTATTTTTCAAGGAATTACTCCATTTAATCAAGTTACTAAATATGTGGACATTTGGTTGTTCGTAGTATTTCTTGATTATCCTTCTAATATCCATGAGATCTGTAGTAATGTCCTTCTTTTACTTGGATCTTACGAATTTGTATTTTCTTTTCTTACAGTTAGCTTGGCTAGAGGCTTATCAATTCTGCTGATCTTTTCAAAGAACTGTCTTTTTTTTAAACTGAAGCGTAATTGACCTGTAATACTATGTTAATTCCAGGTACATAACATAGTGATTCAGTATTTCTATACATTACAAAATGTTTACTATAGTAAGTCTAGTTATCTGTCACCAGGCAAAAATATTACAATATTACTGACGGTATGCCACACGTTGTACAGTTCATCCTCGTGACTCATTTATATTGTAACTGGAAGTCTGTACCTGTTACCCTCCACCTATTGCATTCAACCCACCACTCCCTCCCTTATGGCAATTACTATTTCTTCTCTGTATCTGTTTCTATTGTTTTCCTTTCTTCATTTGCTGTTTTTTAGATTCCACAGGTTAAGTTAAAATCATACATTATTTTTCTTTCTGACTTATTTCACTTAGCATAATAACCTCTAGGACCATTCATGCTGTCACATTGAAATCACAAGAGATTTTTCTTTTTACGGCTAATATTCCACTGTGTATAATATATCCCATCTTCATCTGTTCGTCTGCTGCTGGACATTTAGGTGGTTTCCATATGTTGCCCATTGTAAGTAGTGCTGCAGTGAACATAGGAATGCATACATCTTTCCTAATTAGTGTTTTTGTGTTTCCCTGGAAAAAAAATACCCAAAGTGGAATTGCTAGATCTTTTCATAGTTCTACTTTTGAGGAATCTCCATACTATTTTCCATAATGCTTGAGCCAGTTGGTACCACCAACAGTGCACAGGGGTTTTCTCCACATCCTCATCAACTCTTGTTATTCCTTATCTTTTTGTAATGGCCATTCTGACAAGTGTGAGCTGTTCTCTCATTGTGATTTTGAGTTGCATTCCCCTGATATTGAGTAATGGGGGCTTTTTGATGTTGAGCATCTTTTCATGTGTCTTGGTCATATGTGTCAATATATCTTTGGAAAAATGTCTATTCAGATTCTTGGTGGGATTGTTAGTCCTTTGGGTGTTGAGTTAATGAGCTATTTGTGTATGTTGGATATTACCCCTTATCTGATATATTATTTGCCAATAAATACCTTCTCCCATTCAAAAAAAAGGAGAAAATGTCAGAAATGAGCTTGATATTTTGAAGGTGTTTTCCTCACTCATCTCCCAGACCTCCCCCCAAATAGTAGAAAATGCATTTAGCAAAGAAAAATATTCTCTATTCTTTTAACAATGATGTAAGGGATATGTTTGTGTTCTTTTTTGCATTTTAAATAAGAATAAAAAACTATTACTGTCATTATGTTAATACTGTTGACCCTGTCACTGTATTTCATACAATAAAATCTTCATTGTATCAAATTAACTTACTATATGAAGTTAGTAAGTTACCAAATGAACTTAACACATGAAATATAAGGAGAAAGATGGCTATTTACATTTTCTTCTCTTATTTTCCTTAGTGAGAAGCTGGATGGAAAAGCTAAAAGACAAGGTAAGAGAAATACTTTCTTCCTTTAGATTTATTTTAGAGGGCATAGCTTTGTCAAATAAAAGATCTTCAGAATAATGGAGCTCTGTATCGTTATTCTGATTCTGATAAGCTGTGCAAAGATCCAGGGCCACTTCTGGGTACCCAGGAAGACAGAAGACCTTCCCTTTAAGAAGGGATGCCTTATTCTTTGGAGTGCCATTCATTCTTCTGGAATGTAATTCCTCATATGTACAACTGATAGCATCCTTGACATATCAAGGTAGAGTTTCTTTTAGGGAATTTCAGGAGTGTAATCCCATTCTAGTGGGCATTTCATGTCCCAGTAGAAGGATCTTTTAAATCTGATCTTCCTGTATGAAGAAGAAATACTTTGGATTTTGGAAGGCATTGATTTTTCTGACCCAAGGACAAAAATTGACAGACCTGATTTAAGAATGGAAAGGGCGATGTGATGGAAAGGGCGTCCTTCACCCATAGTGGAAGGTGAGATTAAAAATACCTGAGCACCCGAGCACTCCCTTTAGGCCCACTTTTATGCGGTCTATCATTGTGCTGCTGCTTACCGAGTGACAATGAGCTGACCTATCTAGAATGGCCAACTATAGCAACATGTTCTCCACTCTTGCATTCATCCTGTCATCAGCATCTGTGATTGACAACAGTAACTTCCTTCCAGGTTCATGTTTTTCATTTTTCTTTTAATTTTCAACACTCTCTAAGGTTTCATTTTTAGTGCCTTGTAACTTCAAACTGGAATTACTCATAAAAACATAGGTGGAAGTTTGAACTCCTTGCTGTAGCCTCTGTCAGATCCAGTCACTACAACCCAGCTCAAACTTCAGTGGGGCTGTAGTTAAATGGAAATCGTTTCGACTGCCAGATAGGAGTTACTTCCAAGTCACCTGTCTCAGAATATACATCTGTGGATAGTATTCCATGTCTGTTTTATTATTTGAGGTCAGTTTCTCTCATATTTGAGCGATTAGTATTTATTTAGCTACACTTTAATGTTAAAGGATACGAGAAAATGTTTACTAGTAGTTAAAATTGTATGATTGTATTAATTCTTGTCAGTATTCTGTTTCTGCTTCTCAGTAAAATTTAGACTATGTAATTTTTGCAAATGAGATTATTTTATGTTCATACATATTGAAAGTGATATAGAAGAATTTTAAACCTGGTGACATTAGTGGAAGCCATTTTCACATCTGTAAAGGGTCCAGTTGTCTGAGGGAGGTATACTCAGAGGACTGAGCAAGATTTGGGGTAGGAAAGGCTCAAAAATTCAGAATTGAATATATTTATATTGGTAGTGCTTCTTGCTGTTTTTCAGAGGAAAATATAATGCAGTGAAAAGTAAACAGGCTTTGGTAGTTTAATCTAGGAATCCATATGTCATTGTTTCTATAGAAAATGCCCTTCTGAATTACCAAAATGGACCAAAAATAGGCTTAAGAAAATAAATTTTGGCACATAGCCTGTTTTGAATTGAATGTTGCAGAGTTTCTTACATATATACATAGCTTCGCCACTTTGTTTAGAAAGCTGGGTGGCTTTAGAGAAAGGCTGTATTTTCTCTTCCTGGGGACCCTTCCTTCTTATCTTTTCTCAAAGGCCTAGCCCCCTCTCCCTGCTCTGTTTCACCAAGAGAGATGATTTTGTGAATGGTTTAGTTTTCTGAATTGAAGTTTTTCCAGCCCTTTCTTCACTTTATTCCATAGTATTTTTTTCAGTTATGTCTTAGTTTTAAAAATTTGGAAGAAAAATAGCTGAAACTCCCACCAGGTTTATTTGTTTTATGACTTGTCTTTATTTTTATTTAAGTATTTTTTAAAGTGAAGTATAGTTCATTTATAATGTATTAGTTTCAGGTGTATAGCAGAGTGATTCAGTTATACATATATACACTTTTCAGATTATTTTTGTTGTAAGTTATTGCAAGATATTGAATATAGGTCTCTGAATGTAGTAGGTCCTTGCTATTTACCTATTTTATAAATAGTAGTGTTTATATGTTTAATTTTATATTGGAGTATGATTGATTTGCAATGTTGTGTTAGTTTCAGGTGTATAGAAAGGTGATTCAGTTATACATTTATGTATATCTATTGTTTTTCAGATTCTTTTCCCATATAGATTATTAAAGAATATTGAGTAGAGTTCCATGTACTATACAGTAGGTTCTTGTTGATCATCTATTTTATATATAGTAGTGTGTGTATGTTAATCCCAAGCTCCTAATTTATCCCTCCCTCTATCTCCCCCACACTAACTCCTTTGGTAACTATAAGTTTCTTTTATATGTCTATGAGTCTGTTCCTATCTTGTAAATAAGTTCATTTGTATAATTTTTAGATTCCATGTATAAATGATATCATGTGATGTTTGTCTTTCTGTGATTTACGTCACTTGATATGATAATCTCTAGGTCCATCAACGTTGTTGTATTTGTCTTCTTATTTTGTCTCTTTCTTTGAAGGATTCAGTTTAACTAGTTTCCTCCTTTGGGAGTAAAATATTATATACTTACTTGATACATACATGCATATGTGTACACACATGCATATGTGTGTATATACATATATATATACACATACACATATATGTGCCTTGGGCTTCCCTGGTGGCTCAGACAGTAAAGAATCTGCCTACAATGCCGGAAAGCTGGGTTTAATCCCTGGGTTGAGAAGATCCCCTGGAGAAGGACATGGCAACCCACTCCAGTATTCTTGCCTGGGGAATTCCATGAGCAGAGGAGCCTGGGGTGGGCTACGGTCAGCGGGGTCGCAAAGAGTCAGACATGACTGAGCAACACACACACACACATCCTTATCTTTCTGTCTCCCCCACTCTTTCTCTTCTTCTGGCTAGCTAGCTAGCTAGCTGTCATCTATAAAAGTCTTGTGAGTCATTACCTTCAGAAACTATTTGAGAGTGAAACTGTTGCTGTTTTGATGAAAGACACAGAATCCTGGAGAACTGAAAACTAAACTACATATTTAACTAGCTCTTCAGTCAGTCAGTAATATCTATTCAGTTTTGCTTCATTTAATTGTTCCCGATATTGGTTTCCCTGTTAGTTGGACTCTAGAAAGGGTGGTAGGTGTTCTCAAAAGTTCTGAATTATTCTTTTTGTTGTTATTGTTTAGCCTTCCTATATTAAAGTGCAGTCGCTCAGTCGTGTCCGACTCTTTGTAAGCCCCTGGACTGTAGCCTACCAGGCTCATCCGTCCATCAGATCTCAATGACAGACAACCTCTGATGGCAATGGCTTAACCAAAGAGACCTTTGTTTTTCTCTCATTTGTGGGTCTGCAGGGAGGAGTCAGGGTCAGTGAGGAGCAACACTGTGAAGGTGCAGGCTCCTTTTATTTGATGTCCCATCATTTGTGACCTTTATTCTCACAGTCATCCCAGGGTCCTGGATTGCAGTTAGGTCCATATTCCAGTCAGAAGAAAGGAGGAAAAAGGGAGACTACAACATCCCTCCCCTCTTAAGAAGGAGGAGAAGAAAATGACAACACACTCTAGTATTCTTGCCTGGAAAATTCCATGGACTGAGGAGCCTGGTGGACTACTGTCCATTGAGGCACAGAGTTGGCATAACTAAGCAACTGAGCTCACACAGACACAGACACATACACACACACACACATAGACACACACACACTTCACAGCAGCAATTCTCCTGTATAGTCTGGACCAGTGGCATTGTGTCACCCAAGAGCTTGTTAGAAATGCCAAATCCCAGGTCCCTAATTAGACCTCCTGAATCAGAAACTCTGGGAAAGGGGTCGAGCAATCTGTATTTTAACAAGTCTTGCAGGTGATTCTTGCATGCTCAAGTTTGAGAAACACTGCTAAACAAACCTCATAAAGACACTTATGAATTCAGCAGACTTTAGGCAGTAAAATTTTACTTTTTCTTACGTTTTCTTGAAAACCAATGTTTCTGAACAAAAACATTAGCCTAAGAAAGGATGACTTTCTCATAAATACAAAACAAACCAAAACCAACCAACCAAACAAAAAACCCCAACTATATGTAGTAAATTTTATCTTATAATCCATGTTTTAATTTTCAAACTTTTTTGGAAATAATTTCAAATTTATAGAAAAGATACAAGAATAAGAATAGTACAAAGAACACCCCTGTTATTTTTATCCAGATGCACTTGTTCTTCCCATGCTGTTCCATTTGTTTTCTCATTTACTGCTTGCTACAGAATCCTGGAGAACTGAAAACTAAACTACATATTTAACTAGCTCCCTACTTCTGTTTTTCTTTTCTGAGCCATTTGAGGGAAAATTGCACACATCTTGGTCCTTTTACACCAAATCTCAATACTTCAGGGCCTATTTCTTATGATTAAGAATATCTTGTTAGCAAACCATAGTATAGTTATCAACCTGAGTACATTTAACATTGATATCATACTTTTTATCTGTTCTGGCATCTGGACTTAAGTCTTAGTTAACAGACCCAAAATGACCTTCATAAAATCATTTTCTCCTTGAGTACAGGATCTTGTCTAGGTCATATAATACATTTAGTTGTCAGGATGCTTCAGTTTAGTTCAGTCACTCGGTCGTATCTGACTCTTTGCGAAGTTGGTGATGTCATCCAACCATCTCATCCTCTGTTGTCACCTTCTCCTCCTGCCTTCAGTCTTTCCCAGCATCAGGATCTTTTCTAATGAGTCAGTTCTTCGCATCAGGTGGTCAAAGTATTGGAGCTTCAGCTTTAGCATCAGTCCTTCCAATGAATATTCAGGGTTGATTTAGGATTGACTGATTTGACAGTTTTCTTTAATGTGGGCCATTTGTATAGCCATCTGTTGTCTTTCTTGATGCTAATATTTTTAAAGAATATGGTACTTTAGAAAACAGAATGTTCATTTTAAGTTTATTGGATGTTTCTTCATGATTAGATTCAGCATTCTCAGTTGGAATATGCATGGATTCAGTTGTGTCCTTCTCAGGGAGGTATTGTGAAGGAATGGGCATGTGCAATATTTCTGAACAGAGAAAAGGTGCTGGGCACAATTTATAGCTTTATATGCAGATGCATCTTATTTGTTTTCATTTCTGTAGGAAACAGGTCATGGCAATTCTAAAAAAAGAGGTTATCTTCACTTAGTCAGTTTTTTTAATATAAATTTCTTTTTTTTAATTGGAGGCTAATTACTTTACAGTATTGTAGTGGTTTTGCCATACATTGACATGAATCTGCCACAGATGTACATGTGTTCTCCATCCTGAACCCCCCCCCCCATCTTCCTCCCATTCCGTCCCTCTGGGTCATCCCAGTTTTGAATGAGGAATGGTTAAATTACATTTGAAGAGTATAGGGTTCTTTATTTCCTTCTTGTAAATTACTTGTAATTTCAAAGCATAGGCAGATCACACACACACACATACACACAGAGGAAGGAATGAAGAGAGGAGATTAATTGAATTTTTGTAAAGTCTACATGATTTAAAGCTCTAGAAATGAGAAGCCTTAATGTGTAAATAAGAAATATGCAAAGAGTGACACCTTTTGTAATATTCATGTTTTTGGTGTGGGGTTGAGTTACATAATATTAAGAGACCCACAGGTTGATTAAATTGAGCTTCCAAAAAGCTCAAATATCATCCTTTGAATGTAGAGCTGTCTATTAGTAAGGTCTAATCTACTGGGCTTAATATGGATCATACATCAACGTATATGTGTATTTCCATGTACTGGGAATGGTGATATAAAATGAAACTCAGTTCTGGTGAGAACACCCAGATTTTGCTATTGTCCAGTGTTTTCCCGCATGGAAAATTGCATACTTTTGTAAGCCTTACGTAGATCTAGAAGAACTTTAGAAAAAGTTTGGGTTTTGGCAAAGCATATTAATTTGTTGGAAAATGACTGGGCTTTGTTTCTTGGGGAAAAATAGTATGCTGAGGAACAATGCTATGTTCTCAAATTAATGAAAAAAATTCCATGTTGTACTCTAACTCAAGACTCTGGAAAACAGAATGAGTGAATGAGCTGGCTGTGTACAAGAGGACGCTGCAGTTTTGTAAGGTCTTGTCTGTTCCTTTGATTTACTTCTATCAACGTTGGGAAAGCATCACAGCCCGCTTACTTCAGCATTTTTTAGAAAACTTTTTATTTTTTGTTCTTCTGTTTTGGGCTCATTCGGAGAGACACTGTGCTATATTAAAAGCTTTAGAAATTTAGAAATAGTTACATAAGTGAACAAACTCAAAGTTTTTCTCTAGTAAAACAATGTGTATCTAAAGTACTCACTATAGTATTTTTTAAATTGTTAATTAAGTTTTTTTCCCTGGGCAGGCTTCCAGAAGGGGTCGTCATGGATGATAAACCAGTGTCATGTCTCTCCATGAAGGGCTGTGGTTATTCATACATCTGTGTCTCTCAGGTGTCTTACTGGCCATACTGGCCAGGATGCAGAAATGACCCTTCCTTAGGGTAATGGCCTTGTGCTGAATTTGGGTTGGTTCTGCACTGCTTACTCAAGTCCAGGGATGTGTGGAGATCACGCTGGTCTCTTAGGACCAAAGGATCCATAGTAATGTTGGAGACCGCCGTGGGTTTGAAGTCTCCAGGCTCTTCTGGAAGTGCCAGCACTGTTGGCAGTGATCTTCATGTCCTCTGTCACTTTCTTTCTTTGGAGCCTAGGACACTCAGAATTCCCTGCCAGCCCTCAACTTTGGTCTTGTTCACTGGGCAGATTTTTTTCTGCTGTATAAACAGAATCCATCTACACTATGTGCAACTGTCTCTCATCCTTGTCTTTTCTGCCTGACCTCCAAAACCTAACATCCTTCTTTCCTCTGCAGGGCCTTCTCTTCCCTGCTGTTTCTAGAAGCTCTCTCTTTTCACTCATGTAGAAGCACATTTCCTCTTTCCTTTCCTACTGTGATGCAGCTAAGATTGTAAGAGAGGAGCCACCAAAGTCAAGGCCCCCTTTTGTCCCCCAAGAAACACAATATTCCACTGAGCAATGCCCCCCCCCCGGGTCCACCCGTTCCCCCCTACCCTCCCCCCCCAGAGCTAGACTCAGGCTGCTCTTTCCAACTTATAGCATTTTAATAGTCCTGGCAATTTCAGAGGCTACTTCATCCATCTTTAAGACAAATTATAATTCTGTCACCAAAACCTGATGTTGACAAATGTGCATAACCAAGTGACTGGAGGTGCCGCCAGGTCTGGCTGATTTATTGTAGTACTTATATGTATGTGAAATATCCAAAAATCTATACCTCTCTCTCTGTTGCCTTCTCCGTAAAAGTAACTTTATTCCAGGTGCTACTTTATAACAAAGCTGACAAGAGAATTCAAAGTGTCTAAAAAAAGAACTGGGAAACCCAGGGCGTGGCCTGTTTAGCATCCTAATGCATATTTCCTTTCCCTTGCAGGCAGGCTATATGTCTGGGATGTTGGTGCCCGTAGGGGTTGGGATAGCTGGAGCCTTGTTCATCTTGGGAGCGCTCTACAGCATTAAGGTTATGAATCGCAGAAGGAGAAACGGCTTCAAAAGGCATAAAAGAAAGGTACGGAATCCACAACAGCAAAACCTAATCACTTTCCCAACTGTTCTTCGATTTTCTAATTTGCTTAATAAAGCACATGGGGCTTAATGATGCATGAATGGTACTGACGTGCCCAGTGGTTCCGATGAGCTGCTGCAGCTGCAGCCTCGGCTTCATTTGTTCACGTGTCTTTTAAAGGGGACCTGTTTCTCGGCTTTGCTCTGCAGCAGCAGTTTAATGCTTTTCTCTTTTCTTTCCCCAGCAGAGAGAATTCAACAGCATGCAAGATCGAGTCATGCTCTTAGCCGACAGTTCCGAAGATGAATTTTGAACTGAACTGGAGTTTAATTGGGAGATTCAGCGTGATGTTATTATTTTTCATTTGAGGGCCAAAAAAAAATGAGAACAACATTCTGCCACATTGTGGCTGTCAGGCCATTGGTCTTACTGGCTGCTGGGTAGTAGATTTTTCTTGTACTGAGCAGAAAAGGCATGCTGTATATGAACTGTGATGCGCAGTATTTGTTTTTATCCCGTAGTGAATTTTCCACAGCCATGGGCTACAACTCGTAAAAACGCAGCATACGTGTTGTTCAGTAGGAGTTGCTAGGTTAGGTAGAGTTAATATTTTGTATTTTTCCACAGTGTCTTTCCCTTGGTTTGGATTACCTGTGCTAAAGTGTAACAGTTCTTGCTGCCAAGGCACGCTTGACTCTGAAATAGAAATCTTAACAAAGAAGAACTTGTGATGACTGCTCAACCTACTTGAACCCTTGGCTTGTGGGCCACAGCATTCGCATCAAAACTAGCAGCAACTCGGAATGAAATCTTTTTCATCAAGAAGACCTCTCAGCGCATTAGGATATATGTAGATTTGTATGTACCTTACATTATGTACTTGAGTCTCCTGGTTTTATTATTTTCCCCCTTCCTTTTTATTCTCATTCTTGGCAAAGAAAAAAAATGCACTAGAAGTAATGCATTAAATTGACTCTTGGTCTTCATGTAAGCTTGCTTTCTTAAATAGTATAATTGAGTCCAACAGATGTATCCACAGATTCTTACGTGTTTATCATTAAGAGAGATCATTTTAGTGTATCATTGACTTTGTCAAGAAGACATGAGGAAGAAATCAAGAGGAAAAGGAGGGTAGGTAAGCGCCCAAAGCATTTGGCTCTGCTCCTTGGCTCTGTGGTTGTGTGGCCACCATTCTGAATTACTCAGAGCTCTGCTTTTCTGTATCTGCAGTCTTGGTCCATGTATGATTGGACCACCATTTGTTCTTGTTTGGCTTTATTAGAAAACCGCCTTCTCTGGTAGGAGCAGGCTCAGGAGCTAAGAGTCCTGGCACAAGATAGAGCTTATGGAAAACCAGCCTCTCGGGGGCGCGGCGGCCCACCAAGGCCAGGCCATAAAGGCGCCACGGCCCACGGGGCGCTGCTCATATCTGCGGATCGCCCCTCTGCCGGAGGTCTGTTCCTTCCGAGAGACCATGGTCGGGTTCCCGCGCGCCCCGCTGCTCCTGCTGGGCGCCCTGATCGTCGCCCTGGCCCTGGCCGTGAGCCCCGCGGCCTCGCAGGGCCCTAGAAAGGGTCGCCTGCTGGGCGGCCTGATGGAGGCGGACGTCAACGAGGAGGGCGTGCAGGAGGCGCTGTCCTTTGCGGTCAGCGAGTTCAACAAGCGGAGCAACGACGCTTACCAGAGCCGCGCTATGCGCGTGGTGCGCGCCCGCAAGCAGGTCGTGTCGGGGATGAACTACTTCTTGGACGTGGAGCTTGGCCGAACTACGTGTACCAAGGCCCAGGCCAACTTAGAGAGCTGTCCCTTCCATAACCAGCCACACCTGAAGAGGGAAAAGCTGTGCTCCTTCCAGGTTTACGTCGTCCCGTGGATGAACACCATCAACCTGGTGAAGTTTAGCTGCCAGGATCAATAGAGGACTGGGTGTCAGGCAGGCCACTGACTGCCTCTCACCCACAGAGCGCCCACACCTGCAGTGGGTGACTGCCTACTGGCCGTGCCCTCCCCATGCCACCCCTGCAGACACAGGCTCCTGGAGCCTTGTCTGATCTTCCAGGGGGCGCTAACTCCTGTCTTTCTTCTAATTGCTTTCCAAGTGCAGGGTGCTCTGCTATTTTACTCAATAAAAAAGTAACAGCAAAAAAAAAAAAAAAAGAAAACCAGCCTCTCTCAAGGTGTCGCACCGTGGAGATGCTGTACTGTGCTAGATCATGTCTCATTTCCCGTGGAACGCAATTCCTTTTCTCTACCTTTTGAATCCGGGTATTTGGGACCTTCAGGAAGTGCAGGTTTTGGGGGTATTTTTTTTTGGCTTTTCACATGGCGTTTGGAACTTCCGTGACCAGGGATTTAACCTATGCCCCTTGCAGTACAAGTACAAAGTCCTAATCAGTGACCACCAGGGAAGTTCAGGAAGTGGAGTTTTGGGTGAAGACTTGGCTCAGCGTGGAAGGATAAGGTTACTAATAACACTGTCCATGGTGCTTTACAATATAGAGAACTTGTTCAGATTTAATGGGGCCTGGTTTGCTATTTTCAAGGAAAGCTGCACGGTTATTCCTCAAAGCTGTATCTGTTTTTCTTCTCCCATTTGACTGAAGACAGAACTGAAGCAGAGAAGTGAAACGATTATCCAAAATTATACCCAGGAAGAATCAGGACTAGAATCCACCTATCTTCAGCTCAGTGCCCTTTTCACATACTTCAGAGGCACCAACAGCATTGCACAGTCCTTCAAAACCAAGATTCTAAGGAAATAGCTTGTTGACCCAGGAACACGTAACACAAGTTTCTGTCTTTGTTAAACAAACGATGTCTTACTAATTTCTCTCATACGATCACAAATTCTTTTTCTCTCCCACATCAGCTGTTTTCCTTATAATCACGTAAATTTAAGTACCACTTATGGGTAACTCATAGAGAAACCTTTCTTGAATTCATTCTTGAAAGATAGCTGGCTTACATGAATGGTTTCATTAAATAATTCTTTTTGCCAAGAAATACAAGCAAATGGGCTAACTTGATCAAGAGAATTTAAAAGCTCTGTACAGTCAAATAGATATTAGAATAGACACACATGCTCAGGGTCAGGTTTTAAAAATAGAGCTCAGAACCATGACACTGCAGGAATTTGTAATTTCATGAGTGGAGACATCCTGATACTGCAGAGGGTACTTTGCCCTTTCTAAGAGCAGCCTCTCGCTGTAAGTGTTCCTAAGGTCAGGAGGAGGGGAGCACAATGTATCATTACTACCTTTGTGTTCTTGACAAGCTGTTTATAGAGAAAACACAATAGGCCTCTCTATGCGGTATCACCTGGGTGATACCGATGGCCACTCGTGCCTCCGGCTACTCTTGGTCTGTAGTTTTACTAGATCACTACAGGCACATATATTCACTTGTCCAGAGGGCTATGGTGACATGTTTGTGCCTTTAGGCCTAAACAAAACTGTCTCTGCAGTTCTTATGGGGGCAGATGACTGTTTAAAGAGAAAGAGATTACTTAGATCCTACTGGTTTGCTGTACAAGGCCATTTAAACACCTGGGTTGAGTAGAAGCTTCTATGGATCGCTCAGCTTGTGTATTTTCCTTGCTGCCTGTGGCTGTGGAACAGTGGTTTTCAGTGGTTGGTTTGTATTATTCAGAGGAATGGAGAAGATTGTCATGTTCTAAACAAAACCTGGGATTAGGTTTGCTGCCCCAGTGGAGGTGCCTGCCAATGGTTATTCTGTAGTTCAGAGTAGTAAATCAGGCACTCATGGGTTTACCTAAAATAAGTGATTTGTATGTTTATATTTGCATATGAGAAATAAAACATCAACTCTTTATCCAAAAACTAAGCTTAAAACATTTGACAACTAAACACATAACGCTGTCTAGAGTTGGAGGGTGGTGACAGATGCAGTGTCAATTGCTAATACCTTCCCCTCTGAATTGAACTGACCAGGTCAGAACTACAGGTGTCCTGCTGTGGGGCCAGGGACTGTGTCTTATTCTGAAGGGTAGGCAGGGTTTCCCAAACTCTGGCTTCTAAGAATCACCTGAGATATTTAAACATATAAATTCCAAGGCCCCTTCTCAGACCCACTGAGTCAGAATCTCCAGGGGAGGAGCTTGGGATTCTCCTGTCTGGGCAAGCGTGAGGACAGCTAGAACCTCTAGGCAGAGAACAGCCTCCTTATTAAAGACAGGGAGAGCAGGCCCCTGGGGAGAGACTCTGCCCTAGTCAGCTGTCCATCAATCACACGCGCCATAGTGAAGCGGGGAAAACGAGAGGCAAGAGGAAAAGGGTGGAAGCTTCTAGAACAGGGTCCCCAACCTCCAGCATCTAATGCCTGATGATCTGAAGAGGAGCTGATATAGTAATAATAGAAATAAGTGCACATTAAGTGTAATGAGCTTGAATCATCCCCAAACCATCCCCCAGCCCACTCTGTGGAAAAATTGTCTTCCACGAAACCTGTCCCTGGTGCCAAAAAGGTTGGGAACCGCTGTTAAAGAGTCGAATGCTGAGATGGAGGGAGAGGGTTCCTCCTGTGCCCCTGATGTCTTTCTCTCATCAGAAGACCATACTTTCCTTTTAAACCTCTGGTTTTCCCTCTTCTGTTAGTTGCTTCTTTCAGTAGCTGCTGGCTTAATTCATATGCAATATTTGGAGTTAATTAGTATCCCAGGGAAACAGATTCCCTGAGCAGTGCTTTAGCCTTGGCTTCAGCTCATAAACTGCCTCAGATGCAGTCTTGCAGAAACATTTTTCTTAAAGTACCTATATCTCTTACACGGGTCAAAAATGTTGTGGGGAAATTTTTTAAAGCACAGTTTTAGAACACACTGAAAGTAGTTTTAACATGGTCAATCAAAGAAGGTTTTTTTTTTTTTTAGACGTGAAAGTGAACATTTATTTAAAATGAAAATTCTCAAATTTTATAAAATTAATATTCCACAAATGTACAGGAAAATTATATTTTTATTGATTAACCACATGGTATACCTCTCGTATCTTTTTTTTTTCTGACTCTTTTGGCTGCATAGTCTCGAAGCTGGTTCTTTATTTCATCATTATTTTTTTTAAAAACGGCTAAAACTTAGAAGTCAAAATGTCATAGAGGTATGTCTTGAGCTTTTCTCTCCATGAAGGTACCTTCTTCACATGGAGTCCAAACAAAGCCCCTTAGTGGGAATCACATCCATAACTTGGGGGAGATGCATCAGATCATCCACAGACATTGTAATATCTGTGGGTGTAAATAATCAGTGTTTCTACCAGATGCCAAAAAGTAGCTTTTGGGAACAAGATACATTACTTGGCACAAGGTTTTAGCTGCATGACCTTTTGGCAAGATAGGCTTTGTTTTGAATACAAGAGAATCTGAAAAGGCAGGATTACAACTGAAGAAAAAAAAAGCTCTGCTTTTGAGGGCATGTGAAGGTACGGTTACAAGAGAAAACTATGCATAGAAAAATGGAAAAAAATCATAGTACAAAGCAGATATCAAAAGGGCTCAAGACATTAGTATGTGCTAGAGAAGGCTTAAGTTCTGATGCTTGGAAAAATGATAAAGATAAGTGAGGAGAAGAATGCAAATGAAGTAGACTGTTAGCAGGAGAAGAGGCCATAAATCTACACCAATCTCTAAGTCCCCATTCTCTCCATACAAGAAAATTACCATGTACTAGGTAGAGCAGACATAGGTGGGATCTCATTGAAATCCGAGATCAATGAGATGAAGGAGCTTGGTTATTATAAATAAGCTTAAACTCAAGTTAAGTTTCTTAATTATGCAAAGTTCAAATAATTGAATATAAGTTTTTAGGAAGGAAATAATTTGAAAACAAAATAGTAGTACTGACTTACTAAAAGCCCCTTATTTGTACATTTAGTACCTCTCATAGACACACACTTCCTTTTGTGAGGAAGCCATTAGACTGATAAGCTGGGGATGGACTGAGGAGAGACATCTAATTATTTGCTTTGATAATTATCAACTTTGGCAGTCAACATAGCTGGAAACATAATTCTGTGGCTTAAGTTCTACATGCAGAAAGAATCATCAACATTCATTTTGTAAGCCACTGTTGGCTGTATAAATGCATTGGCCTTATCCTATTTGGGGCATCTAACTCCCTATTAATTAGCTCAAATTTCTATTATGTGTATATAGGATAAGGGAGGAAGGAAGAAAGAAAAAAGGAAGGAAGAAAGAAATTTACCCCAGTCAATAGCAGCAGAAAAAACAGAGACCAATCATATATTGTTCTACTTTTTTACAAACGTACATAAAATATTGGGGTTAAAACCTCTCAGGTAGTTCACTTAGCACATGATCACTGTTAATCATTTGTATTATAGTGTATAAATTCTCACCCTCAGATTACAATCTCCAGATTCGAAGTTCAAGACTGATGATGCTCAGAAGTGAACCTTTTGTGGGATAAGCGTGATGGAATTGAAAAGAAGTGGAAACAGAAGAATTAACTGAAGGGGGAGAAACCCTCTTATTTTTCTTCTCAAGGTTCACAGGTGAGGGAACAGAGAGCAAGCAGAACGGAAGGCCAATGTAGCCCTCACTTGGATGATTTTATTGTAGTTGAGGCAGGCGGAGAGGTCTATTGCTCTGGTCCTAAAAATATGAACCTGGTAAGAGGTCAGAAAATGGGTTTTATTAACTAGCATCCTGTGTATCTCAGTATTTCACAGTGAAATGAAGGAACCAATTGCGTTAGAGATGTTCCTCCAATTTTATGCCTCACAGCATGGCTATAGAGTTCATGTATTTTCAGACTTTTCATGACCAGAAAGACCAAAATATACATTCAGAAAAGTGTAAGCACAGGCTTCCAAAACAGAAAAGTGTTTAGATACCAGATGATTGCAACCTTTTGTTTTCCAAAAAGTGATTTTGATTCAAAACTTTCAATGATCAGTTTCCCTCTTTCCTTCTTTGTGTTAAAAGATGAAAGAAAGAAGAAGAAATCTGGAATGGTTCTGTGATTGAACTGAACAAATTCTGAACGTCTGTGTCAAGGGGAGTGAGGATGGTTAGAGAGTCTATCTTTGGTAAACGAAGAACAGTGTGATGTTATTGCTTCTTATGGAATCAGTATTTATTAAATATCTGTTTTTGTGTCGGGCAGTGTGTTAAGAGCTGGGGGAACAAGGATAGTGCATAAAAAGTCCAGGAAGAGTTACTGACTAATGAGGGAGGAGGTAAATGGGCCAGTTCATCACAGGGACACAACGGAATCCAGAAAAGCGCATCTAACCCTGCCAAGGAGATGCCAAACATCTCCTGCCAAACATCTCCTGGAAGCATCAAACGTCAGGCTCGAGGGTTGAGTATGAGTTAGTTAGGAAAGGGGAGAATGGGATGAAAGCTTCGGCCAGAGGAACCATGTGTAAAAGCCAGCGGTGAGAGATGGAGTAATTAAGTATATCTGGAGCACTGGGGATGCTAGGGAAGTGAGAGTGGGAGGAGGGCATGTGAGCACACACACTGTAAAATATGAGATTGATCCTGAAGGGTCTGCTAGATCATGCCATGGAATGAGGACTTTATTTTAAGGGTACTTAAAAAATCATGGAAGGGTATTTTGCCAAGAAGTGATATGATCAGGACTGAGTTTCTGGGAAGGCTGGACTGGTAAGATCAGGGTCAGGGGCTGGTGTACCAGTGCAGGTGAGAGATGACTGTGGCCTGGACCAAGGCTGCAGGAGTGAATGTGGAAGAGGAGGATGGGTTCCACAAGTGTTCAGAGTGGGGAAGCAGTAGGACTTAGGGGGTGCTTAGAATTTGGGGGATGAGGGAAAAGACAAAGGCGGAAGCTGACCGGGGTCCTGGTATTTCTGAGACCCTGCAGATATCCGGGAATCCAGAATGCTACTTTCCAGAGAGATGGACTGTGTGTTATCGCAGCAGATACAGTGTGAGGAAAATAACCTACAAACTGCAAGAAGAGTGTAGGCAGCTTTGACTTTCTTAAAAAAATGTGTGTACATATATGGTCATTCTTTGTACCTCTTAAGAGTAGGCTCAAAAGAAAGAACTTTGAATTTAATAAAACTTAAACAATTGGGAAAACTCTCAGAATACCTTAAGGTGATTATGTTCCTTTGATTGTGCCCCAGGTATGGTTATATCTGGGATCTGACTGACTCCCTTGCTTTGTAAAGACTAATATGAGAGTTTCTTATTCTTTGACATGAGAACCAAAACTCAGGATTTTGTTTTCCTCTTTTTTTTTCGGGAAATTAAATCAATTATTATGCCCAAGAACCAATTTTATACATTTATGGAACTGTCATCTAATCTTTTTTCCTGTTTTGTTGAGCTATTGTTGACATATAGCTCTGTGTAAGTTTCAATTGTACAGCACAATGTCCTGACTTACATATACTGCAAAATGATTACCACAAGTGGAGTTAACATCCATCTCCTCATATAGTTATCAAAAGTTTTTTCCCTTGTGATGAGAACTTGCAGGATCTACTCTTAGCAACTTTCACGCAACAGTGTTAACTGTAGTTAAATTGTACAATACATCCCAGTACTTGTTTATCTCATAACCAAAAGTTTGTATCTTTTGACCACCTATATCCAATTCACCCACCCTCTGCTCCCCCTGGGAAAGACTGAGGGCAGGAGAAGGGGGCGACAGAGGACAAGATGGTTGGATGGCATCACCAACTCAGTGGACATGAGTTTGAGCAAACTCCAGGAGATAGTGAAGGATAGGGAAGCCTGGTGTGCTGCAGTCCATGGGGTCACAAAGAGTCAGACATGACTCAGTGACTGAACAACAACTGCACCCCCAGGATCTTGTTTATCTTGAAAACAAATCCAGGAAGCTTCTCTCAAGACTGGACCATGTGAGGATGCTCCTGGGACTTTGACATGCGCCCTGGAGAATCTCATGAGCAATACAGGTTCCATGTTCCATGCTGAGTGTTTCTGTGGCCTTTTGACAGTTGTCACAGAAAATCATCAAGTGGTTTATCTTCTTTAGCAAATGAAAAATAAAGAAGTTTTTCACGGTTGCCATATCAACACAAGGCTGTATTCTGGAGGGCTCAAGGCAACAATGTAGAATTGAGGAAATGCAGAGAAGCATAAGAAGAAAATAATTACCACCTCAGTCTCACCCCAAGATAACCATTTGTTAACGTTTTAGTCTGTATTTTTCTAATCTTTTTTCTGTGTACTTATGTTATATAGACATACTGTTATTTTTACACAAAATCAGAATTATAATTTACATGCTATCTTATTGCCTCCTTGTAGCTACATATTTCATGGTTATTTTAAAAGGACTAAAGAGAAAGAAAAGAGCTTGTGAAAATCCTGAAGCTGGATTTGAAGGAATAAGCTGTTGTTTTTTTTCAGTAAGATTTAGTTGGTATTTGATTTTCCAAGATTGCCCACTTACATCCAGTCACTTCCATATGATAGAAATGAAAACATAGTTGAAAGAAGACAAATCTCCATAAACAAATGCCAGTGGGCAAAAGTCAAATTCTGAGGGTTTAGAGAAGGCTTTTCTCTCTTTGCCTTTGCTACTGAGGCGGGATTGTAAGCTTTTGTAATTAGACAGTAAGACCTAATAACCATGAGTGTAGATAACATGCGGTAGTGACAGTCACTTAGTCATTTCCGACTCTTTGGGGCCCTAGAGACTATACAGTCCATGGAATTCTCCAGGTCAGAATACTGGAGTGGGTAGCCTTTCCCTTCTCCAGGGGATCTCCTCAACCCAGAGATTGAACCCAGGTCTCCTGCGCTGCAGGCAGATTCTTTGCCAGCTGAGCCACCAGGGAAGCCCAAGAATACTGGAGTGGTTAGCCTATCCCTTCTGCATTGGTTCTTCCCAACTCAGGAATTGAACTGGGTTCTCCTGCATTACAGGTGGATTCTTTACCAACTGCGCTATCAGGGACGCCCATAGATAACATTCTGTATTGTGGGAAATACTAGGGAAAAACACATGCTTACTGCGTCTTCTAAATTGAAGGCTCATTCAGCTCAAGTCTTTTGAGTTTAATTAGTATTTTTTTGCATCAATTACTATCAGAATGGAACTTGTTTCCTTGAGTTTTTCTATGTGTGTGAGAGAGAGAAGGAGGAGGGAGGAAACACTAAGTGAGCATATACTTGGGTCTAAACTGGGGCATGTGAGACTGAAAGAGGACAATAGACATAACCTGCAATGGTCCTGGGCAAACTGGGACACCTGTGGTACCATTTCTAAACCCCAGCTCTTATTCTGGCCACTGCAGTAGCATCAGTTCTGCAGAGATGCCCCCCAGTGTGGGCAGGTGCAACCTGCCAGCACCTCAGCTTGCTCTGATGTCCTGGCATGGGTTACTCCGGGGCCTTGTTTGGCACTTTGCACGTGTACAGCCTAGGAACGCAGGAAGGCTAACCTGCTGGGTCTTAACCAATGGGGATGGAAGCCGATGGGTACATGCTCCTGCCATTTCCTGCTTACACGGCTGGTTCTCAGGTTCATTTCATGAGGTTCCTCAGAATGTTCCTTAGGAGGGCACACTAGTTGTCCATTGGAATGCACCTTGAAAACTCATCTTTGTATTGGCTTTCTTCCTTCTCTGTTTCACTTAACTGCACATACTACTTTATCTCAGGCTCTGCTTTCAGAGAACCTAAGATGTAAGAGTTGGGACTGGAATTTTGAAGTGGGCTCACCTCTTAGAGGTAGTAAGGACCCTGTTATTGGTGGTAGATGGAGAGGTGATACGTGGCCAGCAGTGTCTCAATTATTAATAGCCATGGTGGACTGGGATGGGGTGAGGGCAGAGGCTAAGGGTTGGGTTATGCTAGCTGTGGTCCTGAGGCCGTGTGGGAGCTCTGGTATTTTAAAGATTGAGGTGGCTGGGATTTTAGGCTGCTTTGGGATATTTAGAAAAAGAAAATGAATACAAATGACAGGCTCAGGGCAGTGAATTATCAACACAGGGACTGTTGTCAAAGATTAAGAGATTCCCCTATGGGAGTATTTCAGGAGACTCTTACCTGTGTATTGTGCTGAAATTCTGATAGTCAAGGTCACTCTCCAAGCAAACAACCTAGACCCACCAAGATGCTGGCCAAGGGGGAGAGGAGCCTGAATAGGTGATGGAGGAGGAAGATGAAGATAATTATGGTCTTGGGATCAGATGCAACAGCAGCAACTGTTTTTGCAGAGATTATGTCTGGCCGCCAACTTGCAGGGGACTCCCTATGTTAGAGGGAACATAAAGTGGAGGGGTCACAACCAAGTGCAAGACATGGGTGGTGTTACATACCCTCTGGACAACACTCCTAATCCTCTTTCTCATGTCACTTCTGTGGTCACCAGTTCTGTGCAGGCTTCGAACAGCTTTGGGTGGGTGCATTCTGACAGATGCCAGCCTTGTGCTATGACTCTTTCATTTATCTCTTACCTGAGGGTCCTGCCTGATACCACACCAGGGAAACCAGATCAATGCTCAGAACACAGGTAACTCACAAGTATTAATAGGAGGGAATTGACATGTGTGGAGCCACCCTTGGCCAGTGGGGATTGATGGAAAAATGCTTTGCCTTTCCTCTCCTGTTTGGAGTTGCAATTTATAAGGTCTTTCAGAAACCCTGGTGGTTCAGTTGGTAAAGAATCTGCCTGCAATGCAGGAGACCCTGGTTTGATTCCTGAGTCGGGAGGATCTGCTAGAGAAGGGATAGGCTACCCGCTCCAGTATTCTTTGGCTCCCCTGGTGGCTCAGATGGTAAAGAATCTGCCCACAATGTGGGAGCTCTGGGTTCAGTCCTTCAGTTGGGAAGATCCCCTGGAGAAGAGAACGGCTACCCACCCCAGTATAAATGGACAGAGGGGCCTGGCGGGCCTCCATACAGTCCATGGGGTCACAAAGAGTCGGATACGAATGAGTCGACTCACTTCACTTCGGAAACGTGGTGAGTGGGAGCTAGTCACCCATAGCAGTAGTCAATCTGATGATGCCTCCTGGTTGTTCCTTTCCTTCCTTCACTCTTCTCTCCTCCATCTGTACTCCTGTTCCCCAAGATCACTTTTTCAAACAAACTACTTCATTTAAGCCTTTGTCTCAGTTTCTGGTTTTGGGAGAACCCAGACAAAGACAGGGAGGGAGAAAGTATTGATAGATGAGTTGGGAGTATAAAGGGAGGAAGCTGTCATCTGGTATAAACTGCAGGAGTATTTCAGGACATCAGAGCCTAATGTAGTAGTCTGATACCTCTAATAATGAAGATGACACATTTAGGCCACACACTTCCTTTTCAGAAAACTCTGTAACCAGAGGATGTAGTGGTTTTAGAGCTAGAAAAGTCCTGGAATCTCATTTTTAGCTTAATTCTTTTATTTTAAAGAAAAGGAAGTTTAGGCTGTAGATATATTCCAGGATATCTGATAAAGGGGATTTTCCAGTCAAACCATCCAGTACTAACGAAAATAATGATGAATATTCCCCAAAGTGTAAAATTATGTACCTGAGTCTTGAAGATAAAGGAGCAACCTATGAGTCTTGAAGACAAGGAACAGAAAAAACAGGGTCAGGTTCTTTGAGGGCTGTGTTCAGAAAGTACGGGAGGTGCGGACATTTTATAGAGAGAAGAAAACCTTTCCAGTAAAGAGAGAGTTCCCTTGGACTTGTTAAATCTTTGGCTGTGAAAGCAGGGAACAAAGACATTCTACATGCCAAGTAATTGACATATTCAGCCGTGTGAGGTGGACATTATTATTTACATCGTACAGAGCAGGAAGTTGAGGCTCAGAGAGGTTAAGTGACTTTCTAAGACGAATTATAATCCAAATACTTTCAGAAATTAATCAATTATATTTTTGGTTGCGCTGAGTTTTCATTGCTGTACACAGGCTTTCCCTATTTGCGGTGACTGGGGCTACTCTTCAATGTGGCGCATGGGCTCCTCCTTGCAGTGACTTCTCTTGCTGCGGAGCGCAGGTTCCAGGCAGTGTGGGCTCCAGCAGCTGCAGCTCACAGGCGCTCAGCACAGGCTCAGCAGTTGTGGTGCACAGGCTTAGTTGCCCTCAGCATGTGGGCTCTCCTGGGACCAAGGGTCAAACCTGTGTCCCCTGCTTTGGCAGGCAGGTTCTTATCCGCTGTACCACCAGGGAAGTCCCCCAAATACTTTTCCATTCACATCACTCTATCTCTTCTGACAGAGGGGAGATCCAGTTTTCTCTATCTTCAGCAGTTCTAGAGTTTCCAGGCAGCCTGGACAGGGCTGTAAGCAGAGTCCATCAGAGGTAGGAAGAGACCACTGATTATTCCTTGTGGTCCCTTCACCTCAAAGCCTCTATGAAAGGAATTCATGCAATTTCACATTCAAGGCCAATATAATAGGCCTAGTTTCTACCCTTTGATTCCTACTCCCAGCTAAAAGATTTTATTAGATCACTGGTGATAACCTGAAAATAATTTCGCTGAAATGGAAAAGACAGTTCCTACCTAGAGTAGAAACAAATTTGTGGCAGGCAAGGTAGTTGTATGAGTCAAAGTTGATAAATATATTTTTACAAATAGTGGTGAACTTAAAAAATAACATTGTTAGTGCTTTTGATAGAAATTAATTCATCCAGTTAATACATTTTTTTTGAGTGCCTAGAACTTATAGTGTTTTCTATGTTGGGAAGTTGCCATACAGGACTGTTAGTTTAAATTAATCAAAATTAAATTAATAAGAAAACTCAGTTTCTCAGTCAGACCACCTTCATTCAAGTGCCCAAGTAGCCACATGTGTCTAGCAGCTACTTCATTGGCCAGAGAGGATGTGGAACATTTTCATCATCACAGAATGTTCTAGTGGACAGTTCTCACCATGCTGGGCACATTAAGATAAGTTCTGGGAGTACAGCAAATCAAATAGGTATAGTCCCTAATTCATGAGCTTCCACGTTAGCAAGGAGACCAAAATATGCAAATAAAATGATAATATATAGTAATTAATGCTCTTATTTTACAGACTGCCATCACCTGAGAGATGTGAAGAATCCACTGGCAGAGGGAACAGGTTCAAGCTTCTTAAGAACTTCCCATGTTTCAGGGAAGGGGAATGAAGAGGGTATGAGGGCTTTGGACATCTGGGGAGAAAACTGGTCATCAAATGATACCATACAATGGTGTTTGTGAGAGAATAGCATCATAACAATATTTGAGAACAGAAGTTCTTTTTTAATTTGAAAAATTTTATTTATTTTTTATTGATGTATGGGGCCTTCCCAGGTGACACGGTGGTAAAGAATCCACCTGCCAATGCAGTAGATGCAAGAGACGCAGTTTTGATCCATGTGTCAGGAAGATCTCCTAGAGTAGGAAACGGCAACCCACTTCAGTATTTTGCCTGAAAAATTCCATGGACAGGGGAGCCTGGTGGGAGACAGTCCATGGGTTTGCAAGAAGTCAGACATACCTGAGTAACTGAGCACATAGCATGTTGAACATAGCTGATTTACAATATTATGTTAATTACTGCTATATATCAAAGTGATTCAGTTATACATATATATGTATATATATTTATATTATATATATGTTATGGGGCTTCCCTGGTGGCTCAGATGGTAAAGAATCTGCATACAATACAGGAGATACAGGTTTGGTCTCTGGGTTTGGAAGATGCCCTGGAGAAGGCAATGGATACCCACTCCAGTATTCTTTCCTGGAGAATTCCATGGACAGAGGAGCCTGGCAGGCTACAGTCTATGGGATCTCAAAGAGTCAGACATGACTGAGTGACTAATACACACACTCACACGCATATGTTATATATATAAATATATGTACACATTTTTCTTTTGATATTCTTTCCCATAATGATTTATCATAGGGTATGGACATGAGTTTGAGTAAACTCCAGGAGTTGGTGATGGACAGGGAGGCCTGGCTTGCTGCAGTCCATGGGGTCGCAAAGAGTTGGACATGACTGAGTGACTGAACTGATTGAATAGTTCTCTGCTATACAGTAGGACCTTGTTTATCCATTCTTATAAGAGCTTACATCTGCTAACTCCAATCTCCAACTCCATCCCTCCCTCCCACAGGAATGGCAACCACCTGTGGAGGACAACAGTTTTTTAATTTGGGAGCTGCTTGAGAATCACCTGAAGGCTTTTTAAAACAAAGACAGCTGAGCCTCACCTCCTGAATTTCTGATTCAGTGGGTCTGGGTTGGGGTCTGAGAATCTGCACTTCTAACAAGTTCCCAGGTGATGCAAATGCTGTTGGTTTGGCGACTGCATTTTGAGAATAACTGATTCTCAAAATGGATGAGACGTGATGAAGACGTGAAAGCTCAGCAAGATGGCATGGCTAGCCTGAGCCTTGCAGCCAGTGAGTGATGAGACAAAAAAGGTAAAAAAGATAGAAGAGGGTGGGAGAGGGGAAGGTTTGAGATAGTTTTAAAAAGCATGTCTTGTTTGCCCACACTGGGAAGGGACAAACAGAAGCTGAACTAAACTTTTTGGGGGGGCCACATGGCTTGCGGGATTTTATTTCTCCCACCAGGGATTGAACGTGGGCCACGGCAGTAAAAGCGCTGAGTACTAACTACTGGGCTGCCAAGGAACTCCCAGAAGTAAGCATTTTTGACATGGTTCTAATGGCAGGCAAGCAGGAGCTCACCTGGGTGTGATTTATAAGGATATTTGTTTGTTTCAATATGACTCACTTCAGAGGAGCTTCTTTTCCTCCAGATTTATTTTTTTATTTTTAAAATTATTTTAATTGAAGGATAATTGCTTTACAGTATTGCATTCAGTTCAGTTCAGTCACTCAGTCGTGTTCGACTCTTTGCGACCCCATGGACTCCAGCATGCCAGGCCTCCCTGTCCATCACCAAATCCCAGTTTACTCAAACTCATGGCCATCAGGTTGGTGATGCCATCCAACCATCTCATCCTCTGTCATCCCCTTCTCCTCCTGCCTTTAATCTTTCCCAGCATCAGGGTCTTTTCAAATGAGTCAGCTCTTTACATCAGGTGGCCAAAGTATTGGAGTTTCAGCTTCAACATCAGTCTTTCGAATGAACATTCAGGATTGATTTCCTTTAGGATGGACTGATTGGATCTCCTTGCTGTCCAAAGGAGTCTCAAGAGTCTTCTCCAACATCACAGTTCAAAAGCATCAATTCTCCGGCGCTCAGCTTTCTTTATAGTCCAACTCTCACATTGGTACATGGTTGCTGGAAAAACCATAGCCTTGACTAGACAGACCTTTGTTACAAAGTAATGTCTCTTCTTTTTAATATGCTGTCTAGGTTTGTCATAACTTTCCTTCCAAGGAGTAAGTGTCTTTTAATTTCATGGCTTCAATCACCATCTGCAGTGATTTTGGAGCCCCCCCAAATAAAGTCTGCCACTGTTTCTCCATCCATTTGCCAAGAAGTGATGGGACTGGATGTCATGATTTTTGTTTTCTGAATATTGAGCTTTAAGCCAACTTTTTCACTCTCCTCTTTAACTTTCATCAAGAGGCTCTTTAGTTCTTCACTATCTGCCGTAAGGGTGTTGTCATTTGCAAATCTGAGGTTATTGATATTTCTCCCAGCAATCTTGATTCCAGCTTGTGCTTCTTCCAGTCCAGCATTTCTCATGATGTACTCTGCATATAAGTTAAATAAGCAGAGTGACAATATACAGCCTTGATGTATTCCTTTTCCTATTTGGAACCAGTCTGTTGTTCCATGTCCAGTTCTAACTGTTGCTTCCTGACCTGCATACAGATTTCTCAAGAGGCAGGTCAGGTGCTCTGGTATTCCCATCTCTTTCAGAATTTTCCACAGTTTATTGTGATCCACACAGTCAAAGGCTTTGGCATAGTCAATAAAGCAGAAGTAGATGTTTTTCTGGAACTCTCTTGCTTTTTCGATGATCCAGAGGATGTTTTCAATTTGATCTCTGGTTCCTCTGCCTTTTCTAAAACTAGCTTGAACATCTGGAATTTCATGGTTCACATATTGCTGAACCCTGGCTTGGAGAATTTTGAGCATTGCTTTGCTAGTCTGTGAGATGAGTGCAATTGTGTAGTAGTTTGAGCAATCTTTGCATTGCCTTTCTTTGGGTTTGAAATGAAAACTGACCTTTTCCAGTCCTGTGGCCACTGTTGAGTTTTCCAAATTTGCTGGCATATCGAGTGCAGCACTTTTATAGCATCATCTTTTCGGATTTGAAATAGCTCAACTGGAATTCTATCACCTCCACTAGCTTTGTTCATAGTGATGCTTCCTAAGGCCCACTTGACTTGACTCCAGGAGAGTGATCACACCATCGTGTTTATCTGGGTCATGAAGATATTTTTTGTACAGTTCTTCTGTGTATTCTTGCCACCTCTTCTTATTATCTTCTGCTTCTGTTAGGTCCCTACCATTTCTGTCCTTTGTTGAACCCATCTTTGCATGAAATGTTCCCTTGGTATCTCTAATTTTCTCTAGTCTTTCCCATTCTGTTGTTTTCCTTTATTTCTTTGCACTGATCATTGAGAAGGGTTTTCTTATCTCTCCATGCTATTCTTTGGAACTCTGCATTCAAATGGGTACATCTTTTCTTTTCTCCTTTGCTTTTGGCTTCTCTTTTTTTCACAGCTATTTGTAAGGCCTCCTCAGACAGCCATTTTACTTTTTTGCATTTCTTTTTCTTGGAGATGGTCTTGATTCCTGTCTCCTGTACAGTGTCACAAACCTCTGTCCATAGTTCATCATGCACTCTGTCTATCAGATCTAGTCCCTTAAATCTATTTCTCACTTCCACTGTATAATAATTAGGGGTTTGATTTAGGTCATACCTGAATGGTCTAGTGGTTTTCCATACTTTCTTCAATTTCAGTCTGAATTTGGCAATAAGGAGTTCATGTTCTGAGCCAAGTTCCCAGTCTTGTTTTTGCTGACTGTATAGAGCTTCTCCATCTTTGGCTGCAAAGAATATAATCAATCTGATTTCGGTGTTGACCATCTGATGATGTCCATGTGTAGAGTCTTCTCTTGTGTTGTTGGAAGAGGGTGTTTGCTATGACCAGTGTGTTCTCTTGGCAGAATTCTATTCGGCTTTGCCCTGCTTCATTCTGTACTCCAAGGCCAAATTTGCCTGTTACTCCAGGTGTTTCCTGCCTTCCTACTTTTGCATTCCAGTCCCCTATAATGAAAAGGACATCTTTTTTGGGTGTTAATTCTAGAAGGTCTTATAGGTCTGCATTCATTGTAGGTCTGCATTCTGAGATCATTCTGTCATTTTTAGACTGCATCCAAGTACTGCATTTTGGGCTCTTTTGTTGACTATGATGGCTACTCCATTTCTTCTAAGGGATTCTTGCCCACCGTAGTAGATATAGTGGTCATCTGAGTTAAATTCACCCATTCCAGTCCATTTTAGTTCACTGATTCCTAAAATGTTGACGTTCACTCTTGCCGTCTCCTGTTTGATCACTTCCAATTTGCCTTGATTCATGGACCTAACATTCCAGGTTCCTATGCAGTATTGGACCTTTACAGCATTGGACCTTTATTCCATCACCAGTCACATCCGCACCTGGGTGTTGTTTTGACTTTGGCTCCATCTCTTCATTCTTTCTGGAATTATTTCTTCACTGATCTCCAGTAGCATATTGGGGACCTACTGACCTGGGGAGTTCCTCTTCCAGTGCATCTTTCAATTCTGACAAAATGTGCTCCACTGGAAAAGGGAATGGCAACCTGCTTCAGTATTCCTGCCTTGAGAACCCCATGAACAATATGAAAAGTATTGCATTGGTTTCTACCAAACATTAACATGAATCAGTCATAGATTTACCCATGTCCCCTCCTACTTGAACATCCCTCCCACCTCCCTCCCCATCCTCCCCCTCTATATTGTTACAGAGACCTCCGGATTTATTAATCAAGGATTCACTCAATGTTGAGGTAAGTCTGTGCTTGATTCAGCTGATTTTAGATCTCTCCATGTTTCTTTAAAATTATATAGAAAATGCCAACTGCTGTTTCATGCTTAAGGCACATGCCTTAGAAGTGCTCATGGATCAGTCTCAAATACTATGAAGTATTCTATCACTTTCAAATATGGCTCTTCCCCCTCTTCCCCTGCTCCTTTAACTGTAAAGACCACAAGTTTGGGAGAAAATCAACATCAGGATAACAGAATATGCTTTACATTTGAATAGATACCTGGAGTTTAGCCTTGTGGTTCTAAATCTGACTGCTGGAAGGAGCTTTGGAACTAACCTGCCCTGGCCTGATCCCCATCCTCAGAAGTTCTATTTTAATTGGTCTGGGTTAGATGCTCTATGAGCTTGCCTGGTGGCTCAGATGGTAGAGGATCTGCCTGTAATGAGGGATGTCTGGGTTCGATCCTTGGGTTGGGAAGATCCCCTGGAGAAGGGAAAGACTACACACTCCAGTATTCTGGCCTGGGGAATTCCATGGACAGAGGAGCCTGGTGGGCTACAGTCCATGGGGTCTCAAAGAGTTGGACATGACTGAGTGACTTTCAGAGATTGTACACCAATATTTTTAAAACTTTCTTAGAAATTCTACAGTGCATCCAAGGCTAGGAATCTATGGTCCAGAAAATACTTTTATATCTACTCCCTGTAGATGGGCAGATGATAGAATGTTGATTTAACTCTAGAGTTCTCAAACTTGAGCCTGCATCAGAATCGTCTGAGGGCTTCTAAAAGCACATGGGGCCCCACCCCTAGAGTTTCTCATTCAGTGGGTCTGGGTGGGGTCCTAGTATCTGCATTTCTTTTGTCTTTCTTTACCAGTCTGTTCTCACTTCTTACTTATTTCACACATAGTATCAATTGTGTATATGTGTGTGAGTATCTGCATTTCTCACAGGTTTCCAGGTGATGCTGCTGGTCTAGGAACCACATTCTGATAACTACTTAGTAGATTATTAAACTTCATAGGAATGAAAGATGACATCAATGGTCTGATTGCACCCAGTTAGTGAAAAAGAGAGACCCCCAAAGTTCTTCAGGCTGAATCCTGGGCTGTTTACCAGGCTCTGCTGTGCTTTGCACCTTTCCTTTAGATGTTTCACAATTCACTCTTTTTGCGGGAAGTGAAATCGTATGCCCCTTTTCCCCAGACTTCTAGCCTGCACACTGCAGGTGAAGCAGGTTCAAGTTGCATTATGGAGGTGAACATTTACCTTGGTGTGTGACACTGTGACTACCAATTCAGCAGCTATTCCCAGAATTTTTCTTTTGGAGGGAGAGGGAGCTTTGTTAAAGGAAATGCATTGTAAACCTACTCTGTTGAAGAGGGTGCAGGAGCCAAAATGACAAAGACAAACTTCCCTGCTTTTCGCTCTTGGAAAGAGGAGGAAAACGCATCGAGAAGAGGGCAAGACAGTCGGGTTCTGTGTGGGAGAAGCAGCCAGTGACAATCCATGGTGGGAGAGTGTCCAGAGGTCTTTTAAAGACAAAGATGTTTAATGCTTAATTGAAGTTGTTTGTATTGCATTAGTGGAAAGTCTACTAAGTATACACATGCCCTGTGAAAAGTGTTTGTGAAAATCAAACAGGACTAAGTTTGCTATCGAAATCTCGGACTCTGTACAATAGCGCCGAATCCAAATCATGGAGACACTATTTTGGGTGAAAAAGAGAATAGTAGCTTTATTGCTTTGCCAGGCAAAGGAGGCCCCAGCAGGCTAGTACCTTCAAGACTGTGCCCTACGTGAAAGGATTCAGGGAGTAAAACTTACAGTGTTAGCTCAAAACAGGGTTTTAGATAAGGGCCAGGCCAGGAGCAGCCTCTGCGTTCTTCTCTGCTCATGGAACATTTTAAAACCCATCAAGGCTGGCTTCAGGATGTCTAGAGATGGACTCTGGTGGTCTCTGGGGTTATTGTACTATGACCTTCTCTCTGGAATGAAGAATGCTTGCAAAGAAAAGGAGTGTTAGGGAGTGTTTCAAAGGGCAACAATTGATATAGCTGTACCTGATATAGCTTTAACTAACAAGTTATAGCTTTAACTAACAAGTGATTTACTTTAAGCAAATAGGTGTAAAGGAATCATTAGCAAAAGAAAAGAAAAATGTACAGAAAGAAGACATCTAATGAAGAGTAAGGTGATGGACACCTAGCTAGTCCAGACAGTTTTACCTGTAAAAAGTTTCTTGTTTGGGTTAGCATGACCCAGAGCACCAACCAGGCTACGGAATGGAGAGTGGAGGCATAACGTGAGTTATTTCAGATGGAGGCAGAATTCAGAGCTAGGGAGAGAATGGGACTCACCAGAGCCTTGGGGGCAATTTGGACTTGACTTTCGCAGGGTGTGGAAGAGCAGGGAGGACCTGGTGTGTGGTGAATCACCTGGTGCTTCAGGGAGATCGTGTTTGGCTAGCAGCTGGGTGGCAAGTGGGAGAAGGGGCCTGGATAGGATAAAGCTTTCCTGGTTGGGTTCTTGGACCTCTGGACAGGTCATTCTCACGGTGGCCTTACCACTCTGGGAAAACTGGGGTGACCTTGACAGTGTGGGGAGAAAGTGAGGTCCGGTACATAGCTCTGACTGTGAATCATATTCGCCTAAACAACAGCATCTAGCAAAGGATAGAAGGTTTGAAATCAGGATATGTCATTGGTGGCTTTATGTGGAGCTTTAACCAGTGTATTGATAGATAGTGGGTTCTGGAATCAGACTGTGAGAATTCCTAATCCCAGCTTTACCATATTGAGCTGGGCTAACTGGAGCCAGGAAATCAGTTTCCACCTCAGCCAGAAGGAGATGGTACCCTCAAAGAATTGAACAGGAGAGTTTAACAAGAGAGCCCCCCTCCCTCTGTCCCTCCACCCTGACCCACCAACCCCAGGCTGGGAAAAGCTAAGGTAATCAGAGAGGGATGGTGAAGCCCCCAGGGACCAACAGCAGGGGGCGTGGTCACCTTTCTGCCCGAAGGGAGAAGAGGAAGGGACAGAGTTACCTGAACCTGAGGGGGTGGGTATAGTAGGGTGGGGCCGAGCTGCTGGACCAGGGTTATGGTCCAGGAACCACTGCCAAGCTGGCCCAGCAGGCAGGAGGAGGGGGGTAAATGCCCATTCCTCCCTTCTCCTAGTTTCCTGCCTCAGTTCAGTGCCTCCCATTGGCCTGACTCAACTGGAACCACAGGGGGAAAAGGCCTTGTTGATGCAGTCACACAGGCCGGATGAATCAGTGCTGAGTATGGAGCAGAACAGGTATGTAGAGTCAAACAGTATTACCGGTCCAGCTTCAATAAGCCTTGATATTCTCATCTGTAGAATGGGGATGCTAGTAGTAAGGGAAGTTACCTTACAGAGTCATTGTAAATATAAAAATAGATGGTACATGTAGAACTCGTGCTATACGACACAAGTTCACTTGCCCGATGCACGTGAAGCCAAATGATACTGAAATGTCAGAGTTTGGAGCAGAGAAAGATTTATTGCAGGACTGTGCTAGGAGAACAAGTGGCTCATGCTTCATCAAACCCAAAAATCTTAAGGCCAGGTGAGGGAGGAAGATCGTAGGGTATGTGATCAACATGTACACCATTCTTTTTTAAAAATTTATTTAGTTTTAATTGAAGGATAACTGCTTTACAATATTATGTGGGTTTCTGCCATACATCAGCATGAATCAGCCATAGGTATACATACATCCCCTCCCTTTTCAACCTCTCTCCCCACGTGCACAATTCTTGTTTGCTTGATGTTGAGATAATAGGGCGTTAACATTATCAATCCTTAGGCGCCAGAAGGTCCAGGGAGCTTATGTGCTCTTGATCATCAAGTAGTTAATTTCTTCCATTTGGCAGTAGTTTTTAGCATCTGGAAAACTTAGGAAATATGCACCAGATACTCTTATCTAGGTATTAACACTTCAGAGAGGAGCTACAGCAGAGGATATGGGGGTGGGGTCTGTCCTGGGAAGGTCCCATAGCATCCTGCTCGGTTACATATGGAGCACAGTGTCTTACCCGCAGCACATGCTCTGTTTTTGTTACTTGTTATTATTACATTAAAGGTAACCACTTGGGCTGCAGGAAGGGACACTGTTCTTGGGGACTGATTCTGGGAGACTCCACCCTCTAGGTCAAGAAGGCATCTGGTTGCAAAATAAACTAAGTAGGCTTCCTTGGGGGGCACAGAAAGCCGCTTAGTCATTGCTGGTGAGTAATGCGCTGATTCACAAGAGTGGCAGAGAGCTCTCTTCTTCCTCACTCTTCTTTCAGCCTTGCTGACATTTGGTATATCAAGCTAGATGAAGGCTTAGCCTGTCTGGTGGAGGTGACCAGTTTTATTTATAGACTCCAGCTCTCTGGGGTGAATCGTCCCAGGGGAGGGGATAGATAATCATTTTCCTTTCCCAAAGAAGGACGAATTGGCGTGTTCACAGAGGATCTGGAACTGACCAAAACTGCAGATGCAGGCAGCTATGATTTGGGGCTGGAGGCACGTTTGTCCATAAGAGAATCTCCCTCCACCCTGCACCACCCCAAGCCCCAGAACCTGGCCCAGCCAATCATAATAGCTTGTTCTTTAGATCCTGAACTGACCAGGGACCCAGAGATGACTCTCTCCCTAATAAAGAAAGAGATGACAACAGTCATCGCTTGGTTCCTTTCAGATCTAAAATAAACAGCTAAAAAAACTTCAAACAAGCTAGTGATTGACAGAAGATCATTTATGTCCCTCGATATACATTAGTATGTTGGTTAGGTGTGCAGGTTTTGAAGCCTGGTTTCCAGTCCTAAGTGGGACCGTGGGTAAATTTCTTAATGTAAGCTTCTCTTTCTTCATCTGCAGAGTGGGGATGATCATTGTACCTTCTCCCCAGAGCTCATCAATTGGTTGTTGTGCAGGGTTGGAGAGGATGGAGTGGGGAGATCATGATATCCTAGGGAGAGAGGAAACAAGATCATGTGAGGGATCGCTTAGTGTGGTCCCTCTTATATGGTAAACACTTACAATTTTAGCTATTATTACTTAGTATCTTTACTTTTGAAGAACCTAAAGTACACGAAGCCTTTCCCAACCCACAAATCCTACTGGGGCTTCCATGGAAAAAGTCACCAAATCAGCTACTATCTTCACCCCCCAAATAAAATCAAGGCCAGAGTTCAGATATTGTGAGTAGAGTTTGACTCAAGATGTAGCGTGAATCAAGAAATAGATTCATCCAGGTCAGTACAATTCAGCCAGAGAAGGCTCTGACTGTTCAGTCGTGTCTTCTAATATAAGATGAAGTCACTCTGGCTTTGCCTGGATCCTAGAAGGAAATAGATCACTGAGGGCTCAGTCCTTCCTGGCAGGGTGATGGCCTGAGAAAGACGAAGCTGGTTTGACTCTGGTGGGTGTGCATCTGGTCATGTGCTAGGGGTGCTCTGGCTGTGCTTCTATCACATTGCCAGGATGCCTCCCCAAGACCCTACCCTACCCCCTGGCTCTTGCTTGGATGAGAAAGATGCTCCCCCAGCTGAGCTGCAACATAAGGGGAACCACAAGCATCTGCTGTAAGCTCTGTAACTGGCATGAATGGGACTCTTTTCTTTTAGGAGTGCCTAGTGTTAAAGACTGCTTCATTCAGTTGAATTATTTTTAATGTTATAGCTGCTATAATAGGAAGAAAGGAAATAGAGAAAGCTATCTTCACCATCCTCTCACTCCTATAATGTGAATATTTTATTTTTTCTTGTTCCCTTCTGGTTCATGCTCATATGACTAGATGGTTTTTATATAGCTGAAACCATGGCAGAAATTCCATTTTGCATTTTTGCTTCATTAAGTTTTAGAAATAGCACTTGTAGACTTTTAATTCTCCATGTCAAGAAAAACGTATAAATCCTGCTAGACACCACCCCCTCTCCACCACCACACTCATTCACCTCCATTACAAGAAAAATTGAAAAGAAACCTGTGTATTTTTAGGGGCAGGTGCTTCACTGATTGGCATTTCTATAATTTTAGAAATTACTATAGTATTTTGCTTCATGTATAAAATTTAATTTTACTCTCTTCTCCTCAGTCTTATTGCTCTTTGCCTTTCCCACAAATAGGGCCCAGAAGCTTCTGATCTAAATATCAGATCCTTGTATAAGCAATGTCAGTTCAGTTCAGTTCAGTCGCTCAGTCGTGTCCAACTCTTTGCGACCCCATGAATCACAGCACACCAGGCCTCCCTGTCCATCACCAATTCCCGGTGTCTACCCAAACCCATGTTCATCAAGTCGGTGATGCCATCCAGCCATCTCATCCTCTGTCTTCCCCTTCTCCTCCTGCCCCCAGTCCTTCCCAGCATAGGGTCTTTTTCCAATGAGTCAACTCTTCGCATGAGGTGGCCAAAGTATTGGGGTTTCAGCTTCAACATCAGTGCTTCCAATGAACACCCAGGACTGATCTCCTTTAGGATGGATTGGTTGGATCTCCTTGCAGTCCAAGGGACTCTCAAGAGTCTTCTCCATCACCACAGTTCAAAAGCATCAATTCTTCAGCACTCAGCTTTCTTCACCATCCAACTCTCACATCCATACATGACTACTGGAAAAACCATAGCCTTGACTAGACGGACCTTTGTTGGCAAAGTAATGTCTCTGCTTTTCAATGTGCTATCTAGGTTGGTCATAATTTTCCATCCAAGGAGTAAGCATCTTTTAATTTCATGGCTACAATCACCATCTGCAGTGATTTTGGAGCCCCCCAAAATAAATCTGACACTGTTTCCACTGTTTCCCCATCTATTTGCCATGAAGTGATGGGACCGGATGCCATGATCTTAGTTTTCTAAATGTTGAGCTTTAAGCCAACTTTGTCACTCTCCTCTTTCACTTTCTTCTTCTTCTTCTTTTTTTTTAAATTTTCTTTACTTTATTGTGTTGGTTTTGCCATACAATGACATGAAACCGCCATGGGTTTACATATGCTCCCCCTCCAGAATCCCCTTCCCTCCTCCCTCCCGATTCCCTCCCCCTGGGACATCTCGGTGCACCAGCCCAGAGCATCAATCCTGGGCTGGCGATTGATTTCACATATGATAATTAACATGTTTCAATGCCATTCTCCCATATCATCCCACCCTTGCCCTCTTCCACAGAGTCCACGAGTCTGTTCTATACATCTGCATTCCTTTTGCTGTCTCACATGCAGGGTTCTGGCTGCCATCTTTCTAAATTCCATATATATGCGTTAATATACTGTATTGTTGTTTTTCCTTCTGGCTTACTTCACTCTGGATAATAAGCTCCAGTTCCGTCCACCTGAGTAGAACTGATTCAAATGAATTCTTTTTTTAATGCTGAGTAATATTCCATTGTGTATATGTACCACAGCTTTCTTATCCATTCGTCAGTTGACGGGCATCTAGGTTGCTTCCATGTCCTGGCTATTGTAAACAATGCGGTGATGAACATTGGGGTACACATGTCTCTTTCAATTCTGGTTTCCTCGGTGTGTATGCCCAGCAGTGGGATTGCTGGGTCATATGGCAGGTCTGTTTGCAGTTATTTAAGGAATCCCCACACTGTTTTCCATAGTGGCTGTACTAGTTTGCATTCCCACCAACAGTGTAAGAGGGTTCCCTTTTCTCCACATCCTCTCCAGCGTTTATTGCTTGTAAATTTTTGGATTTCATCAAGAGGCTCTTTAGTTCCTCTTCACTTTCTGCCATAAGGGTGGTGTCATCTGCACATCTGAGGTTATTGATGTTTCTCCCAGCAATCTTGATTCCATAAGCAACATGGACTTACTGTATAACACAGGGTGCTATATTCAATATCCTGTGATAAACCATCATGGAAAAGAGTATGGAAACACAGTATATATGTACTAATATACCTGAGTCACTTTGCTATGGAGCAGAAATTAATACATTGCAAATCAACTATACTTCAGTGGAATAAATGGAAAATAATCAGATCCTGTCAGCTCTGTAAAACATGATGTACTCCTGGAAATGCATTCTTTCACACTGTGTCTCCCAGCCTGCCTCGCCCACCAGGAGTGACAAATTCTGTGAACGCCTTCTGGATTTGGGAATCAGGGCCACTCTGCAGCTGGGGCAGTGGTTTCTAGCAGTAGAAATAGCGCCCACCAGAGAGCTGCCTGCCTGGGGGATGCTGGGCCTCCTGAGAAGGGAGAGGGGGCCCTGGGGTGACAGGCCCCCGTGCAGAGATAGATTCTTGGACAAAGGCAGGGAGATGAAGGCCCTCCTATGCCCTGGGAGAGAGGGCAACAGTTCAGGAAGGTAGGGAATCGCCCTGCCACCTGGCTGAACCTCGCTAAGCTTCTGGGCTCAGAATGAAACTCTCAAAAGTGGTCCAAGTGTGCACAAGGTCACCACATAAGTTGTTCCTACTAGGTCATGACAAGCTTGCTTCCCCACAGATATGGTTATAAACCTCACATTTCGAAGTGGCTTTTTTGGGGAAATGATGAATATTGGTTTGCCTGAGACAGTCCGTTTTTGCCTGTTGCTCTGGCATACTAATTATGTCCCCTCACTCTCAAAAGCATAAATAATTTGATATAATTAGTTTATATATATATATATATAAACATGACAATATTTATTGTATATAATCACATAATTTACATATAATTATATATATATAAATATTGGGGCTTCCCTGGTGGCTCAGCTGGTAAAAAAGGTGCCTGCAGTGTAGGGGACCCTGGTTCAATTCCTGTGTTGGGAAGACCCCCTGGAGAAAGGATAGGCTACCCACTCCAGTGTTCTTGGGCCTCCCTGGTGGCTCAAACAGTAAAGAATCCACCTGCAATGTGGGAGACCTGGATTCGAACCCTGGGTTGGGAAGATGCCCTGGAGAAGAGAACAGCTACCCACTCCAGTAGTCTGGCCTCAAGAATTCCATGGACTATATAATCCATGGGGTCGCAAAGAGCCAGACACAACTGAGCTACTTTCACAACTAGTTTTTGAGAATTCCAGTAAGATCCTAGGACATATGAAATTGACTGAGAGAATTGTCACATTTGGTGGGAGAAGTCTGTTTGAGGGAGAAGCATCTCTGAGTCTGAAGATCAGAGGTGATGGCAAAGAGGTGGTAGCCACAGTAATGTCCAGACAGGAGGACTTCTTTGCCTCCTCTCCCACTCCTGCAAGGAGGACTTGAGCAGCTGGGCCAGGCAATGCAGTCTTGCTGAATAGAGCTGGGATGAAAGTTGGCACCCATCTATGTTTCGAATGGAGAGAGAAAGGGGCTGGTTGGTTAGGATCTCACAAAGACTTGAAGGGGTGAGGACCACACATCTCTAGGGTTGGTACCTACCCACTGCTTTGACTTTTCCAGAACCACCATGTCTTCCAGAAACAAAGGAGTTATTCAAAAAAGAAAGCAGGGTGCATCATCTGAGTCCTAGCACCATGCCCTTCCCACTACAAATAGCTCTCATGATTTGGATAGCCCCACCTGCCCTCTGCTTCTGTTCACATTGCTCCTCTTGGCTCTCATTGGCTTTTCTGAATCAGAGGCAATGTGAAACAGTCTTTGCCCGAAACAAAAATGCTGGTTCATCAGGGAAGCTGGGAGGCTGAGCAGCTGTGGACACAGCTGGTGCCTGGAAGCCCTTTCAGCAGTGTCCAACACTGTTTTTGCTGATTATCAACTTTCCAGGAGGCAACACCTATAATTTTTTTACCCCTACAAAATCATCAGAACAATGTTTAGTGACTGCTTATTGGAGTAGGGCTTTGGAAGCCATTTTCTCAGGCACAGCAAATTTCTACCACCCTGCTTCTGATGACTCAGCATTCCCAAAGCACGTTCCACATCCCCCCCCCCCCCCCCCAACCCACACTTTAAAAATCTGCCCTTTAAAGTATTTCCCAACAAGTAGCAAGCTTCTCTTTTGACCTTGTCTGCTGACATGGTTTTTGATTTGGGAAAGAGAGCAAGGAGCCATGTGGAAGCATCACTCTCTGGGATGTCAGAGTCTCCTTGGAAGAGCCCTAATTAAGGACTTAGAATGATTGACAGGTGGTGGAAGCTCATGAAAAGAGCACTTGACATGCAACAGAAGTCAGTGTCTGAGTTGCAAAAAAAATTGGCAATTGGAGACCTTGAAAAACCTTTGTGGGTAATACTATAATTTTGCTTCTTAGTTATACATTTCTAAAAAGGCTCTGAATGGCTGCCAAATGGACCTATGACATGAATTGACTCTTGTAAATAGGGTATATGATAACTTGGTAGCAAATTAATACTTTCAAATTTAATGGAATTCTCTATACTGTACAGTCTTGCTGAAGTATAGTCTTTGTATGTATTCATTTGAGGATAGGAATCTGTGAATAGGGAAGACTGATTTACTGCTGAGGATAATACAATTTTAATGAGAAAGACCAGCAAACAACAAAGGGAAGGAGAAAGAAAATTTACACATGCAGTGCCTCTCCTGTGTTCTGTTTTTGTACATGCTATATCCAACTGTACCATTTGGGGATAAGTATTCCTTTTAATATTAAAACTACACAACTAGGAAACCCAATCTATTAGCACAAAATAGCCTTCTACCCAGTCCCATTGCTAATGACCTCAGATTAAATAGTTGCCCTGAGCATCAGCTACCTTATTTTTAAAATGGGGATCATACCAATAGCATTCACCTAGAAAGTTTCTTGGTCTGATTAGATGAGAAGATACTTGGCATGCTCACCACTCATGGGAAGTGGTAATGCATGTTATAATCTCTGTCAGGCACAGTGGGTTGGCTCTGGTTCCATGTGTTCAGAGGACAGACAACCAGAAAGTCAATTCAGGTCTCTCAGGAGAGGGGATCTTTTAATGGTTGTTGGTGTCTCTGATAGTCCTGGGGGGCCAGTACGTCTCTCCCTGACTTTGGTGGGAGGAGGGAAAGTGAAAGTCGCTGAGTTGTGTCCAAGTCTTTGTGAGACCCCATGGACTATACAGTCCATGGAATTCTCCAGGCCAGAATACTGGAGTGGGTAGCCTTTCCCTATCCAGGGGATCTTCCCAACCCAGGGATTGAACCCTGGTCTCCTGCATTACTGGTGGATTCTTTACCAGCTGAGCCACCAGGGAAGCCCAGGAATACTGGAATGGTGAGCCTGTCCCTTCTGAGAGGATCTTGCCCACCCAGGAATCGAACCGCGGTCTCCTGCACTGCAGGCGGATTCTTTGCCAACTGCGCTACCAGGGAAGCTCTGGTGGGAGGAGGGAGGTTCATTAACTGCATTCTAGGTGCAAGTAGGGAGGAGAGCTCTCTTTCCCATTGATGCATTCAGCTGTGTTTGTTCCCCAACAACCTAGACCTGAGTTCCAAGTGCGGCAGCTCTTTTACAGCACTGTACAAAAGGCCGTTCTGTGATGGTGGAAGCCTTCTGCATCTGTGTGGTTCACGAGGGTAGACACTAGCCATATGTGATTGTTGAGCACTTGATTGCTTCTTTTTCTCTCCAGCTTTGAGAGATAATTGATGTACAACATTGTGTGAATTTAAGGTGTCCAGTGTTAAGATCTGATACACATAGATATTTCAAAACGATGGCTACTAGGTATAATAAAGTTTGTTAATATATCCACCAACTCACGTCATCCTATTTCATTATTTTGATTATTTGATGTCACTTTTGTAATTACTTCTTATTGAGCTATTAAAATGTGGCTAGTTGACTGTGGTACTGAATTTAACATTTTATTGCATTATTAAATTTAAGTTGTCAATGTGACTGGTTACCATTTTGGACAATGCAACTTTAGGGATACTGCTTCCTCAGCCTAAAAACACAGACATGTACATGTGCGCATCTAGCCATTTTCCTGACACAGATGCTTACAAAACTGGGACAAAAATCAGAAAGGGTTTCAGTCAGTACATGGTATACTTGAAAATTAGCTTTCTATCAGGACCAAAGAATCAGCTTAGGTTCTTTGTGCCACTCCTTGGTGGGGCTGGAGTTCAGGCTTCATAGTGCTTAACAGAGGAGCCAGAAGGGTGCAACAGTCTAACAGCCCAGAGACGCTGCAAACCCAACCTTCCCCAGTAGGACACCCCCAGAACATTTGTCTTTCAATCTCTCCAAGTCACCCTGTCCAGGCACCAGACTGGAAGAAACCCTTCTTGATTCCATCCTAACATCTATTAGTTTCCTGCCTCAGTCTGCCCAGCAGTTGAATTTCCAAGTATTTTTGTCTCATGGTCCTTAAGAGACAATAAGTAAAACCATCTAAGGTGGGCACATTTTTCTAGGATTAGGCTGTTCGTTCTTGGCCATTGTCAATAGCCATTCTTGGCTATTGCAATACAATTCCATTTAAACCTAACACTATGAGGCAGATATTTGTCCTAGCCAAGACTTGTGAAAGCAGAGCCTAATACAAAGGCTCACGTGCAAGTAGATTATTTGGTGATGGAATTGGAGGAAGCAGATGGAGCGGGAGTGAAGGCCAGAAAGAAAGCATCTGTGTGTTGATAAACGTTTATCAGGCAACTCTCTGGAAAAACAACTACAACCCTGTTTGTGACACTGTTTTCATTTTTTTAAAAAATTATTCTAAATTGAAAGATAATTTTTAAACTTTATTTATTCTTAATTTAAGGATAATTGCTTTACAATATTGTTTTGGTTTCTGCCATACACCAACAAGCATCAGCCATAAGTATACATATGTCCCTTCCCTCTTGAAACTTCCTCCCACCTCCCACCCCATCCCACTCCTCTAGATTGTTTTTAAATTGAAGTGTAGTTGATTTACAAGGTTGTGCTAGTTTCAGGTATACAGCAAAGTGATTCAGTTATGCATTTATATATATATATATATATTTCAATTATTTTCTCTTATAGATTATTATAAAATATTGAGTGTAGTTTCCTCTGCTATACAGTAGGTCCTTGTTGATTGTCTATTTTATATATTGTAGTGTGTATATGTTAATCCCAGACTCCTAATTTATCCTTCCTGTCCTTTTCTCTTTGGTAAACATAAGTTTATTTTCTATGTCTGTGGGTCTATTTCTGTTTTGTAAATAAGTTCATTTGTATTTTTTTTTCAGGGGGGTATAAGTTACCCACTCCAGTACTCTTGCCTGGAAAATCCCATGGACAGAGGAGCCTGGTAGGCTGCAGTCCATGGCCACACTAAGAGTCAGACACGACTGAGCGACTTCACTTTCCTTTTTCACTTTCAAACATTGGAGATGGAAATGGCAACCCACTCCAGTAATCTTGCCTGGAGAATCCCAGGGATAGGGGAGCCTGGTGGGCTGCCATCTATGGGGTCGCACAGAGTCGGACACACCTGAAGGACTGAACTGAACTGACTTACCTAGTAGGATAACCTAGACATTCATTCCTGAGGGATTGAGCTCTCATCTGACTTACCCTTGTCCAGACAAAGTTTTTGCAATTATCCATTCACAGTATCATAGTTAATAAAAACTACAGGAGATTTCCCAGTGAATCCTCTAGGTTCCAGACCTGTTCCTACATGCTACCCTCAGATGGCAGAAACACTTGCTCTTGTGGTAGTCAGGATTAATTATCTCCATCAGTACAGTATTCCCTTCTTTGCCTATTAATCTACAGGCAGGAGCCTAAAATGATCAAGAGTTAGCCTCAGGTTCAAAGTGAGTGGAATTTGTGTCTTCTAAGTTCTAACCTAGGCAATCAGGATGTACATTTTAGAAGTGCCTAGGTTTACAGGGTGAGGAAATACAATTTATAAAATAAAATTTTTATTTGGCCTCTGTTCACCAGTGCTGACTAGAAACACAGAGACAGATTTGGGTGAAGTAGAAAAGGAGAGCTTTATTGCTTTGCTAGATGAAGAGGGACCCAGCGGGCTAATGCCTCATAACTGTGTGTCACACTCTTGAGTAGGGAGTGAGGATCTTACAGTGTTTGAGGAGCAGGTGTGACCTGCTCATGGACATTTTTCTGACTGGTTGGTGGGAGGCAAGTAGGAATCAGTATTATCAACCTTATGGTTGCAACAGGTTGGGGTGCTTGTAGGTAGCATTTGGCTACCATCTTCCACCTGGTGGGAATTTCATTATCTGCAAAACAGCTCAAAGGACATGGCTCAGAATAGTATCTATAGTCCTTGAGGAAGAACTAAGTGTCCTTGACTTTGTTTAATAGCTGGTGGTTTAGACGCTAAGTTGTGTCCGACTCTTGTGACCCCAGGGACGGTAGCCTGCCAGGCTCCTCTGTCCATGGGATTCTCCAGGCAAGAATACTGGAGTGGGTTGCCATTTCCTTCTCCAGAGGATCTTTCCAAGCCAGGGATCCAACCCACATCTCCTGAATTGGCAGGTGGATTCTTTGTCTTGCTTGACCATTTCCCTTTCTTCATTTTTTTTTACTTCTCTGGTTAAATTTTTCTTTCTTTTTTTTTTTTACTAAAGTTTTTCTATAGATAAAGGGCAGGTGGAGGACATGGGTGGGATCTATTCTGGGAAGTCCTGGTAGGATTCTGTTCAGTTACAAATATGGTAAAAGAGGCCAAAAGATTTCTGTGTCTTAATTCCTCTACCTGTGTCTTTTAGCTGTTACTGTCAACCATTGGCTTGGCACGTAAGCAGCATTTTGGATGGCCTTGCTCCAAACTCACAGGAGAGTGTCCCTGAGCTGGGGCCTTAGCTCAACTCAAAGACCATTATAGCATTCTAATAGATGGTGGTGAGACCAGAAAATCCCATGGCCATGTACACATTAGTCTGACTTCCTCTTTTTTTTTTTTTTTAATAATTTTATTTATTTATTTTGGCTGTGCTGAGTCTTCACTGCAGTGTGATATTTTCTCTGGCTGCAGAGAGCAGGGGCTACTCTCTTGTGGTTTGTGAGCTTCTCATTGAGTTGGCTTCTCTTATTGTGGAACACGGGTGTGGGCACAGTAGTTGCGGCTCTTGCAGTCTGGTGGACAGGCTCAATAGTTATGTCACGCAGGCTTAAGTTGCTAGTTGCATGAGAGATCTTCCTGGATTAGGGGTCAAACCCGTGTCTCCTGCATTGGCAGGTGGATTCTTTACCACTGAGCCACCAGGGAAGCTCCTAGCCTGACTTCTTTACTATGAAATTGGGGCTCTCGATCTGAGGCGATGTTATGCAGGATGCCCACAGCTAGATCAGACATCCTGTAAATATTTAGATGGTAGGGTTCGCAAAGACACTGTGGATAGGAAGATATACCCATATCCAGATATGTGTCATTTTCTACTATGGCAAATTGTAGCCACCTTTAGGGTAGAAGTGATCCCGTGCAAACAAGTGGCTGTTAAGTCCCCTAAGCGGACGATGCTTTATAGGTGGCTCTGTGTTAGGCTATTTTTCCTGGCAGGTTGGCTTCTAATGATGAAGAGCAGATTATCCTTGGTGAGGGGAGCCATCTTGACTCACAGAGAGCACATCCCTGCCAGCGTGAAGCATGTTTCTCCAGAAATGGTGCCCTCTGATGGGCATTAATGAGAAATAAAAGTACACTTCCATAGGTTTATCCACATGCCTTTTCCTCTGGACTTCCTTGTCCCTAATCTTTCATTCTCACTCCTTCCTAGTTTCTAAACAACTGGCCAGGCTATTTGCCACTGTTCAAAAGTACACATCTATCAAGCACCTCCATACTTCAGACCACTTACTCCTCCACACAGGGAGCCTCCAAGGGCTGGATTCCCAGTTCTGCCAACTGAGAGGATGTCCTTTCACCACTGCCCTTCAGGGGCACCCCCCAGGGATGGGGGCAGTTTTGGATGGGAAGTAGCCCATTTACACAATGGTCCCCATCTACTGAGCAGACCCATCTGTGAATGAGACCTGAGAATCATCCTCTTCTATTGATGTGAGTTAGTGAGAGATGTCAGTGAAGCAAAGATTGGGTGCCTTGAGAGTCTGGGTCAACTGTAATGTAATTTATTTTTGCCTTCAGAATCTATGATCCTGAATGTATTGTTTCTTTAGCAGTGGGTTATTGCTGTGCTACTGGCCATATGCTTTGATGGATCTATTCATATCCCTTTCAGGATATGGGCAACTCAATTTCTATCAGTGCCCAGAAGCTCTCCAGGAGTTGTTGTCATTGCTGTTTTTTTTTTCTTGAAAGACAGATATTTCTCTGTCACAGAAGGAATAGCATTGCTCCAAAACCCCCAGGATTCTCCTACTGGGTCTTGTCAGACCCCAGACACCCATCCTTATCTTCCGTGGATATCCCTAGTCCATTGTACCCATTGGGTCAAATGGCCCAAGTGACTGGACAGCTTACGGCACACTTTTGATTTGCTTTAGAGTTTCCTGTCACTCTGGATAGCACTCAAAATGGGCAGATTTTTAATTACCTGATATATGAATTGCAACATTATTTTTAAGAGCAATATTGCCCCTAAAATCCAAAGAAATTTTTCTTTTTCTTAGTGGTGGAGATTACAAGGCATTACAATTGTTCCTTACATTAAGGAAGATTGGCCAACATATCCTAGATCAAGGGTCCCCAATGTCTAGGATCTAATGCCTGATGATCTGAGCTGGAGCTGATGTAATCATAATAGAAATAGTGGTGGTTTAGTCGCTAAGTCATGTCTGACTCTTGCGATCCTATGGACTGTAGCCTGCCAGGCTCCAGACAAGAGTACTGGAGTGGGTTGTCATTTCCTTCTCCAGAGGATCTTGCCGACCCAGGAATCAAACCCTGGTCTCCTGCAAGGCAGGCAGATTCTTTTACCAACAGAGCTATGAGGCAAGACCTAATAGAAACAGAATGCACAATAAATGTAATGTGCTTGAGTCATCCCTAAACCACTCCCACCCCTCACTCCCTATTCCAGTCCATGGAAAAGTGGTTTTCCATGAAACCAATCCTTGGGGCCAATAAGTTTGGGGACCACTGTGATCATTGGACCTCTAAAAATTTCATCAGCATGGCAGGTTCCTTAATCTTGGTGGAGTTTTTTCTCCTAATTCCTGGCAAACATGCTTCTTACTAGGGCATCTAGTTTACTTCTTGCTCCCTAGGTATCATTGGCAGATATTATCAACATGGTGGGCAAATGTAGTGTCTGCAGAATATCAAGACCATTGACACTCTGCAGAAGGAAGCTCTTAGAGATAACAAGCAGCGAATGCATCCTGCTCCTCCTCCTTATGTCCAAGAGTGAACCTCATTTGACCCTCCTTCCTCACAAAGATTGGGAAGAATGTGCTTGGCAGAGCAGCAGCCATATACCGAGTGCTGGAGGCTGTGCTGATCTGTTCTAGTGAAGATACTAAATCTGACACACGAGCTGAAATTTGAGTCATCACCTGGTCAAGTTTGTCACGGTCTGTTGTCCTTGGTCCCATCTGGCTTTTGCTGGGGACCCTCAGGTGACCTGATGGGGACTGCCACTCATACACGCTTGAAGTCCTTGATGATGGTTCTAAGTTCTGCACTTCCACCTGGGATGTGACATTGATTTATTATCTTGGCTAGGTGTACGAAGGGTGTCAGAACACCCACAGAACTCTTCCTGTTATTCTAGCTCTTACTCCAAAAGGACAGGGAATCATTGTGAAGGATCTGCCAGTTATTAAGAATATCTGTCCCAATTATGCATTATACACCTATCATCTGGCCCCCATGTACCACCTATCCCTGCTCTATCTGTAGGAATGTGGTTGCATTTCAGATAGCACAGATCTAGGCATTCCTCTTTCCGCAGTATATAGTTAACCTAGCAACTGGGCACACATACCTCTCAGGGAAGGTTTCGGGGAATATTTATTGTACATACAGAGTTGCTGTAAATTCTTTCCTCAACCAGACCTGGATTTCCCTTAAAGGAATGGATCCTGAGCTTTCATGCTGACTTAGATTTAGAATAGGGGAGGGACTGTGCGTGCATGTGTGCTCAGTCGCTCAGTCATGTCTCTTTGTGACTCCACGGGCTGTAGATCCCCAGGAATACTGGAGTGGGGTGCCATTTCCTCCTTCAGGGGATCTCCCTGATGCAGGGATCAAACCCACATCTCCTGTACCGGAGGTGGATTCTTTACCACTGAGCCACTGGAGAAGCCCTGAGGGACCATAGTTTCCCTTATTGCAGCTTACCCAGACTTCTGTTCTCCCTGTCTTTTGTTTTATTGGTTATGAAAGTTAAGTAGTACTCGGTCTGCTCTCCATTTATCATCACTCCTTGTAACACTATGATTGCTATAGTTACCTGGTATTCAAGGAATCCCGATTGCTACTCCAAATCTTGTTGACCAGTGTAATAATTACTACATTCATCTTGCCTCTGACAATTAAGCACTGCCATTTGCCATTTCATGATCCTCTTAGTTCTACTTACTCTAAGGACCAGCTCAATGGCAGATTCTCCCATTTTTAATAATGACCTTCAAAGGATGGCTAACAAGCTTTTTGGATATTTCAGGGTCCCTCTCAGGAATTCACTATTTATTGTCTTAATTAAGAGAGTATCTCTGGGCTGTCCTGGATTACAGTCAGTTGGTGGGTTTTCATGTCTCATGTAATATATTATTTCTTCTGTTTCCCACCTTCCCGAGCCTTTTGATCCTGTCATCATTTGGCCAAGGCAGTTCCTCATTTCTTACTCTGTCCAAACTTTAAGGAACCATCCCAGTAATGTGTCAGAACCAGCTCCAGGTGTACTCCAGCGTACCCTGAGTTAAATAAAAGTATTACACAAGCTTTTCCACACTGGTGGTCTCTTTTTCTAGAAGTGAAGATCGATGCCAAGGCACCTGGGAGTTTGCGAAGCCTTTAAAATCTCAAGATGGAGCCCAGTAGATTCATTTTCTTAGAAGCAGAAACTTCACCTTACTAAAGGAGACAGATAAGGTTTGATACCAGTCCCGCCCTAGCGGCTGATGGCCGATAAAGGGAAAGCCCAGACTCAGGGACTGCAAGAGAAGTGGTCAGTGTCGCAAGATGGTCCACCTCCGTCACCAGTGTTTTATGCAGTGATTATTTTTGTGATTCATGTGGGGTCGGGATCTAAGCGCTTCATAATAGCATTGCTGTTTTTATTAGATAACACATTAAAACAAAGCATTTACTTTGAGAATCATGATTGAATGACCACTGCTAATTTCCAATGGAGTCACAATGCTATAAGCCATCTTTCATTCTCCTCCTTTGCTTCCACTATAATCCTGCAACAGCAGCTTCTGGGGAGTTAAATTTCGATGTCTAGCTAAGGTAGGGGTTCCCAGGAGTCTCAGTGGTAAAGAATCTGTGTGCCAATGCAGGAGACGTGGGTTCAATCCCTGGGTTGGGAAGATCCCCTGGAAGAGAAAAAGGCAACCCATTCCAGTATTCCTGCCTGGAAAATTCCATGGACAGAGGAACCTGGCAGGCTACAGTCCACAGGGTTGCAAAAAGTCATATACAACTGAAGTGACTGAGCATACATGCACAGCTAAGGTTAAGTATCAAAGTGAGGTCCATCAAGCATGATGATGATGATAAAGCATTTTAACAGGGGGTCTCCTATGTGTCAGGCATTGTGCTAAGTATATTGCACATATAAAATCACTTTGGTCTTCACAACTCTAGGAAAGTTAGGTATACAGTTCTTACCTTCTCTTTACATATAATCCTTCATCATTTCTTGGAGCTATTGATCACTGGTGAAATGAGCAGGGGACCAGGTGTCCCACCTGAGCCCCCTAGAGGAGAAGACACATCATTCATATCCTTTGACTCCCCTAAACCATTTGATCAGATGTTTGTTTCCATTTCTCAGTCATCTTTCCTCTTGGATCTAAGCAAGCAATCAGTATTTAAGTATTGTGGATACTTGTCTAGCAACCTGTCTTTTTTTTTTTTAATCTTGGAGATTAAAGAGGGCCACAGATTATTCAACAACCTTATTGAGAGGTGGATTCTATTAATAATTTGCTTTTCCTTGAATTCAAGCTGGCTTCAGTAACTTGTTTCACTACACAATGTGGTAGAAATGTTGTTCTGAGACTTCTGAGACTGGATCAGAGGAAGCCTTACAGCTTTTACCTGTGTTTCTGGGGAGCCTTGAGCTGCCATGTAAAAAATTTGACCACCCCCAAGAACTGATGCTGAAACTCCAATACTTTGGCCACCTGATGTGAAGAGCCAACTCATCGGAAAAGACCCTGATGCTGGGAAAGATTAAGAGCAGGAAGAGAAGGGGGTGACAGAGGATGAGATGATTTGGATGGCATCACCGACTCAATGGACATGAGTTTGAGCGAACTTTGGGAGATGGTGAAAGACAGGGAAGACCGGCATGCTGCAGTTCATGGGGTTGCAAAGAATCAGACTTGACTTAGCGACTGCAGGGCCATGGGTAGGTGCTCAGCTGACAGTCCCAGCAGGATACCAGACCTGTGAATGAGGCTGTCTCTGGCCCCTACACAAGCTCACCTGCTGGTCGGCTGCCACCAAGTGAGCTTCACTGAAACCATGGGGAAAGGAAGAATTATTCATCTGAGTCCTGCCTGAACTCTCAATCCATGGACTCATGAAATGTAATAAGATGATTAACATTTTACACCACTAACTTTGGCGAGTAATTGTTACGCAGCAGTAGACAACCAGAACACTCTAGTCTTGAAGAATGGCAGAGGTGGTAGTGGGGATGGTGAGGGGAGAGGGTGTGGGGAGGAAGTGCGGGTGTTGGAGAGGTTTATATGCAAGTGTGGTGAAGATTCGCTATTCCATTTGTAACTATGCTAATACCCCAATCTCCTTTTCTGCTTTAGGCAATTTGAAGTTGACTCCCATTATACATAACCAAAAGAGACTGAGTCCATGCTCTGTAAGGTCCCTTCTAGCCTCCATGTCCTATGATTCTGAGGGCTCTGGCTAGATCCTGACATTGATTCCCCAGGAAATGACATCTGTTTCCTACTCCTGATGAGAAACCTCCAGCAGGAAAAAAGAACCACAGGATATCTGCCCCTTCATCCATAATCTTTCTCTAGAAAATCGCTCTTAAAATTTTGGGAAGAAGCTAAGGTGTGTAAACCCTATTGAAGCGGTGATTTGTGGTTGAAATCCATAATTATTCCTGGAGGGAATGAAGCCTAGTGATTACAAGCATCCTCCTGGGTTCTCTGGCTGCCTGAGAGTTATGTCTTTCATATCCTGCAAGGCAGTGCTTACATAAAGACTAATTATTCCCATATAACCACCCACAGAAAACTTCCTGGCTTGTAGCTAAAAAGGAAAACATCACCACTACACAACAGGCAATGTGAGAAAAACAGAACAGATGCTCTGGGAGCAACAAGAAACCTGAACCCTCCCCAGCTCAGGGCTGCGTGTAGGGGATGAACAACCTGAGGGACGATGCATGGTCTGCTTGCAACTTAGGGAACAGCCTATTTAGCTTATTTATGCCTCATTTTACAGATATGGGAATAAGTGCAATAATCATGTCCATCTGAAAGTGTGGCTGTGATGATTAAATGACCTGGTATGTGCAAAGCATTAAGATAGAGAAACTAAAGCTGGTCATCACCATCGTCATTGCATCCCATGTCCATTTTTAAAACTGAGTTGACCTGATTTTATCTCTGGTGGTGGGCAGGGAGCAATTAGGCTTCTCCAACCAGAACATTCAGAGGTATATGAGGATGGAGAGGAGGATACAGACCCTAAATAAGACACCCTGTCCTGAGTCCCCTGCCTGGAGCCCTGAGGGTGTTTTGGCTGTTCTGGGAGAAGGGAAGGAAATGAGACCACTAGGCTGAAGGGCATGACATTGTGATTGGGTCCTGGATCTGCTATTTTTCAAAACTTTTTATTGTATATTGGAGGATAGCTGACTAACAATGTTGTGATAGTTTCAGGTGGACAGCAAAGGGACTCAGCCATACAAATACATAAACCCATCCTCTCCCCAAACTCCCCTCCCATCCAGGCTGCCACATAACACTGAGCAGAGTACTCTGTGCTATACAGTTTTGCTCTGTATTAGATCAGCCAAGGACCTGGGAACCAATAATTCCAAACTTTTGAGGTTCTCCTCCTTTTCTATAAAATAAGAAGGTACAACACTTTGAGATGACTGTCTCTTTCTTCTCCACAATTTAAAGCTACAGCATAAGTCAGTAAAGAATCTGTATGCTATGCAGGGACACAGGTTCAGTCTCTGGATATGAAAGATCCTCTGGAGAAGGAAGTAGCGACCCACTCCAATATTTTGGCCAGGAAAATCCCATGGACAGAGGAACCTGGTGGGTTAGTCCATGGGGTTGTAAGAGTCAGATACAATTTAGCAACTAAACCACCAGCAGGAGCAGCAATTAAACACCCTCAATATCTTTGTATTTAGAATAAAATAAAAATTCCTTCTGTCATCTACAAACTGCTACATGATCTGGCTTCTGCCTGTATCACTATATCTGATGCCACGGACTCCCTCTTTCACTATGATCCAGCCCTGGCCTAAAACCAGTTTCTGGAACACTTCAAGCTCTTTCCCACCTTATGCTGTTCCCTTTGCCTGAAGTGTTCCTTACTGCCCTTCACAGTGTTGTTCCTTCTTTGTGTTCTCAGTTTAACTTCCAGGTTCTCAGCCAGGGCCTCCCTAACCATTATAGTTAAAACAGATTCTCCCAGAACAGATTCTGTCTGAGCCTTGTTTATTTTTTCTTAGCACTCATCCACAGTTTCACTTCCTTTATTTCCTTCCTTATTTTTTAATTTGTTTCCATCACTAGAATGCAGGCTCCACAAACACAGGCTCTTGTTCACCATTTTATTACCAACACCTAACCCAGGTTCTGATTCACAGAAAGTACATAAAAAATATGTGTTGAAAAATAAATGATGAACTTCACTCTGCAGATAAATTTATTCAGAGGACGAGACCGTCAGCCTGTACCTAAGCCCTTACTGATTCTGGAAGTTTGTTTCTGAGGGAGGCCTCAACTTGGTCTAGGTTAGTGTTTCAGTTTATATCACCTGTTGACTATTTGAAGTCCCAGCTTTTGACAGCCAGCTGGGCCGTTTCCTGGCCTTGCAGCCTGTGAGAACTGCCAGAACACTTTCGTGATCCCTAATGAGAGGCTTCTACATTTAGGCCTCTTTTAATTTGGGGTTCTTTGGACTGCGAATAATACAAACCAACTTTAGCTATTTTAAAAAGAAATGGCCTGATCCCAGAAACTGACCACAACCCTGTCACTGATGGCAACTCTCTGCTTCCAGTTAAACTTGAATGTTTTCTTCTTCCTCTCTCTTCTTTTTTTTGTTGAGGTATAGTTGATTTACAGTATTGTGTTAGTTTCTGGTGTAGAACAAAGTGATTTATATATATTTGAATATATATGTGCATATACATATATGTATAATATTCTTTTCCATTACAGGTATTACAGTGAATGTAGTTTGAATATAGTTCCCTGGGCTATACAGTAGTTCCTTACTGTTTATCTATTTTTATATAGTAGTGTGTACCTGTTAATCCCAAACTCCTAATTTATTCCTCCTCTGTTTTCACTTTTATAACCAACTTTCTTTTCTATGTCTGTGAGCCTGTTTCTGTTATGTAAATAAGTTCATTTGTATCATATTTTAGATTCTACATCTAAGTGAGTACAATCTCAAAAACGACAGAATGATCTCTGTTTGTTTCCAAGGCAAACCGCTCAATATCACAGTAATCCAAGTCTATGCCCCAATCAGTAATGCTGAAGAAGCCGAAGTTGAACAGTTCTATGAAGACCTACAAGACCTTCTAGAACTAACACCCAAAAAAAGATGTCCTTTTTATTATAGGGGACTGGGATGCAAAAGCAGGAAGTCAAAAAATACCTGGAGTAACAGGCAAATTTGGCCTTGGAGTACAGAATGAAGCAGGGCAAAGGCTAATAGACTTAGGCCAAGAGAATGCACTGGTCACAGCAAACACCCTCTTCCAACAACACAAGAGAAGACTCTACACATGGACATCACCAGATGGGCAATACTGAAATCAGACTGATTATATTCCTTGCAGCCAAAGATGGAGAAGCTCTCTCTATACAGTCAGCAAAAACAAGACCGGGAGCTGACTGTGGCTCAGATCATGAACTCATTGCCAAATTCAGACTGAAATTGAAGAAAGTAGGGAAAACCACTAGACCATTCAGGTATGACCTAAATCAAATCCCTAATGATTATACAGTGGAAGTGAGAAATAGATTCAAAGGATTAGATCTGATAGAGTGCCTGAAGAGCTATGGATGGAGGTTTGTGACATTGTACAGGAGACAGTGATCAAGACCATCTCCAAACAAAGAAGAAATGCAAAAAGCAAAGTGGTTATCTGAGGAGGCCTTACAAATAGCTGAGGAAAGAAGAGAAGCCAAAGGCAAAGGAGAAAAGGAAAGATATAACCATCTGAATGCAGAGTTCCAAAGAATAGCAAGGAGAGATAAGAAAGCCTTCCTTAGCAATCAATGCAAATAAATAGAGGAAAACAACAGAATGGAAAAGACTAGAGATCTCTTCAAGAAAATTAGAGACACCAAGGGAAAATTTCATGCAAAGATGTGCTTGATAAAGGACAGAAATGGTATGGACCTAACAGAAGCAGAAGATATTAAGAAGAGGTAGTAAGAATACGCAGAAGAACTATACAAAAAAGATCTTCATGATGGTGTGATCATTAACCTAGAGCCAGACATCCTGGAATGTGAAGTGAAATGGGCCTTAGGAAACATCACAATTAACAAAGCTAGTGGAGGTGATGGAATTCCAGTTGAGCTATTTCAGGTCCTAAAAGATGATGCTGTGGAAGTGCTGCACTCAATATGCCAGCAAATTTGGAAAACTCAGCAGTGGCCATAGGGCTGGAAAAGGTCAGTTTTCATTCCAAACCCAAAGAAAGGCAATGCAAAGATTGCTCAAACTACTGCACAATTGCACTCATCTCACAGACTAGCAAAGCTATGGTTTTTCCAGTAGTAATGTATGGGTGTGAGAGTTGGACTATAAAGAAAGCTGAGCACCAAAGAATTGATGCTTTTGAACTGTGATGTTGGAGAAGACTCTTGAGAGTCCCTTAGACTTCAGGCAGATCCAGCCATTTCATCCTAAAGGAAATCAGCCCTGAATATTCATTGGAAGGGCTGATGTTGAAGCTGAAACTCCAATACTTTGGTTACCTGATGGGAAGAACTGACTCATTTGAAAAGACCTGGATCCTGGGAAAGATTGATGGCAAGAGGAGAAGGGGATGACAGAGGATGAGATGGTTGGGTGGCATCACCGACTCAATGGACATGAGTGTGGGTAAACTCCAGGAATTGGTAATGGACAGGTAGGCCTGATGTGCTGCAGTCCGTGGGGTCACAAAGAATTGGACACAACTGAATGAACTGAACTGAACATCTAAGTGATATCATATGATATTTGTCTTTTTCTGTCTGACTTATTTCACTTAGTATGATAATCTCTAGGTCTGTTTCTGTTGCTGCAAATGCTGTTATTTCATTCTCTCTTTATGGCTGAGTAGTATTCCATTGTGTATATATATGTGTGTGTGTGTGTGTATATATACACACCACATAGTTTTTATCCATTCATTTGTTTATGGACACTTACGTTTCTTTCATGTCTTGACTGTTATAAATAGTGCTGCTATGAACATTGAGGAGCATATGTCTTTTTGAATTTGAGTTTTCTCCAAAATAGATGCCAAGGAGTGGGATTGCTAGATCATATGGTAACTCTGTTTTTAGATTTTTAGGGAACTTCCAAATTGTTCTCCACAGTGGCTGCACCAATTTACATTCTTACCAACAGTGTAAGAAGGTGCTCTTTTCTACATACCCTCTGCAGTGTTTGTTATTGGTAGACTCTTTGATGATGGTCATTCTACCTCTTTGTAGCTTTGATTTGCATTTCTCTGATAATTAGTAATGTTGAGCATCTTTTTATGTGCCTGTTGGCCATCTATATGTTTTCTTTTTTGAAAGGTTTTATTTATGTATTTATTTTTCACTTGTACACACTGCTCTATTTTATTTATTTTTGTCTGTGCTGGGTCTTTGCTGCTGCACGTGGGCTTTTTCTAGTCGCATAGAGTGGGGTTCCTCTCTACTTGTGGTGCATGGGCTTCTCATTGTGGTGACCTCTCTGGTTGCGGAGCACAGGCTCTAGGCATGTGATCGTCGGTAGCTGCAGCATACAGGCTCAGTAGTTGTGACTTGCTGGCTCTAGGGCATGTGGGCTTCAGTAGTTGCAGAACAGGAGCTCATTAGTTGTGGCTCGTGGGCCCTAGAGCATGCAGGCTTCGTAGTTGTGGCGTTTGGGCTTCTCATTGTGGTAGCTTCTTTTGTTGCAGAGCACAGTCTCTAGGGTGAGTGCGCTTCTTTAGTTGTGACACGCAGGCTCAGCAGTTGTGGGATATGGGCTCAGTTGCTCTGCAGGATGTGGAATCTTCCTGGACCAGGGATTGAACATGTGTCCCCTGCATTGGCAGATGGATTCTTATCTACAACACCACCAGCCATCTGGATGTTCTCTTTGGAGAAATTAGACTTAAACTTAAAAGTGATCAGGCTGCATTGCAATTAAGTAAGAGTATTTATTTACCAATCTCATCTCATTTCTGTTTACATTCCTTCTTCAAGATAAGCAGATATGTCTCCTCCCAGTTAGCAGGTGGAAAAATTGACAAATGAAGGTTTTCCAAGACTAACTAATTAAATTTCATATTAGCTTATAAGCTCTTGAAGTCAGGGATTGTATATCCATTTTATATTTTCTCAAGATACTGAGGAGGATTCTTGGCATTGAGCTCCAGTTAAATGTAAATAACTCAGAGTGTGAATCCAGGTTACTGTTTGGGAGTTAATTTAAATGTTTTAATAATTGTAATTTTCCTTTTTTGGAGTCTGGTTCTTTCTAGTATAAAATTTTAATATTACTTGGAATTTTAGTCTTAAAGTTTCTTTTAGTTTAAAAGAAAACCAGGCTTTAGATAAGGAAAATTATGAATATTAGCTCATTTAAATTAGACCCATAACATTAATGTGATTTAATTCTCTCCCCCCACCCAACACCTCCCTGGAATGAGTACTTGGTGTGAAACTTTTTTAAGGTTCCAGTGAAATTTCTGCTGAATCATTGAGGAGTGGGTTTGCTATTTCAGGTCAAGAACCATAAATAGATCCATGGTCAGAACTCCACAGTCTTTGAAATCTAGCCAAAGGAAATAATTCAAAAGAAGAAAGAAAAATATAAGAACTTCATTGTAGCATTGTTTACAATATAAAATAAGTATGAAACCATTTACAGATCCAAAAACATGTCCAAGTGAATTATGGCATATCTTATAGACCATTGGACAGCTATAAATCAAGTATGAATATTATTTAGTAACACCGAAATATGGAAGAATATTTTGTTTTTACCAAATATTTTAAGATTAAAAATGTGCAGAACACCTGTGTTCCCTTTTTCACAATTTGTTGAAAGTAAGTGGATATATATAGGAAATAGCACATCGATTTAAAAAAAGTATATTAGAGATGTAGGTACATTCTAGAATTTTCCTTTCATGTTACAATATCACACATCAATAAACATTATTTCATTTTGATAAAAATGTCAAAATTATGAGACAATGAGAATATCATTGAGGAGGTTCACGATTAGTTTTACTGGTATACATTTTGGGTAATGTAATATTTTTGTTACACTGTAATCATTTGGTTTTGGTATCATTCTTCTAGAATAAACACCCAGACTTTATTCTTTTCTAAATTATTTTCAGGATAATATTTGAAGTAAGCTTTCCTTAGTTTGTCACAAAATCTTCCTTGAGGAATCTCTTTGATTAAAGTGTAATACTCGGTGATGCATCATCTGGTGTGCCTGTCTAGGACCATGGTCCAAAGCTCTCACCATCTCTGTGTTTAACAGAGTTAACCAGTCCAGTGAACGTGGAAAAGGTGTTTAAATTTCTCTGGGGTTGGGCCCTTCATGTGTCAGGTGACCTTCTCAGGCTATGATCTTTCAAGATCTCTTTCCATTGAATATAAATTTTAATTTCAAATTTACTTTTCTTAATTTCATGCTTTGTTAGATTTGTTAGAGTCCTGAAATTAGTCTTGATTTCTTTTTTTAGACAAGTTTAATAGAGTCCTAAGTCTGGGAAGAGATTCCTGAAAAGTCAGATTAAAATCCTAATGTTTTTGACATTTCATGTTTACTTTTGCTTCTTTGGAGTGGTTTGATTTTTGGATTCAAATAAGGGGTTTCCTGTGTCCCAACCGTTGTGCTGTCTGTATCTCTAGTGAGATGATTGCCAATTTTTGAGTGTACATCAAAATCCCCTGGAGGGCTTATTAAAACACAGATTGCCAGGCTTCAGCCCCAGAGTTTCTGGTTCAGAAAACATGGGGATCAGACCTGAGTCTGCAGTTCTAATCAATTCCAGCTGATGGCAATTACACCGGCCTGGAGACCACACTTGGAGGATGACTGCTCTTGAGAGATACTTGTATAGCAGCATGTGGAATGGGCATGCTGTTATGGATTGCAAGGTGTTAGAAACCGCTTCAGTGACTAACAGGTGAATGGTCAAATGAACTGTGGTTACATTCATTCTGTGGTATTTTATATAGCAGGTAAAAAGAGTGAGGTAGGTATCACTGAGCCATTGTATAGTGGTTAGGAGTGCTAACTCTGGAATCAGACTGTCTGTGTTTGGAAACAGCTCTTCAACACTGAAGACAACAAAGACTCTGCATTATGATTTTATTTATTTATTTATATTTATTTATTTTATTTACATTATCTTGTTGGTTTTGCCATACATTGATAGGAATCTGCCATGGGTATACATGTGTTCCCCTTCCAGAACCCCCCTCCCACCTCCCTCCTAATTCCATCCCTCTGGTCATCCCAGTGCACCAGCCCTGAGCACCCTGTATCACGCATCAGACCTGGGCTGGTGATTCATTTCACATATAATAGTTTACATGTTTCAGTGCCGTTCTCCCATATCATCCCACCCTTGCCCTCTCCCATAGAGTCCAAAAGGCTATTCTATACATCTGCATCTCTTTTGCATTATGATTTTAATTTAATATGTTGGAGTCATTTTATTTTACTTATAAAATAGTTTTTAAAGGGAATGATGCCTTTAGCTATGCTCCTAATTTGAAGTGGATCTGCGCTTGTTGAGTTCATTAGAATGAGATCAATGAAGTCAGAGTCTTGGGCAAATAATCATGAGGTAAGGGGTGACAGTTCCTACAATAAATATTCTGACAATATTTAGCATTCATGACCTCAAGGTTATAAGTCAAAGTCCTGGGCTTTATTAAAGTTCTTTGCCTTTCATAACAAACAGACTAACAATTTAAAATGTATATTGTCAAGATTCAAAATAATTACAGATTTATTTGACCTTTATAATTACTAGAATTTAAATACTTACCTTCCCTCTTACCTACCAAAAAAGAGGCTAATTGTTAACTCATTGCTTTGGATTAGGAAAGCACTTTAACCTGAAGGTTTCTGCTATTGAAGCTGAAGTCTTCTTTCTAAAATTTCTTATTTTATGTTGGAATATAGTTGATTTACAATGCTGTGTTAGTTTCAAGTGTACAGCAAACTGATTTAGCTATACATGTTCATATATCTGTTCTTTTTCAGATTCTTTTCCCATATAGGTTATTATATACTATTGAGTACAGTTCCCTGTGCTATACTGTAGTCTTTGTTGATCATCTGTTTTATATACAATAGTGTGTATATGCTAATCCCCATCTTTTAATTTATCCCACCTACCTTTTCCTGTTGTGTGTGTGTGCTAAGTCATTTCAGCAGTGCGAAATGACCTCATGTGACCCCATGGACCGTAGCCTTCCAGGCTCCTCTGTCCATGGGATTCTCCAGGCAAGAATATTGTAATGGATTACCGTGCCCTTCTCCAGGGGATCTTCCCAACCCAGGGATCAAACCCGCATCTCTTATTGTCTCCTGTGTCGGCAGGTGGGTTCTTTACCACTAGCGCCGCCTGGGGAGCCCCCTTTTCCCTTTGGTAACCATAAATATGTTTTCTGAGAGTCTATTTCTGTTTTGTAAATAAGTTCATTTGTATCATTTCTTAGATTTCGTACATAAGTGATAGAACATGATATTTGTATTTCTCTTGTCTGACTTATTTTACTTAGTATGATAACCTCTAAATCAATCCATGTTGATGCAAATGGCATTATTTCATTCTTTTTTAATGGCTGAGTAATAATATGTATATGTACCACATCTTCTTTATCCATTAATCTGTTGATGGTTATTTAGGTTGCTTCTATGTCTTGGCTGTTGTAAATAGCGCTGCAGTGAACACTGGGGTGCATATATCTTTTTGTTTATGGTTTTCTCTTGATATATGCCAGGGAGTGGGATTGCTGGATCATATGGTAGCTCTAGTTGTAGTTTTTTAAGGAACCTCCAAACTATTCTTCATAGTGGTTGCACCAATTTACATTCCCATCAACAGTGCAGGAGGGTTTCCTTTTCTTCATATCCCTTCCCGCATTTGTTGCTTGCAGATTTTTTAATGATGGCCATTCAGACTGGTATGAGGTGATACCTCATTATTGTTCTGATTTGCCTGTCTCTGATAAATAGTGATGCTGAGAATCTGATGCCTTCTTGTCTCAAGTTAATTTTGATCAAGAGTAACATTAAGTATTTGGGGCTATGATTTTTAATTCTACTTTGGCTACAAGCTGTGTGACTGTGGAAGCTCATTTTTTCTCTCTGTGCTTCAGTTCCTTCACCTGTGAGATGATGCTACCAGTACCACCCTCACGGGGTTGCTATGAGGATTAAATTAGAGAATATGTTCCCAGGTGGCACAGTGGTAAAGCATCCACTTTCCAATGCAAGATATGCAGGAGACACAGACTCGATCCCTGGGTCAGGAAGATCCCCTGGAGTAGGAAATGTCAACCCCCTCTAGTACTCTTGCCTGGAAAACTCCATGGGCAGAGAGGAGCCTGGCAGGCTACAGTCCATGGAGTCGCAAAGAATTGGACATGACTGAGTGACTGGGCACACATCAGTATTCAGAACAATATTTGACTCAAAGCTGTTATTATTAAACATGGAAAGAGTGCTTTAAGGCATAGTGGGTGAAAAAAATCAAGTTGTAGAAGAATGTATCCAGTATGATACTGTTTATGTAAAAATGCTCAGAACAATTCTGAATGCTTTTCATGGGTCAATGTACATGCATGTAAACACAAAAAACAGATCTGGAAAAAATATTTTGGAAATTGATGTCAGTGCTCATCTCTGGAGAGGGGAGGGAGGAACTGGATTACCTGGAAATGGGGGCAAGGGGACTTTAGCTTTTTTGGTAATGTTATTTTAATTTTTACATGATATATTTATTTGATAATATTTATGCAGTTAAAAATTACTAAGAAAACCTATTTGTCTCAGAAAAAGCTACCTAATGGGTTTATTAAGGATTACAAAAGTAATTCACAATTTGAATTCAAACTGAAGAAAGGAAATGATTGTTACATATAAAAATGTTATCTTAATAAAACTGAAATTTTTGTTTTTTTAAAATTTTGGGTAATAATTCAGACATACTGTTAACATTTATTTATTTAACTTGCTAATGAAAACAACAATATGAAATTTGTTTTCAGACTTTTTTTCCCCTTAAAATGTTTAAAAATTGTTTCAGTTTTGAAGAAGTGCATTTTTAATTATCCAAGTAAGTTGCTTGCTATTAGTAGTTTGGCAGAAGTGATACAATTATTTTCTTTTGTACTGTATTTATTCATAGCCAGGATAAATTGGCATAAATCAACACTGTTTCTTTTACAGTTTTTAATAGTTTATGTCAATTTGTTAAATTATGAAAGGCATTTTGGTTTACTAGCTCCATTAATGAATTATGCATCAATCAGTTTTCATGTTGGTTAATATTTAAGATATATTGGCAAATTCTCAGTTAGACCGTAGACCTTCACTGAAATATTATGCTCTCTCTACTTCTCTCTCCAGGTAGAAGAACAAACTGATAAAAATATATGTCTGAGAATCACAGTAGGGATACAGCATTGATTAAGCAAATAATTTATGGATGCTGTTAAGAGCCAGGAGAAACTACAGATAGGTCAGGGAACTTTTAAAACGGTGGCTGTCAAGCTTTAGTTTGCATCAGAATCTCCAAAGATCTCTTTAAAATGCAGATTACTGGAGCCTATTTCCAGAGAGAGCATCGGAGGATTCTGATGCAGGTGGATTATGGGCTGTACATTGAGAAGCATTGCTGGAGCCCCACGGTTAGTTACTGCTGCTGCTCCCACATGCTAGTTTCAAGCGCTGCCCTGGTCCAAAATATAACCTGTTTCTTCTTCGCTTGCCCAGAGATTAGGAAACAAAAGTATACCACACTGGTGGGGAGGAAATCAGGCTGCCGAAGTTCTGAGAGTCATTGGAATAGGTGGGTCATGTATCTCCAGGTTAAGAGTCCTCATGCATCCTTGAAAAATGAAGTAAAGAGCAGAGAAAAGTAGGTCTATAGACTGACTTTTTATTTCTCATATCCTCACACTACACATAAGGTCCCCATTAGAACTTGCAGCCCTTTATGTGCTCAGTGAGATGCCCTTTTTCATCAAAAAAAAAAAAGATATTTTATCTTCAGGAGCTCAAGTTCATGCATTCTCCTGGGGGACTGCTAATTTATTTTGAAATTTATGATTAGGCAACAAATCTGCATACTAAGTGTGTTGTTGTTTTCAGTTGCTCAGTTGTGTTCAACTCTTTGGGACCGCATGGACTGCAGCACGCCAGGCTTCCCAATCCGTCACAGTCTCCCAGAGTTTGCTCAAACTCATGTCCATTGAATCAGTGATGCCATCCAATCCTCCATCATCCCCTTCTCCACCTGCCTTTGATCTTTCCCATCTGCCCTCAATCTTTCCCAGCATTATGGTCTTTTCCAATGAATCAGCTGTTTGTATCAGGTGGCCAAAATATTGGAGCTTCAGCATCAGTCCTTCCAATGAATATTCAGGGATGATTTCTTTTTGGATTATCTGGTTTGATCTCCTTGCTGTCCAAGGGACTCTCAAGAGTCTTCTCCAGCCCCACAGTTCGAAAGCATCAATTCTTGGGCACTCAGCCTTTTTTATGGTCCAGCTCTCACATCTATACATGACTTACATCTATACATAGCTTTGACTATACGGACCTTTGTCGGCAAATTGATGTCTCTATTTTTCTAAAGTGCTGTCTAGGTTTGTCATAGCTTTTTTTCCAAGGAGCAAGCATCTTTTAATTTGCCCTCCTTCAAGATACCCATGTCTCAATCTCTAGAACCTGTAAATATGTTACATTCCATGGCAAATAGGAATTAAGGTTGCAGATGAAATTAAGGTTGCTAATCAACCAAACTTAAAATAGGGAGATTATCCTGGATTTCCATGTGGCCCCAGTGTAAACTCAAGGGTCCTTAAAAGAAGAATAGGGAGGTAGGAGAGGAGAACAGAATGATGTAATGTAAGAAGGACTCAAGCTGCAGTTGCTGGCTTTGAAGATGGAGGGAGGGGACTACTAGCCAAGGGGTGGGGGTAGTAGCTTCTAGAAGCTGGAAAAACAAGGAAACGGATTCTCCCCTGGTACCTCCAGATGGAAATGGAGGCTTGCTGACCTCTTGATTTTAATGTAGTGAGATCCTTGTCAAATTCCTGGCATACAGAACTGTAAAATAATAAATTTGTATTGGTTTAAGCCACTGGGTTTGCGGTTATTTGTTATAGTAGCACTAGAAAATAAATGCACTAGACAAGGCCTCTTGGGGTCACAGTCCCCTAATCAAAAACAGTAGTTTTCTTCCTATGGGAACATTAGCCATGATGCAAGACAAGTTTGAGAGATACGTGGAGGTGCATGAAAGCCTGGGGCTTTCCTCAAATCCCAACGTACATGCTAAGTACATTCATACAGAGACACCACTTCAACAACAGTGATCCTGACCTGCTCCTGGGGCTGTAATTTCACTTCTGTGGTTGCCTGTAATTCTGGGTCCCTTGCCTTCCCCACCCAGCAGCCTTCTACATGCATCCAGTTGTTCCTGCACCAACATGAGGAATTCTGTACAAGTCTTTTCTCCAGAGAGGATAAAAAAGATTTCTTTCCATTAAGAGAATGGTAGATTCGGTTCAGTGAGATCAGATATAGGAAGAAAAGAACTTGAAAATCACCTTTATAATCTTCTTGACTCATGACAAGCTTCCAAATTTGGTGTTTGCTTAATAATTAGGCAACTTAGAAAGTTGGTTTCACATTTGTTTAAGTATTGGTTCTAGTTTTTCTGCAAGAGATGTGATTTTTAAAAAACTAAAGAATTGCTAATGCATTTATTCACTTATTTTAAAAAGTTAATACCATTGTGATCAAATATCTAATATTCAAGCTCTTATATCACAATCTACATTCCATCTGACCAACATGATACCTTTGAAACAGTCAAATTGTCTGACTTGCTAATGGTCAGTGATAGAACTATTGTAGGAAAACATCATCTATTAAATATAAAGAATACATTTGGCTAGATGGAATGACAGGTACTCACAGTATGAGAAACACATTCAAATCCTTTGATGTGCTTATAACAGTAACTCAATTTTCCTTTACTGGGTTCTTGCCCTTTCATTGCCATTTTTGATGAATATATGTCTACAAAGTATTATTCTTGTAGTTTGTTTTCTACTTCATTTTTCTTTGATTTTTTCAAAAGTTCTAGAATCTCTTTTCCTGGGGAAAGATTCAGGCCACAGTTAAGGTGCATCTTTTGCCTCCCTCTTTTCCCTTCTTCTCTGGACATTCTGGTGGCTCTGAGAGGCTAGTGGATTATTAAAACTGGGGCCCATCCCCCAGGACCCCTTCACTTGCCAGCCAAGCCAACTAGCTTTCTCCTCTCGTGGCTGTATCTCCTGAAATTGTTGAGATCATGTTTACATGTACCAGTAAAGTGATTTATCCCTCCTGAGTGAAAACAGATCTTCCCCCAAATCTGCTTGTCCTAGTAAACGCTCAAGTACAATAATCAACACAGCAACTCTGTTTATTAATGAGGAACTAGAATGAAAATTCAGAGGGTTCAGTGGACAGGCAGCCCACTACCCTCAGGGTGGGCCGTGGGCTGCCTATGTTTTTCCAGATGCCCAGGGGTTGTGTGAGCCCTCTGAATGTTGACTACTGACTTGCTTGGCAAAAGTCCGATGGCTTATTTCTGTTTGGTGACAGCTTATCTTTTCTACCTTTTAGGAAACAGTGCTAAGGGCCCTTCATTCTCTTTCTCCAATGAGTCTCCAGCCTCAGGGGCTGCTGTGAAGAAGATGCTGCTGGACCACTGAGCTGAGGAGCTGTGCACGAGGGGCTCAGGAGGAGGGCACGCCCCCAGCTCTGCACCAGCACTGGGGCTCTGTCTGTGCTCCCTTTGTGCTGACCAGTCTCAGCCCAGGTAGTCAGCATCAGGGGTCAGCAAGCCATGTCTGGGGAGCATGAGAAGAACTGAGCTCCCATCCAATGGCAGGCTTGTCCAGCAGCCACAGGGAGGGACTGGAAGAATCCATGTGGCCCAAAGCAAACAAAGCTAGGGGTTTATCCTGAGTTTTAACTTGAGAAGACAACAGACCTTCTATAGATCAGTCACCTAAGAGAGAAGGTCCAGAGGAAGGAATGGACTCAAAGCGATTCCCTTCTGCTCTTCTTTGGGATTCGTGCAACTTGCATCACCCAGCAGCATCCAGTGGTCCCCACAACTGAGAAATGTAAGTCTTCTTTCCTTTTTTCTTCCTACCTGGTGGGCAAAAAGACTGCCTCGTGTGTTTCTGTTCCCTCAGCCTCTGTCTGTAGCCTGCTGCAGGATTGATGCACATAAACAGGAATAGAAGAGCCGATGAACCTGAGGTTTTATTCCGTGGGCAGTAGCAGCAAGGGAGTGACCAGGGAGGAGTGTATCCAGGAGAGGAGGGAGGTGCACTTTCTAAAATTTCTCTTGGGAGACAGACCATCTCAGAAGTTTTCATTTTACAAAGAAGCACTGCCAGGAGATTCCCAAGTTTCTTCATGGTTTTAATCAACAATTAATCTAATAGCTTTGTAGTTCACCGGGGCTGCTACTTATGGCTGTGAACACTTGGCTTCAGGGGATGCCCAGCACATCACAGGCATCCAGCAGTCAGATAGGGTTAGACAGTTTAAACGGGTGTCAGGAATCGGCAGACTGGCTCCAGAGCCCTGGACATACTCCCCGGTCTCCAGTTAGTGCCTGAAGTGTACCTGGTCAGATCTGGCTTTTCCCAGTTGCTCTCTGTAGGTGTCCTAAGGACCTCTTCCAAGATGGAGCCTCAGGCCAGCTCATTTTCCAAGCCTGTCTTATAGAGGAATGTCCATAGCTACCATCTAAGAGCCTGGAATAGTCTTATTAGTAACAATAACAAGTAAGTAACATTTATGGAGCACTTTGTGTATACCAGGCATTTTATAAACTCTTTAATAAAAATCCTCATAGTATAAAAAGTGTGGCAACAAACATTGAAATACATGACTCTCTTTCAATTACAGTTTTCTTAGGGTATATGCCCAGTAGTGGGATTATTGGGTCCTATGGTAGTTCCTGTTCCAAATAGGAAAAGGTGTACGTCAAGGCTGTATATTGTCACCTTGCTTATTTAACATCATGAGAAATGCTGGGCTGGAAGAAGCACAAGCTGGAATCAAGATCGCTGGGAGAAATATCAATAACCTCAGATATGCAGATGACACCACCCTTATGGCTGAAAGTGAAGAGGAACTAAAAAGCCTCTTGTTAAAAGTGAAAGAGGAGAGTGAAAAAGTTGGCTTAGGGCTCAACATTAAGAAAACTAAGATCATGGCATCTGGTCCCATCACTTCATGGGAAATAGATGGGGAAACAGTGGAAAAAGTGTCAGACTTTATTTTTTTGGGCTCCAAAATCACTGCAGATGGTGACTGCAGTCATGAAATCAAAAGACGCCTACTTCTTGGAAGGAAAGTTATGGCCAACCTGGATAACATACTGAAAAGCAGAGACATTACTTTGCCAACAAAGGTTCGTCTAGTCAAGGCTATGGTTTTTCCAGTAGTCATGTATGGATGTGAGAGTTGGACAGTGAAAAAGGCTGAGTGCCGAAGAATTGATGCTTTTGAACTGTGGTGTTGGAGAAGACCCTTGAGAGTCCCTTGGACTGCAAGGATATCCAACGAGTCCATCCTAAAGGAGATCAGTCCTGGGTGTTCACTGGAAGGACTTATATTGAAGCTGCACTCCAATACTTTGGCCACCTGATGCGAAGAGTTGACTCATTGGAAAAGACCCTGATGCTGGGAAGGATTGGTGGCAGGAGGAGAAGGGGAAGACAGAGAATGAGATGGCTGGATGGCATCACCGACTCAATGGACCTAGGTTTGGGTGGACTCTGGCAGTTGGTGATGGACATGGAGGCCTGGTGTGCTGCAGTTCATGGGGTCATAAAGAGTCAGACACCACTGAGCAACTGAACTGATACTGACGGTAGTTCTATTGTCTAGTTTTTAAGGTGTCTCCGTACTCTTCTCCATAGTGGCTGTATCAATTTACATTCCCACCAGCAGTGCCAGAGGGTTCCCTTTTCTACACATCCTCTCCAGCATTTATTGTCTGTAGAGTTTTTTAATGATGGTCATTCTGACCGGTGTGAGGGGATACCTCATTGTAGTTCTGATTTGCGTTTCTCTAACAAAGAATGCTGTTGAGCATCTTTTCTTGTGTTTGTTGGCCATCTGTATGTCTTCTTTGGAGAAATGTCTGTTTAGGTCTTCTGCCCAGTTTTTGATTGGGCTGTTTGTTTTTCTGGTATTGAGCTGCATGAGCTGTTTGTATATTTTGTCAGTTGTTTTGTTTGCATTTTCTCTCATTCTGAGGGTTGTTTTTTAATTTTGTTTATTGTTTCCTTTGCTGTACAAAAGGTTTTAAGTTTAAGTCTCATTTGTTTACTTTTGTTTTTATTTCCATTACTCTAGGAGCTGGGTCAAAGAGGATCTTGCTGTGATGTACGTCCAAGAGTGTACTGCCTATGTTTTCCTCTAAGAGCTTTACAGTGTCTGGCATTACATCTGGATAAATCTTTAATCCATTTTGAGTTTATTTTTGAGTGTGGTGTTAGAAAGTGTTCTAGTTTCATCCTTTTACATGTAGTTGTCCAGTTTTCTCAGTATAACTTGTTGAAAATACTGTGCTTTCTCCATTGTATATTTTTGCCTCCTTTGTCAAAGACAAGATGCCCATGGGTGAGTGGGCATGGAAATAACCTAGGTGTCCATTGACAGATGAATGGATATAGAATTTGTGGTACATATATACAATAGAATATTTCTCAGCTATAAGAAAGACTCATGTGAGTCAGTCCTAATCAGGTGAATGAACTTAGAGCCTATTATACAGAGTGAAGTAATTCAGGACGACAAAAACAAATACTGTATATTAATGCATGTGTATGGAATCTAGAAAGATGTTACTGATAAACCTATTTTCAGGGCAGCAACGAAGACGCAGACATAGAGAACAGACTTGTGGACACAGAGGGAGAAGGAGAGGGTGGGAGAGAATAGTATGGAAACATACACATTACCTTAGGTAAAATAGGTAGCAAGTGGAAATTTGCTGTGTGACACAGGGAGCTCAATTTGGTGTTCCGTGACAACCTAGAGGAGTGGGATGGGGAGGGAGTTGGGATGGGGATTCGGGAGGAAGGGGACATATGTATACCTGTGGCCGATTCATGTTGATGTGTGGCAGAAACCAATATAATATTGTAAAGAAATTATCCTCCAATAAAAACAGAATCCTCATTACTGATGCACAAGACAGGCATTAGCAATCCCACTTTCAGATAAGGGAAACATAGCTTAGGGAATGTAAGTTACCTACCCAAGGTCATGGGGCTGGTGGGTGATAATGTGTGACTCAAGTTGGTGTGTTGAATCATCATGCAATGCAGCTCATGGATTTCTTTTTAATACCACAAAGATAGTCACACCTGTCAGGACTGGGGGAGGTCTTGGGTGGTGGGATCACCTGACTGGGCCATATGTTTTATAGCCAAGATAGACCTGATGTTAAATTCTAACTCTATCAGTAGTTGTGTGACTTAAGTGTTACCTGACCTCTTGGAACCTCAGTTTCCTCTTCTATAACCTGGGTCTAATTATACCTACCTCATGCTGGTTGATTTTGAGATCAAAAAAGATAACGCTGGGTTTCCTACATTTCATGCCTTTATAGTTTTCTCCAATTATTTAAAATTTGCCATAGGTTGACTTAAAGAAAAGCAAGTAATTGAAAAAGGAAACCATGTTACCACCATGAATAAAAAGCCATAAATTGAATATAACTAAAAATCCATAATTGTTTTAGGTAGAATTAATTTTTTTTTATCTTTAAAATGACCCATGATTAAAACCAGAAGCACATATGCCATAGAAAATACCGAAATGCTGTTTATAAACTGCCTAGATCAGAGCTCAGTACAGAGTAGGTGATCAGTAAATGGTAGCCATTTTCCTCCTGCCCATCTCCTTTCTTCTTGTCCCTGTTTTGGTGCCCATTCTCATCCCTATCTCTGCCATATTGCCCCAGTTTGCACAGCTACACCTCTGCCTTTGTTTCCTCTCAGAACATTCTGCAACTGGCACTATGCCATTCTCCTTGGCCTGTTTGGAAGAGGTTCTGACTATGTCTACCTTTTGTATACCCCTCTGTGCGTGAGGGAGACCCTCCAGGAAGGGCTGCCATGAGGAGGTAGCCTTGGCCCCTTGATGATGTGGCATGTGGGACACTGAGCATGACCTACGGCCTGGCCGCTTGCTGCTGTTCTGGCCCTTAAAATTCATCCTGACTCTTGTACACCAAGGTACCCAGCTACCCTTAAGAAACTAGCCTAAGTCACTACTTTTCTAAAAATCAGTTTAAAAAGGAAGAAATGATCTATGAAGTGATTATGAAGTTGGAGTTTTCTTCAGTAAGTTTTAAAAAATTCATTTTAATTCACATACAATAAAATCCACATTTTGATGTACAGTTATATGAGATTTGATAGAGTCCTGTAGTCATCACCACAATCAAGATACGGAATAGTTTGATCATTTACACTGCCCTCCAAAATTTCCTCATATTACCCCTTGGTAGCTATATCCTAACCCCATCTTCAACCTTTGGCAATGCTGACTGTTTTTATGCCTTTAGTTTTGCCTTTTCCAGAATTTCATATATTATTGTATAATAAAATCATATAATACATCATTTTTCTTGAATATTCCTTGTTTGACTTAGCATGATACATTTGAGATTCATCCATGTCATTACTTCTATCAATAGTCTGTTTTGTTGTTGAAAAGTATTCCATTGTTATGCTATACCACAACTTTTAAAATTGAACTGTAGTTGATATATTGTGTTAGTTTCAGGTGTATTCCATTATAGGTAATTGCAAGATACTGAATATAGTCCTCGTGCTATATAGTAAATCCTTGTTGTTAATCTATTTTATATGTAGTAGCTTGTATCTGTTAATCTCATAGTCCTGGTTTATCCCTTCCCCCAACTTTCCCCTTTGGTAACCATAGGTTTGTTTTCTATGTCTATGAGTCTGTTTCTGTTTTGCATATAGATTCATTTGTATTATTAGATTCCACACATAAGTGGTATCATATAATATTTGTCTTTCTCTATCCTACTTACTTCACTCAATGTGATTGTCTCTAGATCCATCCATGTTGCTGCAAATGGCAGGCATGATTTCATTCTTTTTAATGGCTGAATGGTTGTGCCTTCCAAGAGCATAGTTCCAGTTAGTTCTAAATTATATTTATCATTAACACTCTTCTTCCAGGGGCATATCTGGCTTTGGGAAACAGATTTGTATTCGCTGGTATTGATAAACTTGTATTGGAATTCTGAAAATGCCACATCACTGAGACAAAAGGCAAAAGCTCCATTGGAGCCTGTTTCCTTCTATATTTAACTTGGGGAAGAGAATCACAATTATTGTAAAGTATGTAAACCTCAAAAATGTTTTTACGTTATCTCACCTGGAGTCAAGTTAGGCAATAAAGTAATTGTGTCTTGAAAGAGACTTTAGGACTTGGGATACTGAATGAACTACAAAATAAATTCAGTCCAGAATCAGGGCCTGGGAATAAGATTCAACTTATTTCAGAAAATTCAACTCTGTTTCATGTTTGAAAGGGTTAGTCACCTTACACTACAACAGAGTTATCCAGCCCTTGCAATTAGTTACAACCCTGCATTTTAAGGGGCTTCACATTAAACTCAATGTGTCAGCAAATTTGGAAAACTCAGCAGTGGCGACAGGACTGGAAAAGGTCAGTTTTCATTCCAGTACCAAAGAAAGGCAATGCCAAAGAATGCTCAAACTACTGCACAATTGCATTCATCTCACACTCTAGTAAAGTAATGCTCAAAATTCTCCAACCCAGGCTTCAACAATATGTGAACTGTGAACTTCCAGATGTTCAGATTTAGAAAACGTCCAGATTTTCTAAAACCAAGCTAGTTTTAGAAAAGGCAGAGGGAGCAGAGATCAAATTGCAAACATCTGCTGAATCATCGGAAAAGCAAGAGAGTTCCAGAAAAACATCTATTTCTGCTTTATTGACTATGCCAAAGCCTTTGACTGTATGGATCACAACAAACTATGGAAAATTCTTAAAGAGATGGGAATACCAGACCATCTGACCTGTCTCTTGAGAAACTTGTGTGCAGGTCAGGAAGCAAGAGTTAGAACTGGACATGGAACAACAGACTGGTTCCCAAAAGGAAAAGGATTACATCGAAGCTGTATATTGTCACCCTGTTTATTTAACTTATATGCAGAGTACATCATGAGAAATGCTGGACTGAATGAAGCACAAGCTGGAATCAAGATTGCTGGGAGAAATATCAATAACCTCAGATATGCAGATGACACCACCCTTATGGCAGAAAGCAGAGAAACTAAAGAGCCTCTTGAGGAAAGTGAAAGAGGAGAGTGAAAAAGTTGGCTTAAAGCTCAACATCCAGAAAACTAAGATCATGGCATCCAGTCTCATCACTTCATGGCAAATAGATGGAGAAACAGTGGCTAACTTTATTTTTTGGGGCTCCAAAATCACTGCAGATGATGACTGCAGCCATGAAATTAAAAGACACTTACTCCTTGTAAGGAACATTATGACCAACCTAGACAGAATATTAAAAACCAGAGACATTACTTTGTCAACAAAGGTCTGTCTAGTCAAGGCTATGGTTTTTCCAGTAGTCATGTATGCATGTGAGAGTTGGACTATAAAGGAAGCTGAGTGCAGAAGAATTAATGCTTTTGAACTGTGGTGTTGGAGAAGACTCTTGAGAGTCTCGTGGACTGCAAGGAGATCCAACCAGTCCATCCTACAGGAGATCTGTCCTGGGTGTTAATTGGAAGGACTGATGTTGAAGCTGAAACTCCAGTACTTTGGCCACCTGATGCCAAGAGCTGAGTCATTTGAAAAGACCCTGATGCTGGGAAAGATTGAGTGCAGGAGGAGAAGGGAACGACAGAGGATGAGATGGTTGGATGGCATCACTGACTCAATGGACATGAGTTTGGGTATACTGTAGGAGTTGGTGATGGACAGGGAGGCCTAGCATGCTGCAGTTCATGCAATCGCAAAGAGTCAGACACGACTGAGTGGCTGAGCTGAACATTAAACTGGAACATTCTCTGTAAGAACATGAAAGCTTTGTAAGGAGAAAAATTTTGATAATGTGATGCTGACATCACTCATTCTTGGGGCAAGATATTTCAGTCAGGGTCATCTCTCCAACAAGGGTAGCAAAGTGTACAATTTTTAGCTGAGGAAAAGAATGATACAAATTTCTTACTAAGTCTGAAAATACTAGGACACCAGAAAGGATTTTCCAGCCCCAAATGCTTTGCAGCTTATGGATGAAATCATCATCTGATGAGATGCAGAACTGGCAGTTACAAAATACACAGTGCTGGAAATGGGTTCACTCATTCATTCATTCTACGGATTTATTAAGTATCTATATCCCTAGCACTTTGGTAGCCTCTATAGGGGATATAAATTATCATGAAATATAATCTCTATGCTCAAGATGTTTATAGGCTGTTCTTGCTCTGGGTCACATTTTCATGGTCTTAAGCACATGAAAGGATTTTTTTTAAACAAATTGAGGTGAAATTCACCTAATATAAAATGAACCATTTTAAAGTGAGCAATCTAGTGCTATTTAGTACATAGACACTATTGTATAACTCTCATCTCTATCTAGTTCCAAAACACTTTAATCACTCCAAAGTAAAACCTCATCTTAGTAAGCAGTTACTCCTTACCTCCTTTTCCCCCATCCTCCCTTCCACTCTATCTGATCACTTCTTATGAATGGAATCAAACAATAAGTGAGTTTTCATGTCTGGCTTCTTTGACTTAATGAAATGTTTTCAAGGTTCACCCACATTGTTGTTGTCTGTTTCAGTATTTTGGTTTTATTTTTTTAAACAGCTGAACAGTATTCTATTAGATGGATATAACACAATTTATCCATTCATTTATTGGTGGATATTTGGGTGTTTCTACCTTTCAGTTATTGTGAATAGCGATACAATGAATATTTATGTGTAAGTACTTGTTTGAGTGCAAGTATTTAAGTCTTTCAGGTATTTATCTAGAGTAGAATTGCTGAGTCATATAATTGTATAGTTATATTTTTGAGGAGCCGCCAAACTGTCTTCCACAATAGCTGCATTATTTTAGATTTTTACAGCAATGCACAAGGGTTCCCATCTCCATACCCTAGCTCAACTTGCTATCCTTGTTATTTTTGACATTTTTGATTATAGCCATCCTTGTGGGCATGAAGTGATATCTCACTATGATTTTGATTTGCGTTTTTCTAATGAATAATCTAGCTCAGCTGGTAAGAATCCACCTGCAATGCAGGAGACCCTGGTTCTATTCCTGGGTTGGGAAGATCCACTGGAGAAGGGATCAGCTTCCCACTCCAGTATTCTTCAGCTCCCTGGTGACTCAGCTGGTAAACAATCCACCTGCAGTATGGGAAACCTGGGTTCGATCCCTGGGTTGGGAAGATCCCCTGGAGAATGGAAGGGCTACCCACTCAAGTATTCTGACCTGGAAAAATTCCATGGACTGTGTAGTCCACGGGGTCTCAAAGAGTCAGACATCACTGAGCAACTTTCACTTTCAATGAATAATTATGCTAGGACCTTTTCATGTGACACTAAGTATTTTTACTAATATTATATAACCAAGCTGAGTAATGATGCCAGGTCATCTGAAAGGCATGATCAACTTTGTCCCTGGAAGGGGGTGGAGCATGAGATCATAGAACAGAGGAATGGTAAGTTTTGAGAGGAGGAGGAGTGGAGAAGAGAAGGCCAGGCCTGATCTTAGCTTGAGTTTGAGGGAGGGGAGAAGTTGTATAAGAGCATTTGGGAGAGGATGTAGGTAATACAGTAAGGGGATGGACTGAGGACTTTGTCTATTGGTGAGGCTGTATTAATGGCAAGATAGCTTGAGTAATCCCAGGGAGATAAATGTGATGGTAGGACCAGCCTTCTCATTTCACAGTTTATCTAAGAGTGACTACTATGCCTATGAATAAATGACCTACAGTGTTCAGGGAGAAGAAGCAGCACTATGGACTGAACATCAGAAAACCACTATGGCTGGCATCACAGGTGAAAGCAGCCTTTATCTGAGATAAGAAAGGTGAGAGCGCCCTGGGAAAATCAAGATTCTTACCGGACTGGGGAGTAGTGAAAGCCTTGTCTTTAAAACCAAAATTTTGGGGTAAGTAGAATGAATTAATCTTTTAAGGATCATATTTATTTATTTGTTTAATTGGAGTATGCTTGCCTAACAATATCACATTAGTTTCTGCTGTACAGCACAATGAATCAGCCACATGTATAAATATGTCCCCTCTTCCTTAGATTTCCTTTCCATTCATGTCACCACAGAGCACTGAGTAGAGCTCCCTGTGCTATACAGTGTGTTCTCATTAGTTGTTTAATTTATACACAGTGGTGTATACGTGTCAATCCCAGTCTCTTAATCCCTCCCATCCCCTCAGCCCTCTTGGTATCCATAAGTTTGTTCTCTATATCTGTATCTCTGTCAGCTTTGCAAATAAGTTCATCTATACCATTTTTTAAAAATGAATTCTTGGCTATTATTTTGGAATACATAATTCTTTTCATATTTATCTGCCATTTCACTCAAAAAACCCCATTCTCATCCATAAAATTGCTTTGGAGTCAATTTCTGGAAATAGGATTTAAACTCTCTTAAAGGATATTTCTGCTCAGTGGATGATAATCCTGAGCCTTGACCTGGAAAGGTCACGCTTCATCTTGACTCAGTTCACAGCTCTTCCTGTCTCTGGGCAAAAGCTGTGCTGAGTGTTGTGGAATGTTGGCTGTAATGACTCTCACTGTCAGGCTAAGCATCCTCTGTGGCTCCTTTCCATCCTCATCATTTGCTGAAACTACGCTCTCAAAAGGGAATGATAGCTTCTTAATTGCCAGATCCAGTGGCCTTTTCTTAGTTCTTACTTCACCTATGTAGCCTAGTTACCATTTATCGATCACTTTCTATATAGCAGGCACATTGCTAAGTACTTTCTATGTTTGTAGCATGGTTGTAAATTTAATTCACTGCATAACTTGGGTATTTAGAAGAAAATGTAATATCTTTATCTCTAAGAGGTTCGGTCTTCTTTTCAAGCCCTAACTCACTGAGGAAAATGATTTAGCTATTCATATCCATCTCAAACTTAGTCCAATTAAATAGTTCCCTTAGGTAGCATGGAGAATTTATTGGATTAAAATGCTCAGTTTCTTCAAGAACCTCCCCCTCTCTCTTGTTTCTTTTCTAAAGTGTTGTTTAGGGATTTGCAGAGAGGGGGCAACTTTCCACAACTGTAGGGTAACATGGAAGAACTGGTGTCCTTAGGGAAGATCTTTTCTCTTCTGGTCTCTTGGTCAGTGTCCCTGTACACCTGGGCGCTGTGGCTCTGCTGACAGGTGGCTGAGGTCTGTGGCTGTGCTCTCTTGCTCTGGGTATGCTGTGGTCCTGCTCCCTGGCTAACTTAGTCTCCCTCCACTCTAGCTAATAGAGAGACTCCTCTGAGATCTGCTGAATCTCCTTTTGGCCCCAGCTCAGGAGGTCTGCATTGGAGACCTCCCCCACCACCAGGGAGCTATTCCCTGAATAGTTTCCAAGGCAGAATCTCAGCTGTTGGAGAAACCTACCAAAATGTGAAAGTGTTAGTTGCTCAGATGTGTCCAGCTCTTGTGACCCCATGGGCTCTAGCCCAGCAGGATCCTCTGTCTGTGAAATTCCGCAGGCAAGATTACTGGGGTCGGTAGCCAATCCCTTCTCCAGGGCATCTTCCTGACCCACAGATCGAACCCAGTTCTCCTGCATTTCAGGCAGGTTCTATACCGTCTGAGCTACCAAAGCAACATGGAATTCCAGGGCAGTTTGGGGAAGGTGAATCTTTTCCTCAGTACTAACCTCATTCATCAGATGCATCTCTCCCTCTCTGGCCAAAAGCCCAGAATGAGGAGCCCTGAAGCAGGCATCTCCCCACTTTGATCAGCTACTCCCCTCCAGCTTCTTCCTCCCACAATCCTCTGGGGCTGGAATGAAGTCGGTCACCTCCTCTTCTGCTTCTGATCTGGACACCATTCTCTTAACATCTTCTCCCCATGTTTATCACTAAACACGATCTCCTCTCTTACCCACCTTTTGAAACATTTGCTTTGTTTATCTGGCTATGCTGAGTCTGAGTTGTGGCATGCAGGCTCTTTGATCTTCATTGAGGCATTTGGGATGTTTTGTTGTGGTGTTTGAACTCTTAGTGTCAGAATGTGGGATCTAGTTCTCTGACCAGGGATGGAACCTGGGCCCCCTGCCTTGGGAGAACTCAGTCTTAGCCACTGGACCACCCAGGAAGTCCCTCTCACCCCTTTGTTTTCCCCTTTGCCTGCTTGAGAGTTCCCTGGCTGTTCTCTTTGGTGTTTGGATTTTCTTAGTATTGAATTGTTTGGCTGCTGGATTTCTGACCCCAGCCTGATCTACAGCATTCTAGGCTGTATCTCTCATTTGTAAATATTCATGTCTCCTTAGCTCATGTCTGTTTGTACCATGCAAAAATGAATATTGGGTGATCTTCTGGATTCTTGCTCTGTGGTGATAAGGAGAGCACAAATAAGGAAGATGTGTCTTCAGCTGGCCTCCAAGGTGGGTCTTATTGGGAAGTGGAGAGAGAGTAGAGAGTCTTACAGATGAGAATTTAAAGGGAAAAGGTTCAGAAATAAGAATATGCATGTGATGTTGGGGAGAGGATAATTTCTTGCTGTCTGCCTGTCTAGGATCTGATGTCATGATGGATTTCTCTGACTCAGGGGCACTTCTTTATCCTTTATCACTTGTCTGGTTGTTGACTCACCTCCTACCCAGAACTTTGGCTTCAGTATATTCTTTGTTCTTCAAGTCTCAGCTTCCTACCTTCGAATTCTTTCATTTACATCGTCACCAGACTCTCAGAGGAACAGCCCAATCTTTCGTTCTTTGTGACATCTTAGTTTTTTTCTGGTCCCTTTCTTTCCATTCTGATCATCAGTTCTATAATTTGTGCTTATATATTTGGTTATTGATGATAATCAAGTAAGTGGCCTTTCTGTCTTATGCCTTTTCATCTTGAAATTAGACTGCCTATCATGAAATTCCTGGGCCTGGTTCAGGGCAGTTACATTTCAAAAGTGGGTAAAATATCTATTCATTTCTTGCTCAAAAGTTGTCAAATTTGCACTGTTAAATAAAAGGGTAGAGCTCAATTCCTTGATGTTGTATACTTGAGGTCTTCCCAAATCCAGCTTCACTGTGTCACGTCTTATCACGTTCCAGTGTGGGCTCTCCACTTAAGATACGCTTCCTTGAACAGTGTTCCTTCAGCATTTCAAGCATGTGCCTACTTTTCTTCATTGAAATTTCCTCCTGGAATGGCCTTCCACCTACCCCAATCATGCTTGTCTTTTTTATTTTTAATTAAAATTTTTAATTTTTATTAGAATGTGGTTGCATGACAAAGTTGTGTTGGTTTCTGCTGTATAATGGTGTAAATCAGCTATATGTATGCATGTAGTCCCCTCCCTCTCGGCCCTCCCTCTCACTACCTCTCCCACAACCCCCAATGCCATCGCCCAGGTGGCCACAGAGCACTGAGCTGAGCACCCTGTGCTGCTCAGCAGGTGCCCACTAGCTGTCTGCTTCTCACATGGCACTGCATGTAGGTCAGTCCCCATCTCCCAAGTCATCCGGCTCCTCACCCCTCATCCACATCCATGCCTCTATAAATGAGCCAGTTTGGTTCCTTTCTATGCCCACCTTCTTAAGGCTCAACAGACTTCTCTCTCCCACGAACCTCCCCATAGTCATCCCACAGCAGAGATACAGAAGATTACTCAATATGAAGGGTCTAGTGCAGAATTTCCAGTCATGGCATTATTGACTTGTTGGGACAGATAATTCTTTGTTGTAGGGGGCTGTCCTTTGCATCATAGGATGCTTAGCTGTATCTCTGGTCTCTACCCCAGATACCAACAACAGACCTTTACTTATTTCTAACAACCAAAAATATCCCAGACTTTACCAAGTGTCCCCTGGGGAAGAAGAGACTCAAAGTCATCCCGCAAATGAGAGACACTGGTCTAATATAATGAAAGAAGATCTGAACCAATGGAGCGATCAGTATTTGCAGAAGAGTTAGAGATGGGAGCTATTTTCTGGGACACAAAAGTCATGTCACAGGATGCCTTCTCATTGATTTAGAATATTGAGTTGGAGGACACCATTATAAATATGCTTAAATTCTGTACGAGCCTCAAACTCTGTAGTCTCATTCCCTTTGTATGGCTGCAATAGCCTTTAGAAAGAAAAATACATCTTGTTCATGCCTACTTCTACCTTGTAGTATCTTTGTTATGTTTTTTAAGCTTAAAAATGACCCTCCTTTTTGCATTTGAAATGACTAAAAGAGAAGTTACAATGAATATGCTGAGCATTCCTTGGAGAATATCTATTTGGTACAGAATCTAAAGTAAGAAAAGTGAGAATGCTTAAATGGAGGTCTGAATTCAGCATGTCTGTAATTCAGAGATGCAGTAAAGAACAAAACGAAAACCTAATATATAGATCTTTGCAGAGATGCTTTCATAACTCCCTACATTTATTCTAAGTACACATACTGCTGATTCAATTCAAACTTCTTTCTAAATCAATTTTTGATATTAAGAATTGGCTTTAATACCATTCCTTTCAAAATCAAAATCCTAATTTTAAATTGGATGTTTAAAAAATTCCTGAAATAGTGCAGAGCTTTTGGATTATAGGAATGAATTAGTAATTATTGTGATTGTGCAAAATTTGTCCAGTTGGTTTACATCCCTGGAAGAAATAGGATATATGGACATGGCAAAGTATTAGTAGTAACAATAAATGGGACACCGACTGAACTGTAGGGACATAGACCCTAGAACTGATTGGATAGATAACCATTCTACCAACACCATACCTGTTCTTGGTCTTTGTTTTCTAGACTCTAAGGAAGATAGGACTAGTAGGGGCCATTTTGTAAATGATAAAAGTAGGGTCCAGAAGATTTGATAACTTGTTATCTTTTGCCTAATCCTAAAGGAGAACTCAGTTGATGGCTTGGGGTCCAATAAACCTCTTCCTACAGTCTCCAAGACCCCTCAGTGCATGTATTCAGTGCTTTGACTGACTTTTTTTAAGCCATCAAGACCCCTTTCAACAAAGATAAACAATACAAAACTGCTCTTTTATATCTGGTACTTCCACTTGAACAAATGGATACATAGTTGAGCTGTAGAAATGATTTCAAAGAACTTCTTATTGTTGGGAAAAATCCTATCCTCTAGTTCTCATGTTTCTAGTCATTAATTCTTAAGTGAGTATTTCCTGAGATCTAGGGACTTGGGATTGAGAGTGAATAAAATAGAGAAATCTTTGGCGAGATTACATTCTATTTCAAGAAGCAACATCTGACTCCAAGAAAGAAATGGGAAGCTAATTTCTAGCCTTCTTTCTATCACTCTCACTCAGTCTCCCCCAACCTCCCCAATCCTATCTGGTCCTTGAGACTGGGAAATTGGCTGTGACTCATGATCAAGTCTCCCTTCTCTCCTTCTGAAGCATGTCTTGCTGCTCCTTCCAGTAGAGTGCTCCCCTTGGAGCCCAAGTCTCTGTGCTTTGGGGTGGGTAATTCAATGCTCAGGAAAAGTAGGCAAAACCCAGCTGTGACTGTAGACCCAAGTTGTCTGATCCATATCAGTAATCAAGCTGGTCAGGAATCAGACTGACTTGTTGATCCTCCATTATTTTAGTGTCTTTTTCTTTTTCTCAGAAGTCAGAGAAGAGAAAGAGGTGATTACTTATCAGCCTCAAACTTTCTGCACCCACCCTCTCAGTTAGTATCATGAATATTATTAAGCATGAGGAACAGCTCTGCTATTGGTTACCCATGAGGGAGCTTTTAGGGAGGATCTAGCCCCATTAGGGGACAACAACCCTTTTACTTCTGTGTTCAAGCAGGTGACAAGTTCTTAGAATGCTTCATTCCATGGGATCCTTCTGGCCAAGAGTTCTTATCATGTCCTCACTCTAAAAAAGTCAGCCTAGCACCTCCTCTGGGTCCCAGGCTGTTGGATAGCATGTCAGGCTGATGCATTCATTTTTTTAAACAAAAATTCGTTGAGTATCCTTCATGTTCTAGACACTGTCCCCTGGGGGTGGGCAGTGAACAAGACAGACGTAAGTTTGCTCTCAAGGGGATGTTACTCTAGTTGGGAAGACAGACAATAAGTAAATATTTTTATAAGTAAGATAATCTCGGATAGTGGTAAGGGCAGTTAAGAAAACAAAGCGAGGATGCACATTTGAGAATGGGGGGTTGGAGGGTAAAGAAGTGCTATTGGTGTGTTTGCTGTGGGCCGGTGCCCTGTGAGTCTGGCATTTGCCCTCCCACAGCCCACACCTGGGACTCTTCAGAGGTCTGCCTTTGTGTTGCTGGAGCTACTTCCTGGGCAGGCGAGAGAGCTAGGAGGAGTGCGCAAGCCCAGCTCCTTTGCAGCTCGTCCAGGCAAACTCTCAGGCCTAACCCCAGAGCTCCCATGGGATCAGGCTGAGGCTGGGTCTCTGCCTCAATTCACTCCCTCGCCTGGCTTGTTCTAACGTTTCAGCCTGCGTCCCTGCGCCTCCCTCCCTCACTGGCTTCCCCGGACAGTGCGTCTTTAATAAACCACCTGCATGTGAATCCACAGCTCAGGGTTTCCTTCTAGGATACTTACCCCAGGAAGTGGAGAAGCAATCCTGTTTAGAGGGTGAGCAAGGATGGCCTCCCTGAGGGATGCCGTCTGAGCCCAGAGCCAAGTAATCAGAACAGGTCCTTCATGAGACAGTCTGGGTACGAGCTTTGGGTGTTTGAGGAACAGAAAAGAAGCCAGTGTGATTTCAGAGTGAGTGAGGAAGAGAGTGGCAGGAGAAGTACCCCCACCCCGCGCCTGCCTTGGGAGCTGGAGGCTGGCCTACAGCTGATACTGTGAGACCTAAGTGCCTGACTAATCACGGAGCACCACGACGTCTCACCCCACCTGTAGCCATTTTCCCTTTAAAAAGCCTTGTACCATGCAGCTCGGGGCCGCTGCCCTCACTCTGCTGCGTCGGGTGTGTGTGTTGCGGTCCAGACCCGGGTCTGCAATAAACTTCCTCATGTGCTTGCATCGGTGTAGGGCCTCCTGGTGATTTGTGGAGATTAGGATCTGGGCATAACAATACAACCATCCACTTCACCAGCTGGCAGTGGCAGGCGTTAGGGGAGGTGTACCAACATTTTCTCCTCAAATATGCCCAGACAATCTACCGAGTGAGGGCTAAAATTGGGAAAACCCATCTGAAAGCTACTGACCCTAAGGAGAACTGAGGCCAGGTTGTGTTTTGCTGATGTAGTGCTTGGACAGCATCTTCACTGTGTGAGAGGCGCTTGCGGTGATCAAATACATCCAAGAACTAGAGGGCGACGGAGATCCCGGGAGGATCTAGCTCAGTTTCTGGACTCGGTACTCCAAGAGAGGAAAGACATCACTGCAGTGTCTGGTAAGTGATTGATATGATAACAGTTCCCATGTCTTGGATCTCCTTTCATTTTCAATGTAACTGTGTGTCAAGATGCTTCATGAAGTGTATACATGTAACCCTGGCCAGGGCAGTGAAAGCAGATGAGAGTATGGATACCCTGTTAGGAAAACCTTGCTCAGATGTTTGCCTTCTGGCAAATGGACCAGCCTGTAAAGTTGGGGTCAAGACAACTGTATTGTGTGTCTTGAATGAGAAAGAGAAAAGGCCTTTCTAAGGGAAAATCAGGAAGGAAGTAGGCTCTTTTTGTATGCTTGAGCTCCACTGGAAATTGGTTAATAAGGATGCTCCAAAGCCTCAAAGCAAGGAGCCTAGCTCACTTAGGACTTGGCTGTGAAGGCCCACACACTTTAAATTTTCTTTGTTGATTTTTTGTCAGAATGAATCAATAATCTGCATCATTCATGCAATTGGACCTTGACTGAAATTTATAGAAATAAAAAAATAATATAGATGGAGACTGAGGGCAAACCCCTGGTGACTGGGGCAAAATGTCATGTTCTTTAAACAGACCTATTCTGCTCAAACTGTTAAGGTATTTAAATTATATTTTCATGCCAAGATTTTACTTCTTGCTTCAGGAGCACTCAGTGAGAGATAATTGCTGTAATTTCTTCCTGATTCATGTTATACTTTGTCCTTAACGCAATTTTAAGAGGAAGGTTTTAGCTGACTATTGATTATGTAGGTCTAAAATCCCCAAAGTTTTTTCCCATTTGGTTCTATTTCATTTTGTCAATATTTGTGTTAAGCAATCTGCATTGATTTCAATGAAGAGATGCATTCCAGCTACCTTTTCAAATAAATGGTGATGTGCCAGAGCAGAAAGGAATCTTCTGCCAAACCCTTCTTGGCTGACTTAACCACTCAACTGACTGGCAACAGTGATGTTCTCTTGTTTTCAATAAGAGAAGAAACAGCATATAAAAGGGAAAGGTACCTTACTGATTAAACAAGGAGACCAAGTAACTAGCTTTATTCACCCACAGCTTAAGGGCTCTGTGCTGTAGGGAACCCAACAATTTGTAGGGTCTTTGAATGAGATACCAAACTTACTGCACTCCAAAAGTAATGAGAGAACTTTGGTTCATTGACCTTCTCAGGTTGATACCAGCAGGGAAATAGAGGGATGTTATTTTCCCTTGGTTGCTGTTGTTCAGTTGCTAAGTCCTGTCCGGCTCTTTGCAAACCCATGGACTGCAGTGCACCAGGCTTCCCTGTCCCTCACTACCTCCCAGAATTTGCTCAGATTCATGTTCATTGAGTTGGTCATGCTATCTAACCATCTCATCCTCTGCCACCCTCTTCTCCTTTTGCCTTCAATCTTTCCCAGCATCAGGGTCTCTTCCGATGAGTCAGCTCTTCACATCAGGTGACCAAAGGATTGGAGCTTCAGCTTTAGCATCAGTCCTTCCAGTGAATATTCAGGGTTGATCTCATTTAGGGTTGACTGGTTTGATCTCCTTGCAGTCCAAGAGACTCTCAAGAGTCTTCTCCAGCACCATAATTTGAAAGTATCAGTTCTTCGGTGTTCAACCTTTATGGTCCAACACACACATCCATACATGACTGCTAGAAAAACCTTAGCTTTGACTCTGTGTACCTTTGTTCCCAAAGCAATTTCTTTACTTTTAAATATGCTGTCTAGTTTTGTCATAGCATTCCTTCCAAGGAGCAATTGTCTTTTAATTTCATGACTGCAGTCACTATTCACAGTGATTTGGAGCCCAAGAAAATAAAGTCTGTCACAGTTTCCATTGCTTCTCCATCTGTTTGCCATGAAATGATTGAACTGGATGCCATAATTCTAGATTTGTTTTAATGTTGAGTTTTAAGCAAACTTTTTCACTCTTATCAAGAGGCTTATTAGTTCCTCTTCACTCTTTTTCTATTAAAGTGGTATCATCTGCATATCTGAGATTGTTGATATTTCTCCTGGAAGTCTTGATTCCAGCTTGTGACTCATCCAGCCTGACTTTTCACATGATGTACTCTGCAAATAAGTTAAATAAACAGGGTGATGATATACAGCCATGGTGTACTCCTTTCCCAACTTTGAACCAGTCAGTTGTTCTGTGTCTGGTGTTAACTATTGCTTTTTTGACCCACACACAGTTTTCTCAGGAGACAGGTAAGGTGGTCTGGTATTCCCATTTCTTTAAGAATTTCCCAGTTTGTGGTGATCCACACAGTCAAAGGTTTTAGTGTAGTCAATGAAGCAGATGTTTTTTTGGAATTCCCTTGTTTTTTCTGTGATCCAGCAGATGTTGGCAAGTTGATCCCTTGTTCCTCTGCTTTTCTAAACCCTGCTTGTCCTTGGTTCACTTACTGCTAGCTTGAAGCCTTGCCTGAAGGACTTTGAGCATAAACTTACTAGCATGCTAAATGGGTGCAATTGTAGGATAGTTTGTACAGTCTTTGGCACTTCCCTTCTTTGGGATTGGAATGAAAACTGACCTTTTCCAGTCCTGTGGCCACTGTTGAGTTTCCCAAATTTGCTCACATACTGAGTACAACACTTTAACAGCATCATCTTTTAGGATTTGAAATAGCTTAGCTGGAATGCTGGAATTCCATCACTTACACTAGCCTTGTTTGTAGTAATGCTTCTTAAGGGCCACTTGACTTTAGACTCCAGGATGTCTGACTCTAGGTGAGTTATCACACCATTGTGGTTATCTGGGATATTAAGGTATTTTTTGTATAGTTCTGTATATTCTTGCCATCTCTTTTTAATCTCTTCTGCTTCTGTTAGGTCTTTACCATTTCTGTCATTTATGGGGCCCAACCTTGCATGAAGTGTTCCCTTGATATCTCCAACTTTCTTGAAGAGATCTTTAGTCTTTCCTATTTTATTGTTTTCCTCTACTTCTTTGCACTGTTCATTTACAAAGGCCTTCTTATCTTTTCTGCTATTCTCCGGAACTCTGCATTCAATGGGTATATCTTTCCCTTTCTCTCTTGCTCTTTGCTTCTCTTCTTTCCTCAGCTGTGTGTAAAGCCTCCTCAGACAACCACTTTGCCTTCTTGTATTTCTTTTTGTTTTGTATGGTTTTGGTCACTGACTCCTATACCATGTTATACACCTCCATCCATATTTCTAAGGAACTCTACCAGATCTGATCTTTTGAATCAATTCATCACCTCCAGTGTATAATTATAAGGGATTTGATTTAGATCATACTTGAATTACCTAGTGGTTTTCCCTACTTTCTTCCATTTAAGCCTGAATTTTGCAATAAGGAGCTGATGATCTGAGCCACAGTTGCTCCAGGTCTGGTTTTTGCTGAGTGTATAGTGCTTTTCCATCTTTGGCTGCAAAGAATATAATCAATCTGATTTCGGTATTGACCACCTGGTGATGTCCATGTGTAGAGCCATGTCTTGTGTTGTTGGAAAAGTGTGTTTTCTATGAGCAGCGTGTTCTCTTGACAAAAGTCTATTAGCCTTTGACCTTCATTTTGTATTCCAAAGCCAAACTTGGCTGGTTCTCCAGGTATCTCTTGACTGCTTACTTTTGCATTCAAATCTCCTGTGATGAAGTGTTACTCTAGAAGGTCTTGTAAGTCTAGAGGATGAAATCCATATTGCATCAGAAGTGCAGAGCTCTTCTTTAATCTACATCCATGGTTTCTATTCAGCTGTGAGTGTTACACATTGTATTATGTGCTGTCCATAACTGTAGCCAGAGGAAAGTCAGGATGCATGTGTGTCTTGAGGGGAGAGGTAGGCAGGAAGAGAGAAGTGAAGACTAGTCAAGACATGCCTGGCAGGAATCCCATCCCAGATGGGTTCAAGTCCATCATATCACCATTCTTCAGATTTACCAGTGAATTTTATTATTTTTCCTTTATGTACCTAATTGTTCCCTCTCACCCATATAAGGTGGGTAGGTAGGTGGGGGGGGGGCTTGCCTGGTGGCTCAGTGGTAAAGAATCTGCCTGCAATGCAGGAGACACAGGTTCGATTCCTGGGGTAGGAAGATGCTCTGGAGGAGGAAATGGCAACCCACTACAGTATTCTTGCCTGGAAAATCCCATGGACAGAGGAGTCTGGTGGGCTATTGCCCGTGGGATCGCAAGAGTGGTACAAGACTGAGCAACTGAATGCGTGCACATATACACACACATAAGAGGCAATAAAAAGGACAGAAAATGGGGGTTGGGTGGGGCAGAGGTCTTTATCATATTTCATGGTACTGACTTCTGCTACACTCTATTTGGTTTACCATTTGGGGCAGGAAAATAAGCTGATAAAATACTAACCTTGGTAATTAAATATTTGCATTACAGAAATTCTAAACCTTCAGTCCCATAGATCATTCTTCTATTATTATAAAATAAATACCTGTTAATTTTAAGAAATCAAATAGATTGACATGAAAGAAACTCTTCACCATCTCCCATTCTCAATTCCTATTTCTTCAAGGTATTCATTGCAGACTCTTTCATCACTTTTATACATATGTATTTTTTTTTGGCAATGAGCTCCTTCAACTTTTTAAAAATTAATTTTTATTGGAGTTTAGTTGCTTTACAGTATTGTGTTAGTGTCTGCTGTCCACAGCAAAGTGAATCACCTATACATATACATACATGCACATGGCAGTCCACATATGTCACACAGATTTGAATTTGTTTTTTTTTAACTTTTTTTTTGGTCATTTATTTATCTTTTTCTATTTCTATTTATTTATTATTTTTAATTAATTAATTAATTTAAAAAATTTTCTTTACATTATTGTGTTGGTTTTGCCATACATTGACATGAATCTGCCATGGGTATACATATGTTCCCCTTCCAGAACCCCCCTCCCTCCCGATTCCCTCTCTCTGGGTCATCCCAGTGCACCAGCCCTGAGCATCAAACCTGGGCTGGCGATTGATTTCACATATGATAATTAACATGTTTCAATGCCGTTCTCCCATATCATCCCACCCTTGCCCTCTCCCATAGAGTCCAAAAGACTGTTCTATACATCTACATTTCTTGAATTTGTTTTTTTACACAAATGGGATTATACTTTACACTCTATTAGGTAACTTTATTTTTTTCTCACCATAGTTTTGACATCTTCATATTCATGTATATAAATATATATGAGGATGACAGTATACTTCATCCAGAGACACTTGTTGAATGAGTGGAAGTGCTATATTCACCCACTGGGACAACAGGAATGGATTGAAAATGTTCTGGGTGTTCAGTCCTACTGTCTGTAGATCATGGTTTGAAGTCAGTCTCTGTTAGTTTGCCTGAAAAGTGTGATGTTTTGAGAAGGGATAAAGAGAAGGAGGAATCCATCAGCAAACAAGAACTGGAGATATTCTCATCATAAAAACTGTGGAGAGTTTTGGCTAAACAAACAAACAACTAACACTGCCAACTCTAGCAAGTTGACATTACAATTTTTGTCCTTGAGTTATATGAATGGAAAACAAGGAGGAGGTGTTAAAGGAGGACACATCCCTCATAATGGATTTGAATATTTTAACCATGTCAGCAAAGCAGTGATATGGACAAAAGAAAGAATGAAGACCTCCTTGGAGGACACAGGGAACTGGAAAGAATAAATTAGGGCTTTTGTTGATCGTACTCCTATAGAACTTGAAGTCTGCCCCACAGATGGTAGTTTACTTCTCATCCTTCACATACAGAATTTTGCACATGTTTGGGGGTTGGGGAAGGGAATTGGGAAGATTAATACTGGCTTTATTATCCCAAACTCAAACAATTTCTTTAGGGCATTTTTGGTTCTGTATTGTGCTTTGTGCTTCATTTCATACAAAGTCAGTGCAGGGCTTGGGGTGTTTTCTTTGATAGAGAAGCAGCTGTGAGATAATTGGTGACCGGAGAGTGGAGGAGCCACAAATCCCAAGCAATTGGAGCTCTCACAGTGGGACGAAACAATATGATGTTCAAAGGGGAGGATAGGGTGTCACCCAGCTCTGTTTGATGCAGTAGATTGTTGTTTTCCCCTTAGCTATGTGGAAAGGACTAATTTCATTTTTCTGTGACTTGTACTTAGAGTTTCTCATTTCTCACAGACTATTTTCCAAATTCACATCACCAAGCCAGCTGGCTGGCACGTCTGCACATGCCTTGTAGAGAATCTACTTAGTCCTATGTCTTTCTTTTTAGTTTGATATTTGTCAGTTTTGTGAACATTGAGTATAGGTCCTCTTTTAACTCTAGAAAGGGATAAACTGAAATATGACAAATTCGAAATTCAAGTATGATAATGTAAGACGTATGGACAAAAGCATTGGAAAGTTATTTTTCTCATCTCTGGGTATCTAGTCTATGAATCTGGACATCACCAATGAGGTGTATTAGAAGTGCTGGACTGGCAGTCAGATCTGATTCTGATCCTGGTTCTGACACTCATTCACTCTGTAGCCTTGGGAAAGATTCTGGGCTTCAGTTTCCTTCTTTGTACAGAGGGGTAAAACAATTGAATTTGTTGACTGGAAAAAAGCACAATCTAAAAGTTGAGAATTATGTTTTATTTGTGGACATGCACTGAAGACTTAAGCCTGGGAGACAGCCTCCCAGCTCTGATGGACTGTTCAGAAGAAGTAAGGGAGAAGCAAGAATATATAGGAGTTTTTGCAACGAAAGTCAGATATTCAGAAGATATTCAGAAGATTATTTAAAGAAAAACCAGACATCTCAAGTTAATCAATTTAGTACTTTTCTATGTATGAGAAGATGCAAGATGGTTTCATTGAAATCACTCCTTTGATAGGCATCTTAACTATCTAGGGCTAGTATCCTAGTTCTTTTCCGCCCCGAATCCCCTCAGGGTACTCAATCACGGGACTCTGCAGTGTGGCAAGTGACATTCTTCATCCACAATTTCTATGGTTCTATTCAGGTCTAACATTATCTCTGATTTTGCTACTTTGTTTTCTTACAAAGTGAAAAATCACAAAAATGTTTTTCTTGACTTTACATTCATTTCTAATTTTTTTCTCTGAATTACCACTTCAGAGCTTCCCTGGAGGAGGCATCCTTCTGGTTCTGCTCCTCTTCCTTTCTTTATGGTCTTGGCAGGCACTGTTAGACTTGAGGTGCGGGCAGATCATAAGACTGCCTTTTAAAAGTTGTTGGTTGGGGGCGACCTGCAAGTATTTCTCACATTGGCCTGCCTCTGATATCTGAGATTTCATCCTCAGGAGTTTGTTTCCTGCCTATAAGTCACCTGCACCTTATTAATATACATATAAATGGTCTGGGAGAAGCAACACTTTAAGCTTGTTTCAGCTTAATGAGAATACATTTATCTGGGTTTTCCCATTGAGCTGGCTAACTGACCACAGCACCTCTGAGCAGGAGAGAAACAATAGCAACATTTTTATAGGTCATAGAAGTGAGTGATACATCAAAAACCTGGACAATGCCTGGTGTTGCTACCTGGTGGGAATCAGAGTCAGAAACAATGAGAAACTTGGGAGGGAGGTGAAGGAGAGAGTAGTGGAACACTGGATGGGGAAACTTGAAGGCAGCTGCAAAGAAGGAAGTCAGCAGACACTAAGCCCCCGCCCCCAAACAAATTTGCTGCACAATTTTCCTTAGCTTGGGTCTGTCCATGTTACTCTGTAGGAAACTAGTGCGGTTCTCAATGAGCACTTGAGAGCCAAAATGTAGGGAAGGGAATCACATTATATTAACTTGGGACACTTTCTCGTGGCTCCTCCGGAGTCTCTTTATCTGCATTTTGCCTGAATTTCAGACCTATAATTAGAGTTGAGAAGAAAATGTTCTGCACTCGGAGTTTTTGCTAACACTACCGTTTTTTTTTTTTTAGAGAGGAAGTTTTTTAGAGGTGAGGAATACAGTAAATCTTCCCCCATCTCTTTACAAAACACACTCTCTGTTAAGAATCTAAGAAAGGTAGCTTACTGCAGTTTCTTTCTGAAAGAACTAGTTTCTGTTACGAGAGAAAAGAATACCTAGTCTCCTAGCTTTCTAGTGTCACTCTGCAGCTTTTGTGGCAGTGCAGGGTTGGAGGTGCATGCTGGGAGACTCACTTTTTTTCTGGGGCTGTGCTGGTGGAGGGGAAGTTTCGTTTATTTGATGGGTCTTTGTTTCATGCTCTTCTGACATTTTGTAAAAGGTGGAAAGTTGATTACACAGTCTTTTTTCTCTTTAATAATTCATGTGTTTAACCTTACAAGCAACTCTGGATGTTATAGCGATGGAGTAGTTAAGGAAGTTTGGTGGACAGTGTTATGCATCAAATTTGTGTGTTTCCTAAAGGAATGGTAGCTGCTAGAGGATTTTTGAAAAGAATGGATATGCAAAAGTAAGGAACACTCCTCAACAGTTACAGACCTTAGCGTCAGCATCTCCTGAATGCCAATGATTCCTTCCTTCTTGGCGAAATTGATCCCACCAACCAAAATGCCATATTAAAGGTGAAAAGTATTCTATTTTTATTCTACTTTGCTTTGTTTATTCACTTTTGGTTAATTTGTTCATTTAGTCCACTGGACTAGGAGAGGATAAGAAACTAGAGAACCAATGAGGAGGACATAGCTAATGAAGCAATAGAAGCGTATTTCCTAGACCTCTAGTTACCATGGAGAAGGTTCATTTTGTCCACTGGACTAGGAGAGGATAAGAAACTAGAGAACCAATGAGGAGGACATAGCTAATGAAGCAATAGAAGCATATTTCCTAGACCTCTAGTTACCATGGAGAAGGAAATGGCAACCCACTCCAATATTCTTGCCTGATAAATCCCATGGGCAGAGGAGGAGGGAAATCCCAGGACAAACGGATTTCTGCAAACAAATCCCAGGACAGAGGAGTCTGGTGGGCTACAGTCCATGGGACTGCAGAAGAGTTGGACACGACTTAGTGACGAAACACCAACAGCTAATTACCATGTATCCCTCAGTTCACGTTCGCTGCCCTTGCAGTGGTAACACAATCTCTCACACCTCAAAATGATTTAAATTTCAATGCTTTTTCCGGTGCAGATTTAGATCAGTTTATTTTTTTCAGTCTATTCTCTGCCTATTCTTTATTTTAAATTTATAAAAATTTGTTTATAACTGGAGGATAATTGCATTGCAATGTTGTATTTGTTTCTGCTGTACAACAACGTGAATCAGCCATAAGGATACATATATCCCCTCCCTGTTGAGCCCCGCTCCCACCCCTGCCCCATCCCACCCCTCTAGGTCATCACAGAGCGCTGAGCTGAGCTCCCTGTGTTATTCGACAGCCTCCCGCTAGCTCTCTGTTTTATACACGGTGGTGTGTGTATGTCAGTGCTGCTCTCCGCTGCCTATTGTTTAGATCTGTTCTTATTTTTCTGTCTTCCATTTCACTGATTCTTTCCTCCACTCCCCTGTTGAACCCATCCACTAAGCATTTATCTTAGTTGTTTTCAATTATTCAATAACTGAATAGAAGAGACCAGAGGGGGAAAAAAAAATCAGTGACTTGCAAGGGAGAAGAATAGAAATTTTCAGTTGTAAATTTCCATTTAGCTCTTCTATTTCTTTGCTGAGGTTTTCCTTTTTTTTTTTCCATTTAAGAGTATTCATAATTGCTTGTTGAAGTATTATGATCATAGGTGCTTCAAAAATTGTATCAGGTAATTCTAACATCTCTGTCATTTTGGTGTTGGCATATTTTAATTGCTTTCATTCACTTTGAGATCTTCCTGGTTCTCGATATGACATCCTGGTTCTTGATATGACAATAGATTTTTCAGTTGAAATGATGAGGCTTTTTTGATTGTATTATGAGACTCTGAATCTTACTTAAGCCTTGTATTTTAACTGACTTTATCTGACACCACTCTGGCAGGAAAGGGAAGCTCTTTGCTTCATTACTGCTGGGTGGAGGTGGATGTCCAGGTTTCCCACTCAGCTTCAGTTGATACCAGAGGGAGGGGTCTCCTCAGCACTGTTGAATGGGAGGTTCAACTCCCAATGTGGTCTTCACTAACTGACACTGCAGTGGTGGTGACCTTGTTACCAACAGGTGATGGTAAAAGTCCTGACCGTCTACTAGGCCACCTCTGACACCACCCTCGTGAGGAGAAGGACAGATGTCTTCTTCTTTCTGGTGAAAGTAGAAGTGTAGGTCTCTACTCGGTCCCTACAAACAGAGTGAGAGTTTAGTAGGGGAGAAGAGAGAAGACTTGCTACTGACAAGGACAAAAAGACAGGCTTCCTACTTGGCCTTCTCTGATATCATCCTTCTCTGATACACACATCCTTGGTGTTCCTCATTAGAGCCTGCTGAGGATGGAGATCTGGGCTGTCCACTTAGCTTTTGCTGGAATGAATGAGGGGGGACCCACAGTTTTTTTCTGTGGTGTTATGTTGGGGTAGAACGATCTGAAAATTTTTGTCATAGACCACAGATTTAAATGTAAAACCTAACATTTAGAAAGCTTTTAGAAAAAATATAGAAGAATATTTTGGGTGTTTAGGGGTAGACAAATAGGTCTTAAACCTGACACTAAAAGAATGAACTAAATAGGAAAAGTTGATACATTAGACTTCATCAAATTTAAACTTTTGTTCTATGATTATGTTAAGATGATGAAGAGATAAGCTATAGATACAGAGAAAATAATTGCAAACCACATATTCACCAATGGAATAGTATCTAGACTACATTGGGATATATGTATACCTATGGCTGATTGATGTTGAGGTTTGACAGAAAACAACAAAATTCTATAAAACAATTATCCTTCAATAAAAAATAAATTAATTAAAAAATTCTCAAAGTTCAACAGTAAAAAACAAAATAAGCAAAAGACATGGAGAGATATTTTACTAAAGAAGGTATATACAGCTTTTATAATGATGGGAAAAAGTCACATGTGGTATCTGCTTGTAAATTTTCTTAATGAAGGTAAGCACCGAAGTTCCTTTCTAAAGATACAATGGGAATATCCTGAGTTGGCAGCCAGAGCATTACAAAGCAAGCATTTTGGGTCATGTGTCAAACAAAGGAGAGGTCTGAGGTTGGTGACACAGGCCCTGGCACAAGGGCTTTATGGTGTGTTAGTGAAAATGGTAGCTGGCCTGTTTGGAGCATCTGCTGTGGGCTAGGCAGGCCACTGGCAACATTGATAAGTGCTTTCAGCCACTCTGCAAGGGAGTGAGAAGCAATCCTGCTTCACACACATGGAAATGGAGAGTCAAAGATGTGAAAGAGCTTGCTTATGTTCAGAGAACAAATCAATGTTGGTGTTCAGGTACGAACCAGATATGTACATGCCATGCTATCTCTAAACAGGAAAGAAAACACAATCAGAAATGGACAGGTTCCGTCAGCCCTCCATATCTGTGGGGTCTAGAATTCAATCTGTAACTGGTTGAATTAACAGATGCAGAACCTGCAGATAAGGAGGGCCCATTGTATTAGGCCACTTGATATGAGGGACCTGAGCATCTACAGATTTTGGTGTCCTCACGGGTCCTGGCACCAGTCCTCCACAGATACTAAGGGAGTGGCAGATAATAGAGACAGTGATGGGGGAGAGATGGTTATACCAAGAATAAGCACAATATAAATATGAATTGTGAACTCACTTTCATGTCTAAGCTAGAGGATATTTTCTGATGGCTCAGCAGTAAAGAATTCCCCTGCAATGAAAGAGATGCAGGAGATGTGGATTTGGTCCCTGGGTTGGGAAAATTGTTTGGAGGAGGAAATGGCTACCCACTACAGTATTCTGGTTGGGAAAATCCCATGGACAAAGGAGCCTGGTGGACTACGGTCCATGGGCATTGCAAGGAAATAGACATAACTGAGCTCAGACATGACTGAGCATCCACCCGTACAGAGGGTATTCTCAGTATTGTTTTAATTGGCCATGTGTGCTGCAACAGTGAGCCAACACAGGCATGTTTATTTACTTTGTAATGTGACACACATTATCCTGTTGACAAAGCGTTAATAAATGCTATCCTTCCATTTACATTAACAGGAAAAATTCCTTCAAATTTGGCTCAGAACTTTCTACTTAGGGGGAGAGTTTCTCTATTTTATTTTATTCTGGGTCCTTCCTGCCTGTCTCCTTCTTTCCTTCCCATTTCCTCAGAGGATATGTTCTTTCCAAATCTTGAGTTTTGTAGTCGACTGTCCACCAAAATGTAGAAAATACAGAGTGAATACTAAAATAAACTACTACCAGTACATCATTATCAAAGAAGCTCTTCATCCTTTGGGATTCCACATAGGCAATGGAGAATATATGTGAAAAACAAACAACAAACCATCCTGACGTCTGTGTGACAGGGCAGAAATGATTACCATGGGAATGTTCAAACAACTTGCCTCCTTCCCGCTCTCTGACAAGCCTCCCCCAATCAGGAGCTCAGTTCCCCGCCTCCTCATCCAACTAGAGGGATGATCCTTTCTTACTTCTGGAGAAACTACATCAATCCACAGTATGAGGGAATGGGAGCAGGGGAAAGAGGATAAAAAGATTAAAAGCATCAGGATGCAGTCCTTGGAGCAGATGTGGAATGGGGAAGCCATATTGTTGGGTGGGATTATGTATTTGGATCTTCACAGACTTCAATTAAGTTGAGGCAGTTTTTTGAGTAATTTCTTGGTTACTTTAGGTTGTTGGTGGATAGAGTTTCTGCATTGCCAGGAACCAGAGTCACATCTGGAAGCCCTGCCAAACTTACAGCATTCTATAACTTCAGTTTTCAGTTCAGTTGTTCAGTCTTGTCTGACTGTTCGTGACCTCATGGAGCACAGCACGCCAGGCCTCCCTGTCCATCACCAGCTCCCAGAGTTTATCCAAATTCACGTCCATTGAGTCGGTGATGCCATCCAACCATCTCATCCTCTGTCATCCCCTTCTCCTCCTATCTTCAATCTTTCCCATCATCAGGGTCTTTTCCAATGAGTCAGCTCTTGGCATCAGGTGACCAAAGTATTGGAGATTCAGCTTCAACATCAGTCCTTCCAATGAACACCCAGGACTGATCTCCTTCAGGAAGGACTGGTTCAATCTCCTTGCTGTCCAAGGGACTCTCAAGAGTCTTCTCCAACACCATTGTTCAAAAGTATCAATTCTTTGGTGCTCAGCTTTCTTTATAGTCCAACTCTCACATCCATACATGACTACTGGAAAAACCATTGCCTTGATGAGACAGACCTTTATTGGCAAAGTAATGTCTCTGCTTTTTAATATGCTGTCTAGGTTGGTCATAACTTTCCTTCCAAGGAGTAAGCATCTTTTAATTTCATGGCTTCAGTCACCATCTGCAGTGATTTTGGAGCCCCCCAAAATAAAGTCAGCCACTGTTTCCATTGTTTCCCCATCTATTTGCCATGAAGTGATGGGACCAGATGCCATGATCTTAGTTTTCTGGATGCTGAGCTTTAAGCCAACTTTTTCACTCTCCTCTTTCACTTTCACCAAGAGGCTCTTTAGTTCTTCTTCACTTTCTTCCGTAAGGGTGGTGTCATCTGCATATCTGAGGTTATTGATATTTCTCCCGGCAGTCTTGATTCCAGCTTGTGTTTCATCCAACCCAGCATTTCTCATGATGTACTCTGCATGTAAGTTAAATAAGCAGGGTGACAATATACAGCCTTGACGTACTCCTTTTCCTATCTGGAACCAGTCTGTTGTTCCATGTCCAGTTTTAACTGTTTTCACAATAACCTGTGCAAAATTCTGAAAGAGATGGGAATACCAGACCACCTGGTCTGACTCTTGAGAAATCTGTATGCAGGTTAGGAAGCAACTGTTAGAACTGGACATGGAACAACAGACTGTACCATTCTGTAACTTAGAGACCAGCAAGGATCAGCCCACCTGGCTTTCTGGGTAGCTGGAGGGAGGTAGATTAGCCAACACAATCAACTTGAGAACAGCCAATGTTGGATGGATCACCTACGAATGAGATATTAGGTGTAACTTTTCAAACTGCCATTTTTAGCAGATATATTGTTGAATGTTTAAAAATGTTAAAATATGTCTATTATTGAATATTTAAAAGGGACAATGAAACTGAATATGTGGGAAGGAATGAACTTTGATGTAAAAAAAAGATATTTGAATTCTGGACTTTTTTTCTTAGTAGATGTATGGATGTGTGCAAGTTAGTGCAACTGCTCTGAGTCTCAATTTTCTCATCTGAAAAATAGATATAACAGCACCTCATAGGTTTGGAGTGAGAGATGATAAGGCATGTAGAGCTTTCAGCACATTGTAGGCACTCAAAAGTTAGTCTACTGAACCCACTTCATTGAGGTCTTTAGCTTTGATTTGCTAGAAATGTTGAACAGTAGTTCATTTCCCTGGATTTTTGTGGTGATGGACAGGGAGGCCTGGTGTGCTGCAGCCCATGGGGTCGCAAAGAGTCGGACACGATTGAGCGACTGAACTGAACTGAACTGAACTGAGCACTCAGAATCAATTGCATAAGAGGAAGAAGGGATCTGCCAGCTCATTTAGAAATCCAAGCCAGGGGACATTTCCCTGGGTCACAAAACTAAACCAGTGTCAAAATCCTTGCTGCCAGATCCAAGCTGCCAGTTCCAGAGGGTCAACTGAGTTGCATAAGAGAGTTGGGCTGATGTTGCATTTCACATCCATCCAGCAGATGTGGGGAGAGACAATGAGAACAGGGACAATGAGAACCCTGAATGTGCTCCAAGGTCAACTTTCCTTTTAGGCACAGGTAATTAAGGCTCTGTGTGGCTCCTTCACCCCAGGAGACCCAGAGCTGCCCTAAGGTTTAGGTAGAAAAGGTAAATTGATTTCATCTCACCATCAGTTCATTTGGAGTTGCCTGGGGAGTTGTTGAGGAGTATTCTGTGACCATTTCCAGATTCAACAAGACAGAGTTCTATGGTGGATTAACAATATCTGCTTTGGGTGTGGGGAAAGTAGCAGCATGAATTCCTGGACCCTATCTTCAATGGATGCTGCTGAATCAGAGTCTCCAGGGATGTAGCTCAGGAATCTGCATTTTAAATAAGCTCCCTGGGTGTATGAAGTTTGAGAACCACTTACCTAGTGGACAAAGTGAAAATTCCCCTGAGTGTGCCATAGGTCCCCTAGGACCTAGCCCAGAAGGTTCCACCCCGCAGTTAATGAGATGTGTGATTTAAGAGGAAAGATCTCACCCAGAAGTGGAGTCAGAGCAGATGCCAGGTGTCCAGAGTGCTCCTCAGCCTACCATTAGTCTAGCTGAGCTGTCCTTGAGGTCTGAGATAGCTCTCAAAAGCACTGGGTAGTCAGAAGGAAACAGCGGATAACATGTATTGCAAACTGATTGTCATCGTTTGAACTGCCTTCCTCCCCAAATTCATATGGTGTTGTTCTAACCCTCAGTACCTCAAAATGTGACCTTTCTTGGAAAATAGGTTTGCAGCAGATGTAGTTAGTTAAGATGAGGTCATACTGGAATAGAGAGGGCCCCCTAACCCAATATGACTGCTGTTTCTCTAAAAAGGGGAAATTTGATACAGAAGTAGACCCATGCAGAGGGAAGACAGTGTGAAGAGATACAGAGAGAAGATGGTTATCTGCAGGTCAGGGGGAGAGGCCTCTAGTCAGAGATCTCAGAAGGAACCAATATTGCCAACACTTTGATTTTAGACTTGTAACCTTCTAACAGTTTCGGAAATGTGTGACAGTAAATGTTCTGTTGTTTACGCTATCCAGTTTGTGGTTATTTGTTAAGGCAGCCCTCATGAATTAACACCCAGGTCTAAGGACCTCAGGGATGAATGGCCTGGATAGAGAGCTTTCAGGGAACTGCCCCAGGTCATATAGCTACCAAGTGGTGAGGTGAGGCTGAATCCCACATTTAGCCCTTCTCTTGTCATGGGTTACCTCTCATGAAATTATTTACCAATTTCTTAATCCTGAACCTGCCTCCCACTTTCCTGCCTTCCTGGCCCCTGCAGGGTAAGCTCTGTTGACTTGGGTTCCTACAGCCAGTAACCAGCCCAGCTCTGGGTTTTGCCTCATTTCTGTGCTGTCACCGCCCTGAGTGATCATGAGCTTGTGTCTCCTTGAGCTTCTGCAATGTTGTCAAGTGTCCTGATTCAACAAGATGAATAATCTCCTGCAATAAACATCATAGTAACTGAAGCCATGAAAGAAGTACAAAGTATGCTAGGAAGATTGTTCTTGTTGTTGTTCAGTCACCAAGTCGTGTCCAACTCTTTGCAACCCCATGGACTGCAGCATGCCAAGCTTCCCTGTCCTCACCAACTCCTGGAGCTTGCTCAAACTCATGTCCATCGAGTAGGTGATGCCATCCAACTATCTCATCCTCTGTCACCCCCTTCTCCTCCTGCCTTCAATCTTTCTGAGCATCAGGGTCTTTTCAAATGAGTCAGTTCTTCACATCAGATGACCAAAGTATTGGAGCTTCAGCTTCAGCATCAGTGCTTCCAATGAATATTCAGGGTTGATTTCCTTTAGGAATGGCTGGTTTGATCTCCTTACTGTCCAGGGGACTCTCAAGAGTCTTCTCCAGCACCACAATCTGAAAGCATCAGTTCTTCGGCATTCTGCTTTCTTTATGGAATGATGGTCTGTGTCTAAAATATTAGAACATGTGAAAATGGAATCATTGTTAATTTTTCTTCTTTTCAGTGGGGGGGGTTATATCTGTGATATCATTGTTTATATGCTTTAAAAAAAAGCTTTGTAATATGTTCATTTGTTTCCAGAGACCTCAGCTAATTTTTCTTGTTATTGAAAGAATCCTTCAAAGATTCAAGGCCATTGGACTAGAAACCCCACAACGGGTTATAGCCTTGATTATGATATGTTGCTAATTCATTCTATCAACCCATGAATTTTACCATTGTTATTATGTGACCTAAGAGCCAAAACTGCTCCTTAGGGTGGGGAAATGGTGACTAAATTTAACTGGACAGAGTTCCTGAAGGCTTCCAATCCTATGTGAAGTAATTGCTCTGATTTTTATGTATGTTCATTAATATTTTATATGTGATTCAGGAAATACAGAATCAGAAGAATTTCTAGCCAAAGGCAAATGTAGACTGAGCCTGTTGGTAGTAATTCACTTGAGCCAGCATGGTTAAATAAATATAATTGAATTTTTGAAGGCATACATTTTAGAGAGTAAGGAATGTGAGTTTTTAGTTGAAAAATAAGGAAAAAATATGTAAGCATTATGTCTATATCACAGATTTTATGGGGCAGGTTGAACAGGGAAATTCACCTCCTAGGGTGTGTGAATGTGAAGAAGTAGGGCTTGAGAAAGTTATCCAAGAGATGGTGGAGTGATTTATAGAGGCAAAGCATGATTGTATCCGAAAGAATCACCGTTTTTTCACCAGTCCTTTTCCCATATGAAAGTCCTTGTCAAAATCATTACTCCATCCTTGGGTTGACTCTCCAGTGCCCTCCTGCCAACCTTCCATGCCCTCCAAGGGGCCGTGGCACCCTCCCCGGGAGTCCCTACTGGTCATCACTGGACATCTAGGCTGGCACCTTGCTCTGCCTGGTGTTGTGGCTATTTGGGATCACCCTTCCTCGCCCCTAGGGTCTACAAACGAAAACTCCTTGATCTGGGGGCCTTGGTTACTGGCCCACCTCGGGGAGTAAAGCCCCTGTGTCTCAGATGAGCTTGTCTACAGAAGATCCAGCATTCTCTTCCCTGCTTCCTGACTACTCCCTGCCTGAGAAGTCAAGGATGATGGGAAACCAGGGAAACAGACAACAGACCATTTACCTTGAGACACTGAGCTCCCTGGCATGTGTTAACTGCTTGTCAAAAACCCTTTTCCTTGCTACTTTTTCCTTCTATGTGTTATGAACTAGAAAACTTACAAATGCTTTTTTCCTTATAGGCAGAAGCAAGGGAGTAGATGATTGCCTCTTATTCCATAAGTTTGGTTCTCTCTGTCTCTGTTAGAGTAAAACTATCTGCTATAATAAATAAGCCTCAGACTTTAAAAAAATTAGAGCATAGTTGATTTACAATGGTGTCTTAGTTTTTAGGGTAAGCAAAGTGATTCAATAATACACATATACATTCTTTTTTATATTCTTTTCAATTACAAGTTATTACAAGATATTAAATATAGTTCCCTGTGCTAAACAGGAGCTTTTCATTAATCTATTTTACTAGAGCAGTTTGTATCTGCTGATCCCAAACTCCTAATTTATCCCTTCCTCCTTTCCCCTTTGGTAACCATAAGTTTGTTTTGTATGTCTATGAGTCTATTTCTATTTTGTAAATAAGCTCATTTGTATCACTATTTTAGATTCCACATATAAGTGACATCACATGGCATTTGTCTTGCTCTGTCTGGCTTCAGTTAGGGTGTTAATCTCTAGGTCCATCCATGTTGCTGCAAATGACATAATTTCATTCTTTTTTTAATGGCTGAATGGTATTTTATGCATATACACACCACATTTTCTTTATCCATTCATCTGTCCATGGACATTTAAATTGCTTTCATGTCTTGACTATTGTTAATAGTGCTGTTATGAATATAGGGGTGCATGTATCTTTTCAAATTAGAGTTTTGTCCAGATATGTGCCCAGGAGTGGGATTGCTGGATCATCTGGTAGCTCTGCATTTAGTATTTTGAGGTATCTCAAGACTGTTTTCCATATTGGCCTCACCGATTTACATTCCCACCAACAGTGTAGAGAAACCTCGAACTTTTAGTGGCTTAACACAGGGTAAGTTTATTTCCCTATCATGTAATAGTCTGATGTACATAATTTTACTCAGGAAGGAGATTCTTTCTTATGCTAATTCAGACACCCAGGTTCCTTCCATCTTGTGAATCTTATCTCCTGCTTCTAGTTAATGGAAAATTCTAAAAATGGCACATGTTGCTTCTGATCACATTTCCTTGGTGAGAACTAGCCAAATGGCCACACCAGGATACAAGGGATACTGGGAATAAATCTCTGGCTGGACAGTAATATCCGAGCAATGAATTCAGACTACAGAAGGGGGAACATAAGTTTTGGGGGGTTAGCCAGCAGTCTGTCACACTCTCTTAGTGTGGTGAGAACCATGATGTTAATATATTTACCTCTAGTTTAACTGCCTCATTCCACTCTAGCCATCAGAGATTCCAAAGCTGTCCTTTATTTGGATTGGACCCCGTACTGTTCAATTTCCACCATCAGATGTAAGCCAAGCCTTTGCAAGCGTTGGCAGTATATGGCAGGGGCTATTGTGGAAAGGGTAGCAGCAAGTTGTGGGTCAGGGTCCCCACCAACTGCCTGCATCAGCCATTTCCTGCTCTGCAACTGTAGATAATTATAAGTTTGGAAAAGGATATGCTTATTTTTTCATATCCTTTTTCAATCCTCTGTTGGCATTGCTTAAATAAATATATTTTTTAAAAAGCATGTCCTGGTTATGCTTGCTTCTCTTTTAGCATCTATGACTGTTTCCACATCAGCCCTAACAGACTGCCTTGCTCAGACAGGTGTGTTGAATGAATAGGCAAACTAACATTAATGGCTTAATAACATCCAAGGGAAGCTGCGTATTAGGGTCTTAGACATTTTATACACCAACTAACCCATGCCTCTGAAATAAGGAGAATGGGGCTTACTCATGTGAACATGAGATGGGGACCACCCAATGCAAGGCAAACACCTCAACCCAAGTTCTTTGACATCAGTGCTCATGAAATAATGCTTTTGATGGGTCTTTTCCAGTCACTATTTGCTAAGAATAGTGGAGTGTTGCTTAGAACTGTAACTGAGTATATTGGTTTTCCAAGTTGGTGGTGTAAATCACTCTATTGGGATCTTAGTTACTCTGGCCATGAGCACCTGGCCAGACAGGCCCCTATCACAGAACTCAGCGTATCAAAGCCTAGTAGTTCTTTCACTGCTTAAGTTGGAGGCAGGGAGATCATGGTTGTCAGCCTGGGGGCTGTGGGGCTGGATTTGAAGGGAGGGAAAGATGAAGTGATAGAATTTTTAAAGGGAAGACAAATGGATATTGAGTAGGTGCTTTAATGCCTATCTAGAATTCACTGAACGAAATTTATGGCCAGATAGAGGAATCAGAAAGACAGACTACAGAAAGTTTTTGTGAGAAGAAAATAATATCATGAAAACATTCCCAATATCCCACAGATTGGCCTAAATGAAATGTTCAGCTGTTTGATTCATCCTCAGTTGTTAGTGAAACAGACTAACTTCATTTCTTTTAAACCTGGAAGGCGTCTGGGAGGTGGTTTGCAGTGAAGTCCCTGGGGGATGTTGAATGCACTTAGATGCAGGTTCTCTAAAGATTCAGGAAGGGGGTAGCGGGAGGCTTCTGTTTAGCTGTGCCCCATGCCTGCTGGGAAGCCTGGCAAATGAAGAGGATGAGGGGGTCAATGGAGGGCAGGGAAAGGAGAAGGCTGGCTGCTAGAAACCATTTTAGAGATCTACCAGGAAACTGAAATATTTAATAGTAGATGCCAATCTACTGATTGGAGCCGCAAACCTATTCTCCCAGACACATCCAAGAGTGAACAGCAGTACCTTCTATTAATTTACAGGAAGTAGTTTCTAGGCAACTCTGAGATTGTTTTTTAGTGACTTTCATCTCCCCCACATTTGTTTAAATCCCCTTTAAGATTGTCATCAGAAATAATACCATTTTAAATTAATTTCTCTGAACTCAATTCTAAGATGCAAATATTCCTGAAAAGAGTCACAAATATCTATACACATTAACATGATCCTGGCTTATTAGACGCTTTCTGTCAACAGGAGGAAATCCTGAAGCATGTTGGGAATTGGGAAGTAGAAGGAAAGTCAGCTGATCAGTCTTTAATGTACACCTTGAATCTGTGGAAACATGTACATAAATGCTTAGGTAAGTATAATGCCTTGTTCATTTGATGTATTTTACAATATGAATATGATGACTCTTTCCAAATGTGTGGAGTTTTCACTATAGCACACTAGGCTTAGAGCTATTTGACAATAGCTTATTTACACTGTGAATAAGTTTAGAGTTGAGTTTGCTTAGAAGTTAAGTTGATGATAAACATCATGCAAATTGGTATACAACCTTTTGGGAAGACAATGTCAATTAAAAATTTGCATATGTATACTCTTTGATCTGACAATCCTACTTCTGGGAAGTTTTCCACTGAAATATTCCCACAGTGATGCTAGAATATTGTATAGGATGTTTCCTTAAGCATTGCTTATAGTGCTGAATAATCAAAAATAATTCAAGCATCTTTTTAAAGGAGATTTGTTAAATAAATCATGCAACAGCTGTATAGAAGAATACCAATAAACTTAAGAAGGGTGAGGCATTTCTACTGTTACTGATACTGAGAGATGTCAAAGCAAGGTTACTATGTGAAAAAGCAAGTGCAATCTGATACAATTCTCTATGGCTATACAGTCTTAGAAAAGGTCTGAGACATATCAGGTCAGTTTAGTCGCTCAGTCATGTCTGACTCATGGTGAGCCCATGGACTGCACCACGCCAGGCTTCCCTGTCCATCTTCAACTCCTGGAGCTTGCTCAAACTCATGTTCATCAGGTCAGTGAAGCCATCCAACCATCTCATCCTCTGTCATCCCCTTCTCCTCCTGCCTTCAATCTTTCCCAGCATCAGGGTCTTTTCTAATGAGTCAGTTCTTTGCATCAGTTGGCCAAAGTATTGCAGTTTTAGCTTCAAGATCAGTCCTTCCAATGAATATTCAGGACTGATTTCCTTTAGGATTGACTGGTTTGATCTCCATGCAGTCCTAGGGACTCTCTAGAGTCTTCTCAAACACCACAGTTAAAAAGCATCAATTCTTCACTGCTCAGCTTTCTTTTTAGTCCAACTCTCACATCCACACATGACTGCTGGAAAAACCATAACTTTGACTAGACGGACCTTTGTTGGCAAAGTAATGTGTCTGCTTTTCAATATGCTATCTGGGTTGGTCATAGTTTTTCTTCCAAGCAGCAAGCTTGGCTGCAGTCTAAGTCCAATTTCATGGCTGCAGTCAGCATCTGCAGTGATTTTGGAGCCCAAAATCACTGAGACATATACCAAAGGACATACACCAAATTGTAACTAGTAGTTGTCTTAAGGAGATGAGGATCTTCTACTTTGTTTTCATTATTCCTGTGCTGTTTGAATTTTCAACAATATCCATTACTTTTGCAATAAAGTTATTGTCAAAACTATATCCCACCAAGGTGTGGCTCAGTTTTGGTCACAAGCCCTCCTCACTAGGGGAATGCTTTTTCTTCTCACACACAGCCTGCAGTGCTGTGTATGTGTCCCTGTTCCATTTCTACATGCTCTTTCTGATCTCCTGCCCTCCATTGTGTCTGAAGACAGGGTTTCCTTCTTATCAACTCAAGGGCAGTACCTGGATCTTTTGGTACTTCATGTCTTACTTCAAATCTTTTTAGACTTACTTTCCCCTCTTCACACACCCTTTCCTTGTTCTTTCAGTTTTCATCAGGTTCCTTCCCCCTCCTGTGGTTTTCTCCATGCTCTGCTCTCTACTGTCTTTTTCATGTGGACTTTCTTTCTCTCGAAGCATCCCATTCTCTAAAAACTGTCTTTCTCTAACTGCTGTTGTTTATTGCCTCCCACTTCAAAGAGAGTAGAAAATTCTTCACCTACTGTAACCGCAAGTCTGCACTCACCTGCTTTCAGAGGCTGGCATTCATGCAATTAGCTAAAGATACTCTGAGGTTCAGTAGATTCACAGTAATTTCCTGACTTTTTAACTCTGCATGGCCAGAGAGGCAACTGAAACTCTGTCATGGGCAGTATGTAAGCTGGAATAGAGGAATAAATAGCAAGAGAGGCTGAAGTGATCAGCCTCCAAGTTGGCCCCTGGAATCCTTACCTCCTGATGTCACACCCTCTGTGGTCCTCCTTGGATCTATGGGACCAGTAGAACAACATGGAAGTCACAGCAGAGCTGTATACTAAGAATGACACACATACATAATATACATATAGGGATAATTATATGAAAAGTTATGACCAACCTAGACAGCATATTAAAAAGCAGAGACATTACTTTGCCAACAAAGGTCCATCTAGTCAAAGCTATGGTTTTTCCAGTGGTCATGTATGGATGTGAGAGTTGGACTATGAAGAAAGCTGAGCACCATAGAATTGATGCTTTTGAACTGTGGTGTTGGAGAAGACTCTTGAGAGTTCCTTGGACTGCGAGGAGATCCAACCAGTCAATCCTAGAGGAGATCAGTCCTGAATATTCATTGGAAGGACTGATGCTGAACCTGAAACTCCGATACTTTGGCCACCTGACACAAAGAACTGATTCATTTGAAAAGACCCTGATACTGGGAAAGATTGCAGGCAGGAGAAAAAGGGGAAGATAGATCATGAGATGGCTGGATGGCATCACTGACTTAATAGACATGAGTTTGAGTAAACTCTGGGAGCTGGTGATGGACAGGGAGGCCTGGTGTGCTAGAGTCTGTGGAGTCACAAAGCGTCAGACATGGCTGAGCAACTGAACTGAACTGAACTGATACGTATATTTAAAAGTATCCCAGATCCTGACACAGGGTCAATGTTTAGTAAGTGTCATCATTTTTTAGATTAAAAAAAATTTTAAACTTAGTTTTGGCTATGCTAGGTCTTTGCTGCTTCACTCTTCATTATTGTGTGTGGGCTTCTTGTTGCAGAGGCTTTTCTTGTTGCAGAGCACAGGCTCTAGGTGCCCATGCTTCAGTAGTTATGACGCCAGAGCTTAGTTGCACCCTGGTGTGTGGGATCTTTCCCCCACCAGGGATTGAGCCCGTGTCTCCGGTATTGGGAGGCAGATTCTTTACTGCTGGACCACCAAGGAAGCCCGGTAAATGTCATCTTAAAAGAAGACAAAGATCCAGCAGCAAAAGCAGAAAACGCCTCTCCATGTTTCTCTCTTTACTTCTTTTCTGGCTAGATGTATATATATCTATCCTGGGATGCTGGAGTCAATGAGAATGCTTTGACTGGTCCATTAAATCAACAGGAATATGAGACTGGTATTTGCCTTCCATTATGGATAGAGCAACACTGTTCAGATTTTCATTATGAAAATAGGCACTTTCTCAATGGACTTAGCATTTTCTCTGAGTCCGAGCATGAGAGACATGGTCATCTTTGCTTCTTCTATTACTATAAATGCACATAAGTGAAACCTTACTACCAGTGGATACACTTTCCAGAGATGCTGTACAGTTTTATGGTGGAATGAATAATTCAGAGCTTGTGTAGGCCCCAAATTCCTGGATTAAATTGTTAATGATTTTATCAGTGCGACAGATTGATGCAGAGTTGCATCAGAATATAAAACTACTAAATATTTATAGTGTTTTCTTTATTCAGTTACTGAGTGATTCCACTTTCCCAAGCTAGTAACTTGATCTATAAGGGTAGAACTTTTTTTGTTTTGCAAGAATATTCTTCAATCTCACAACCAGTTAATTAAGTTGTTTGGGGAAATAACTTATAAGATTTATATCAAATGGCAAAATCAAAAGATTTATTGATGATATGCTGAGGAAAATCTATTGCTGGATCAAAAGAAAATCTATGAAAATTAGTTTTAAATAGTCCATTAGGATAGATTACAAGCATTACTGATAAGCATTAACTTTATTCAAAGTACATAACTTGAGAAAGTTTTACATAATTATTTTTCTTATCAGGGTTTTCTGTTATTGTGCTTTTAAATAGTTGTGTGTAAACCTTGTTTTAGGGGAGTAGACTAATACTTAAAATAAGCATTAATTACATTATATTAGGCTTGCATAATGTGCATGTTGTTAATTATTTTTAAAAATAAATTTGACCCAGTTTTGACCTAAAGTAGACTTTTGCCACAAGTCAGTCCTCTACCCAGATGTACTTTGTATTGGTTAGGGTTCAAGTAGAGAAATAGAACTATCAGGAGGTGTGTGTGTGTGTGTGTGTGTGTGTGTGTGTGTGTGTGTGTGTGTGTGTGTATGTGTGTATTCATGATTTGTGTATGTATATATATATATATATACACACACACACATATATATGTGTATGATTTTAAAAACAGAAATTTCCTCTTAAACAATTGTAGGAGCTGGTTAAAGAGTCTCCTGCGAGGCTGTCATCTCATATTTTATGGTGGATCCTGAAGTCTGCATGCAGAGCAGACAGTTCGGAATGCAGGGTAGATAGAAAGTGGGGGAAAACAAGGACCAGCTAGAATCCACCAGCATGAGCTTGAACCTGTGTCAGTTTTCACTGCCTTCCGCCTTGATGTCAGGGTGGCCTAAAGGAGAAGCTTGTGTCCTTCATCATGGAGTTAAACAAACTCTCGATGCAGGAGTGAGACAGGATGTGGGAGGAGCCAGAGCAAGTAGAGTCCCCTTGGCATTCTCTGACCCAAGGGTAAGTTATGGACCACCATCCCACATCAGCCAGGTGGGCCTGCAGATAATCAATAACAGGTGAGTTACAAAAAATGCCTGACTCCATCTTCTGAGCATAAAAAATAAAGTGCCACTGGTGGCTGAGTAATATTCCACTGTATATATGTACCACGTCTCTTTGATTTACTTGTGGTTGTGCTGGGTCATCGTTCTGCACTCAGTCTTGCTCGGTTTGCAGCGAGTGGGGGCTACTCTCTGTTGCAGTGCATGGGCTTCTCATTGCAGTGGCTTCTCCTGCTGTGGAGCACAGGCTTTAGGCACGTGGGCTCAGTAGTTGGAATATAGGCTCTAAGGCGCCCAGCTTCAGTAGTTGCAGCACGCAGGTTCAGTATTTGTGGCCTGAGGGCTTGGTTACTCTGAGGCAAGTGGAATTCTCCCAGATCAGGGATTGAACCCATGTCTCCTTCTTTGGCAGGCAGATATTTATCCACTGCCCCACCAAGGAAGTCCTGTACCACATCTTCTTTATCCATTGCTGTGTTGATGGAAATTTAGGACATTTAGGTTACATTGTTATGGATATTATAAATAGTGCTGCAGTGAAAATTGGGGTTCATGTGTCTTTTTGAATTATGGTTTTTGCCAGGATATACACCCAGCAGTAAGATTGCTGGGTTATGTGGTAGTTCTGTCCTTAACATTTTAAGGAACCTCCATATTGTTCTCCATAGTGGCTGTATAGCACAGGCAGCTCAGCTCACTGCTCTGTGATGACTTAGATGGATGGGATGAGGGATGGGCAGAAGGAAGGTCCAAAAGGGAGGGAATAGCACAGGCAGCTCAGCTAACTGCTCTGTGATGACTTAGATGGATGGGATGAGGGATGGGCAGAAGGAAGGTCCAAAAGGGAGGGAATATATGTATACATATAGCTGATTCACTTCGTCATGCAGCAGAAACTAGCACAAAATTGTAAAGCAATGATATCCCATGTACCCCAATGTTCATCGCCGCATTGTTTACAATAGCCAGGACATGGAAGCAACCTAGATGCCCATCAACTGACGAATGGATAAGAAAGCTGTGGTACATATACACAATGGAATATTACTCAGCATTAAAAAAAAATTCATTTGAATCAGTTCTACTCAGGTGGACGGAACTGGAGCCTATTATCCAGAGTGAAGTAAGCCAGACGGAAAAACAACAATACAGTATACTAACGCATATATATGGAATTTAGAAAGATGGTAACGAGAACCCAGCATGCGAGACAGCAAAAGGAACGCAGTTGTATAGAACAGACTCGTGGACTCTGTGGATGAGGGCAAGGGTGGGATGATATGGGAGAACGGCATTGAAACATGTTAATTATCATATGTGAAATCAATCGCCAGCCCAGGGTTGATGCTCGGGGCTGGTGCACCGAGATGACCCAGAGGGAGGGAATCGGGTGGGAGGAGGGAGGGGGGTTCTGGAGGGGGAGCATATGTAAACCCATGGCGGTTTCATGTCATTGTATGGCAAAACCAACACAATAAAAAAAAATTAAATTAAAAAAAAATGATGAGGAAAAATCAAGTGCCACTGCTCCAATTTCACCCTCCAAATCTTGCACAAAGTGTATTTTTGGCACCCCCTAGTGGAAGGGGATTCTGTGAGATGAAGTTCAGTATAACCACCTTGCCATATTACAAAGCTTCCACAGCCATGGATCCATTAAACCATTTTTTTGGTGTCGACTCTCTCTACCTGCTTTCAGTGTGCTTTATGCTCTCAACCAGCACTTGTGGCTCTTCTTTCAGAAGGACAAGCTCAGGCTACTGGAATGACTTTCCCTGGAGCTGCCTGGAAGTTTCCTTCCCTCCAGGCAGCCCATGACCTATAACTAACAAGTGGGTCAGTCCTCCGTGTATCCCAGTAACTGGAATCTAAGTTTCTCATTAATAAAATTCTTCTCTGATGTCTCATATGGCCCAGTGGTTGAAAAGTTTTTCCAGAATGTTATTTTTCTATGACAGGGTCCCTGAGAGAAGCTGTGATTCTCTGGAATTGATGAACTGTCTTTGTGATGACCTGACCTCTACCTCGTTTGATAGACATCCTAGATCCTAGATCCCCCATTCTTTTCTGTGAGCTGATGATCCAGATCTGGACTCACTGTAAGACTTATCTCTCATATACCCTTCCCCAAACTGTCAACTGTGGCTTGTGCTTAAAGGTTCAGATCTTTGTCCTTTGAGCAACCAAGTATCTGGATCTGCTAGTTAGAGCCTTCCCCAGACTGATCTATCTTTCTTCTGCCGAGCCCTGTTTCTGACAAACAAAAGAAGGAGGTGGCAGGTAACAATTTTTGATAAGTGGAGAAATGTGGAGGTCAAAGTTTGAAGAGTAAGAGTAAAGACAGGAAAAAGTATATTCAACAGTGTTTCAGATATTGTTCGGGATATTGGACACCTTGTAGCGAACTAACCAAAGTCCTTGCCCCCGTGGAACTCATCTTCCATAGGGAAGAGAAAGACAATAGCAAAAACCAAATATGTGAGGTAGAAATAAGAGCTAAAGGAAATAAAGCACAGTAAGGAGGTAGAAAAAGGACAGTGAGCATGTGCTACTTAGAGAGGGGGTTTTGGAAAGTCCTCTCTGGTGGGGTCCCATTTGGGCAGAGACTGAAAGGAAAGGGCTGAGTCAGAGAGATCTGAGGGAGGAAACTTCCATGCAGATGGAACACGAACTTGAAGGCCCATTAGCATTCAAGACTAAGCATGGAATTACTGCAGCTTACATTAATTGATCACAAGGCATCCTGCTAAGCACTTACATATATTATCTCTCTGAATTCTGAAATGTTAATGTTATGATTAATGTTGCTATGAGCATCTTTATACACGTGAATTTTTCTCCATTTATTTCAATCATTTTCATAGGGTGAATTCCCAGCAGTGGAATTTTAAGTCAAAGAATATGAATATTTTTCTAACTCTCAATGCTTTATTACCACATTACCTTTCCAAAGGACTAGACTGACAATTTACATTGCCATCAGGAATGTCCAATTTAGTAAGGAAGTAAGTACTGGAATGGCTTGCTGTGAATGTTCACACACAAAGGGATGGTTTAATATTTCCTCAAGTGCAGGGCAAAAAGATGAAGTTTTGTGCTTAGCAATGCCTTCTTTAAGGAAAAGTTGCCATCATGTAACATTTGATCAAAAGTTACAGTATAAACCGATACTAGCTTGTCAGAGTCCTGAACTGGGATCAGAAGAGGTTGTTTCTGGCTTTGCCTCTTATTAATAGATAGAGAGCTTTGGGTCAATCTCTTAACTGTGCTGAGACTCAATGTGCTCATCTGTGAAATGGTGATTTGTATTTGGTTAGGATAAAAAAGAGAATAGAATTATATAGTGTATACTGAAGCACTTTCTAACTCTGGAGCCTGTTACCCCTTATTTACTAGGCATTCACTGTCATTCTTCTGTAAGCAGATTGAAGCACAGCATTTATTACAAAAATAGTTGAGTGACTCTTTTTATGGTGGTTTCCTGTCCTAGGAAGAGAGCTTCAGGGTCCTTTGGGTACCATCACCCTTCACCTCTCACTCCCTCAGGGAAAGTGGTATGTGGGAAGCTGACTTTGCAGTAGACTCTTGAGTTGAGCACATGACCTAGACTTAAACCAATCAGTACATCACTCCCCTTCCTGACCCCAGTGATGGGTCCAGGGATGGGCATGTGATTTAATGAGAAGTAATCCTGGAATATTTGCTGTAGCATGCAGGAGAGCATCTTCTTTTTCCTGCCCTGAGAGCAGGTTGAGTGTCTTGCCACTATGCAAGAAGAGCCTGAATAACCATGCAGCCAAAGCAGGAGAAAGGAGAGCCAAAAGATGCAAAGAGAAAGCCCTGACATCATTGTCTGAGCCCCCTAGTCCAGCCCTGTTTGCCCTGGACTTGCCAATTTCATGCTTCCCTCATGGCTCAGCTGGCAAAGAATCTGCCTGCAATGCGGGAAACCTTGGTTTGATCACTGGGTTGGGAAGATTTCAAAAGAGAATGGCTACCCACTCCAGTATTCTGGCCTCGAGAATTCCATGGAATGTATAGTCCATGGAGTAAGAGTCGGACATGACTGACTTTTACTTTAACTTTCCAGTTGTATGAATCAATGCATTCTTTTTTTTTTTAAATTTTCTTTACTTTATTGTGTTGGTTTTGCCATACAATAACATGAAACCGCCAAGGGTTTACATATGCTCCCCCTCCAGAACCCCCCTCTCTCCTCCCTCCTGATTCCCTCCCCCTGGGACATCTTGGTGCACCAGCCCCGAGCATCAACCCTGGGCTGGCGATTGATTTCACATATGATAATTAACATGTTTCAATGCCATTCTCCCATATCATCCCACCCTTGCCCTCTTCCACAGAGTCCACGAGTCTGTTCTATACATCTGCGTTTCTTTTGCTGTCTCACATGCAGGGTTCTCGTTACCATCTTTCTAAATTCCATATATATGCGTTAGTATACTGTATTGTTGTTTTTCCTTCTGGCTTACTTCAACGCATTCTTATTGCATAATGAAGTTTCAGAAGGATGACCTGTGATTTGAAGCCCAAAGATTTCAGAGTTACAGAAAGCCTGTACATTTGCATAGCACTTTTTGGTTCCCAGACTGTTTCACATGTTAACTGTTGGTTTCTCCTAGCATCCTTGAGAGATAAGCATGGTAAGTGCTATCATACAATTTTAAAGGTGAAATACCTGGAGCACTATGTGTGGTCATTCTGAGCCAGTTCAACACTCAGATTAGACCTATTACTTCTTACTTTTCAACCATTTCCCAAAGTGCTTTTAAATCATGAATTCTAATTTATAGAAATATTGAAGGATATTCCTAGAGAGCCTATTAAGAAAACTCATAGCAAAGATTAGCTGAATCTATAAGGCAACATGTGGGAATGTATCAAATAACGATATCTGTTTCCAGATTGAATAAATTGGCAAAAAACAGCAGGGGTCCTGCTGAATTTGCTGATCTCACTTCTTTCTCTTAATATAATGGAAATCTTGACATGCAAATTGTATAGTGGAACAACTGCCAGATATTTAAAGCGCTTGTTGCCTCATTTGAAATGGATGAATAATTGCATCATATGCCTATATATTAGGAGAGACAGAAGGTGTTTTCATGGATCTGTTTCTTGTGCCTCTGTTTCCTTTTGTTTTTTGCCCAAGAAACTCGTTGTGGTATATTAATGATCTGCTTGAAGCACCCGTGTATCCAACTGGTTAATGTAGTTATTAACTTTCCATTCCCTAGGCAATAAAATACTCTAATCCCAGGTGTCTTAAGCCCAGAAGGAAAATCATTGTATATCCTGAACTGAAAACATGCAATGAATCGTGTTTAACTTGCAGAATTAAAGTATTTCAGTGTGGTGATAGATCATATACACAGAAAATGCAGAAGATGCAACATTACTAGGAATCTGTTTTTGCCAGTTTTATTAGTGAGATCATTGCATTTTACTAATATTCTTGTTTTCCTAGTTTTGGTTAAAGTGTCATCAGGAAAACCCAAGATGCTATAAATATTAACTGTTATTCAGTGTTTATAATGTTTCTCTTTAGAAACATCAGTCTCTAGGAATACTTCTGAAACATGATATGCATGGAGATTATTCATGATTTTGCTGTCAGTAGTTCCTTTGCTACCTGGAGAAGGTATATTCAAAGCCATTTAAATTTCTTAGCACTTCAGTAGTCATTTTTTTTAGCATCCATAGAGTCAATATTGCTTTTAATATTGGCATTATTTCTGGAGATTCTAAATGAGACTCCTTGGAGCTTATTCCAAAACCCAAATATTCAGAAATTGGTTACCTATACACTGCTACAGAATATGTCATTGGTGGGGGCTAAATTTAGAAGCAGAGCAGTGATGCACTGGGTGACTGCTCTTTTGAGATAATTTGCAGTTGAAGAGCAGTAACCAAATTATTTTTCATTTCAGAGATGTTGAGTTATTTATTTATCTATCTATTTTTGTAAGCAAAAGTGATGAATGGAGTAACTAGCTATCTAAACACCATCTCCTTGTGCAAAGTGGACGAGGTGTGTTTTCAATGAGCCCCAGGAGATCCGATTGGAAGCAGAGATCCAAAGATCTGCTGGAGCGTGCATCTCTGATTTGTGACTGCACATCAGGGCTGGATGTGGGAGGACTGATGGTCTGACTGCCTCCTACATGGATCCAGGAGTTGCAGTTCAGCTTCTTCATTCTCTCCTTGCAAGTGAAAATTTTATTAGAAAGGATGGTTTGTGTACTTGCCCTAAATCCTTTTGGTTCTTCTTGTTTTATGATCACAGTGTTTCATCGTAGATTTTCTCCTGTTCCAGTGCCTTCTCTTTGTCATTTATCATGCTGACAGTTTAATAGAATTCCAGGCCTGGCAGATGGAGCTGGGATGTCCTTTTCCACACAATGCTAAGGAACTTTAACCCTATCAGGGAATCTCTTGACACACTATGATGAGAAATAGTGCTAACAATCCTGACAAAGCAGCAACCAGAAGAGGTGTACAAAGCTACCTGCATCAGCTTCATATGGTTTTATCATCAGGGCCTCTGGCAAAGTTTATGAAGAGGGATTCTTTAGGATCCCTTGAGGGCCAATATGTAGGCAACTACAGTGATCCACTTGGTTAAGTTAATAGAAGTCATAGGAGGGAATGAAGTGAATTTTCTGGAAATACCAGAGTACAGCACAGATTGTCTTCCAGATAATAGCAAGAAGATCAGGGTCTAGCAAGGCAAAATGAATGTGAAAAGAGGTTACAGCCTACTCAGTTCAAAGAAAAAGTTACCATTCACTGAGAATTTGCTATATTCCAGATGAGTTCTAAATACTTTGCATACATTGTTTAATCTACTCACCAACCTTTTCAGGGACTTACTGTCATAACAAAACTTTTCTGAGCTTTACCATATGCCACTGTGCTAAGCACTGTCAGAGGCATTAGCCCAGTTTTTCTTCTCAGTGGCTTTGGCTCTCAGGTCTCTCTCCAATATCTATCTACTTTTGTTAGACTCTACTGCCCCCACCATATGCTAGTCCACCAACAAGATTTGAAAACTTTTTAACATAAAATAAAGAGCTTAGATAAAAGAGCACAGTACAGTAAAGTGCCCACATTTTGAGTGCATATACACATACATCCTTAAAGGGGCTGCCTTGATCAGGATAAGGACAGTGTCGAGTGGTCTGGAGGGCTCCCTCATGCCCCTCCCACTGGATACCCTCTCAAAGGAAACTGTTATTCTGACCCCTGTCACCATACATTGGTCTCGCCTGTTCTTGAACTTCATATAAATGGACTCATACTATACATGTCTAGAGTTTGGCTTCTTTCATGTAACATTATGTCTATGAGAGTCATTCAACTTGTTGCATAGATCAATAGTTTGCTCTTTTCTTTATTGTGTCATTTCCCCATGTATGAATACACAACAATTATTTGTTCACCCACAATTGTTTCTTGCTTAAATTACCAATTAGCCCCTTGGCTAACTGGTCTACAGGTATCTCCAATTGCCTTCTAATCTTTTCTCTGCTCCATAGCCAGAATGATTTACTCAGAAAGGTCCTTTCTAAGGGAGATATGCACACTGAATCTAGCAACCACTAGTATTCTGACCAGTCTGGGTTGAATTTGGGGGTGAAGAGTACAACTGAAAAGTTTCCATGCAGTGTACACTTCTAAGACAACCAAGGCATGGCTTCTGCTCTTTAGGAATGTACAGGAAGTTCATAGGATGACAGGGCAGAAATTAACAAATTCTGTTCAGTGTGGTTGGTTGTACTCAATACCAGGTTCAGGGAGATCACAAAGGATAAAACCCTCTTCAAGATTTCTTTCCTTGGCTTTAAGTCCACCCTCACTGAGAAACCATCTAATAACTAATTGGCCTCCAGGATATCTGTATATCTGGAAGTGGGTCCTAAATAGGAGGTGGAAGCAGATGAGTCAAGAACTTTATCATTAAAAAGATACATTGGGCTTCTGGGTTCACAGAAGGGTTTGTTTTGTTGCCATGTCCTGGTTGTGGGTAGTATGATCCCATCTTTAAGATATTGTGCATATATAGAGAGAAGTGTGTTTCTACTCTGAGGTGCTGAGAATCAGACTCTACAAATGTGCTGCCAAGTGGCATTATTTGGGTACCAGGAAGCCTCCTTTTCTGACATCTGTAGTTCAATGGCTTCCAACTGTATTCAGTTCAGGATACTTAACAAATTAGTTACCCAATGCATAATTTTCAATTTGACCTGACAGTGAAATATAATAAAAAGCTTATCTGCTTATTTAAAATAGGTGGTGACAAAAAGACAAATGATCAGCTCCTTAGCTATATTAAGATAGTCTTCTTTTGTTGATGATGACAGGAAAGTCTGTCTAGGCCTGAAATTCTCAAATAACTTCTCACTTTTTCCAGTCCTGTCATAAAGACCCTCCTTTATGACCTGATTAAGTTTACCAAGTGAAACCATGTGAAAAATTGAAATCACTGGTTGGTTTTAATTGTCATTAGTTTTTGGTGAGTAATAAGTTTTCTTTTTCCTGACTATAAATAGTTTTTCTCTGAGTATGGTATAAATTCAGCAATAGATTTTAGAAGTTTGTTTACTGAAATATTTACAGCAAAGTACACAAATCGTATTCAGTTCAACAAATCATCTTAAGGAAAATGATGCCAGTGCAAAGTTGAGCAACTGTACATATTTTATACAGCTTTTTGTTACTGCTTTTGTTCTTCTTTTTTTCACTGACTGTTGTTTTATAATCTAGGCACTAATAGATCTAACTAACTCTCTCTTAAAGGTTATCGTGTTTACATACCTTGTGGAGCCACTCCTTCTCTTGTTGGGCACTTGGGTTTTCATCCTTTTGCTGTTTAAATCCTACTACAAGGGAACTATTTGTATGATTGCCTTTTTTCTTTTTCTTGAGCTTGGAACATTAAATTATCAGTTTCTTGGAACATGAAATTACCAGTTCAAAACTCATGAATTGTTTCAAGGCTCTTTTCCCTCAGTTTCAGATTGCTCATTATAATAGCAATGAATAGTACCTTGAATAATACTTATGTATACCTGTACATTAATGCTAAACATTGTGTTTTATAATTTTTTAGTTTATTTTACCATGTTTCAGTAAAATTTTATGAGAGATTTGATGTGGTCTATCTCCATCCATTATCTTTTTATGAGCTGGTTAATAAAATTTTGATGCATAGGTGTATCTCTTAACTATATGTAAGGTTGTGGGTGTATGATATAGTTAGTAGTCAGTTATCTGAATTTAAAATTAAATCAACATACTTTTGAATTTTCATGGAGGATAGAAAGAATCCCAGTGATTATTTTGATTTGGGAAGGGGTTGGAACTGTCAGGTACTTTAATTGAAATTTACTCAATGCCTACTTTGAGGCATTGGTTTGTTTTGTTGACATGAGAAAGAGGATCCCATAAACCTGAGAGCTCCGTTTATTTTTTATTTATAATTTTTATTGAGATATAATTGACATAACATATTAGATTCAGGGGTACAGTACAATGATTTGATATGTGTATATATTACAAAATGATCACCAGAGTAAGTTTAGTTAACGCCCATCACCACACAATTGCAAATTTTTGTTCTTGTGTTGAGAACTTCTAAGATCTGCTCTCTTAGCAATTTTCAAATATACCATGTGGTATTATTAGCTATAGTCACTGTGCTATACATTACATCCCCAGGACTTATTTATTTTACAACTGGAAGTTTGTGCCTTTGGACAACCTGCACCCATCCTTCACTCTATTTAGCTCTTTAAAGAGGAGAGGGTAACAGGGCACCAACAAAGCGAGTTTGTTGGGACTGAGACCTTAAAGCTTGGCCTCCTCTTATTGATTGGCTGTTAATGTCCTCTGGTCCAGGAAAGAGCATGTATTTACATGATGACTAAGAACAACACAGCCTAGTTCTTTTTGAAGGAAAAAGCTGTGAAGAGCTGGGGCTTCCAATAAATAATGGCAAATGGAATTCTGTCGAGTTAGGCATTTAGATACAAACAGCTTGAATCGAGTTACCCACAAGTTATCACAGCTTATAAAGGAGATCAAGCTTCTGGAATAAGGTAAATGATTTCTTGGGAGGCAATGAGGTATAATTGTGTGCTAGAGAATGTGTGCTTTGGAGACAAATGGAGCTGAATTTGAATCCTGCTTTTCCCCTTACTAGTTAGGTAAACTTGGATGATTTTCATGCTTCCTAAGCCTTACTTTCACAGTTTGAAAAATGGGAATCAAATCTATCTAAAAGAGTAACTGTCAAGTTAAATCAAGATTTTATATATATATATATAAAACGAGTGACACATAACATTTATTTAGTGTAGGTTAGGTATTGGTCTTTTTCTGTGGGTGAATGTGGAGACTTTAAGCTTCATAAAGATGGTGATGTCAGCACAAAGGGGGCACTAGAAGAGAACTGGTTGCTTCTCAATCTTGTGAAGATGGCTTTAGGATAGGAAAAGAGCTGAAGTTTCCGTAAGCAGGTGGCAGAGATTTCCATAAGCAGCTGGGATTCTCAACTGATAAAAAAGTATTTAGAGCCCCATTTTTTCGCATCTTCAAAAAGGTCCAATTCTATCCCTTAAGTGTTTTTCTCTCTTTTAAGCAAGAAACAGGGTAATATAAGCTAAATATATGCTGTGCTTAGTTGCTTAGTCATATCTGATTCTGTGACTCCATGGACTATAGTCCACCAGGCTCCTCTGTACATGGGGACTCTCTAGGTAAGAATATTGAAGCGGGTTGCCATGCTTGCCTCCAGGGAAATCTTCCCAACCCAAGGACTGAACCCAGGACTCCCTTATTGCGAACGGATTCTTTACCATCTGAGCCACCAGGGAAGCTCAAGAATACTGGAGTAGGTAGGCTGCTACTTCGCCAGGGGAACCTCCCGACCCAGGAATCGAACCAGGGCCTCCTGCATTGCAGGCAGTTCTTTACCAGCTGATCTACCAGAGAAGCCCAAGCTAAATATAACCTGCAATAAAAACTATTCACTGACTTTTTTTTTTAACAAAACGAATTTTAGAAAGCCATGTTGTCCACACGGGTTTGCAAGCTGCTAACACCTTGCAGGAATATACAGGGAGAACATTTATTATTTTTGGAGAAAGGAAGATGACCTGGAGTTCAACCCTCTACAAGACTGTATTCACTGCGTGAGTATGACTCCTTTTGTGAAAAATACCAACCACCGAGTGGATACTACCTCTGCCACCAAGGTACTAATCCGAGTCATTTGTGTCTCAGACGCAAAACAAACAAACAAAAAATTGTAATCCATACTTCATCCCTCAGGAGAGAAGGAGTAATGGGTATTGAAAACCGTAATCAGCTTCGAAACTTCAAACGAATTGTTTCTGTCACATCTGCCAGCAGGTTCCTCTCCTGCCGAGTAGTTCTGGGAACTGTGGATCTAGGAGTGGAATTATTTTTGGCTCACTTTATAGCTGCCTGAGAGGTGTTAATGGACTTGGTGATGGGTAGCCACACCCTCTGCCTGCTGAATGCCCCTCCTGGAGGCCAGTGGGAAGGGTAGGAGGAAGTTCTTTTCTTGAGACCAAAAGTGTCCTCTGACTAATGTGTCTAGACTTGGCTTTTCAAGAATGGAAAGCCTGGTGATCATGCTTGATCTCAGACCCTCCCTCCAATATGGCATCATGGCATTACCACAAAGTCATCAAGGCTCATGTTCCGGATCTCTTTTCCTGATTAAAAGTGAAGAGAAAATGCCCTTAGGCAAGGACATGAGCAGTACCTCCCAAACTAACTTTAACTTGAAATTTTATTTTATTTCATTTTTTATAACGCATATTCAATTTTATTCATTAGGACTTAAAAAATTTTACAAGGTAGTATTAATTTCAGATGTACCTAAAGTGATTCAGTTATAATATATATTTATTCTTTTCCATTATAATTTATTATAAGATACTGAATATAGTTTCATGTGCTAGGAGTAGTACCTTGTTGCTTATCTATTTTATATCATGAGGACTTCTTTTTTTGGAGCAGTTTTAGGTTCACAGCAAAATTGAAGGGAAGATACAGACATTTCCCATATACTCCCAGTTAGAATTTTAGAATTTCATGAATAATATACGACCACAGGGATTTTGGAAAATGAGTTCTGTACTTGTATTCTCATTTTAGCAACACTCTGGGAGTTCTTTGTCTTTATAGTATGTATACAAAACTATATATGCCTTATCTATCTTAGTAGTCTAAGAATTATAAACCCAGAAAGAGTCTTAAGCTGGTAGTCCATTTATTGTATTCTTATTATTTCTACTTTAAGTTACCATACTGGTGATAGAATATAAACTCCATGAGGGCAGGTCACTTGTTTAGTTTACCACGGTATTAAAAATACATCAAAACATGAGGAACAGACTAGATGCTAAGTGAAAATTTGTTGAATGGATGAATGAATGAATATCTATTTTTTAAATAAAAGATACCATTTTAGTGAGGCATTTCAAAGGCAACTTAAGCTTTCCCATTAGATCCACTGGGTTAAAAAAAAATTTTTTTTGATGCTTTTGAAGTCAACAAAAAGGTCTTTGTTTTTAATTTTTTGTTGTTGTCTGTCTGTTTGTTTGTTACCCATAAAGGAGATCTACCATCTGCAAATACTGGGAAAACAGCGATTTGACACATCCTCTGACTGATCAGGTCCCACCAGCCCTTGTTTTTCCTCATGTTAAGCAAGTTTACAAGAGGAGATAGTCAGCCTTCCCTAGACACTTGTTTCAGCTGGTATTTTTTTTCTCCTGCATCTAAACTTAAACTATCAGGCTCCAAAGAGCTTGCTTAGTTGTATTTGCCCCTCTGCAGAAAAGAAGAAAGAGTTTGTCAATATATGTTAACATTCATATTTTGGGGAAAACTGTTAGCTTGTCCTCCAGTTTTTCTCCTCTAACATCAATCAACAGTATTTATGAAGTTTCTGCTGGGAGCCCAGCACTCTACCTTCCCATTGCTTCATGCCTTATTTACAAGACTTTCGATAACACTTCTTTTCATTTTCCTCTCAATCTCCTCCAGTTTGTCCACAGCTTGCTTAAAATATGAATCCACAAAATTTGGCATACAGTGGTTAAGTGCGTGAGGAAAATCAGCTTGGGCACAGGTTTTCCAGGGAGACCTAGGCTCCCTTTTATTCATACCCAGAAAAAGAGGTATTGATGAATGAAACCCCATTCAGCTATGGCATGGCGAGAGGGGGTTACAAGCACAGGAGACAGGGTAAAAAACTTGATGTTTTCCAAAATGTCTCCTGTAGTATACACTTTTTCTTTCATAGAAAATAAATAGCACATTATAATCAGACTTTTAAAGTGCTGGGAATTTTCTTGCTTGATTTGGCTCTGTGTTAGAGTGTTATTGTCACAATTATATTGTGTAACAACCACCCACAAACTCAGAAGCTTACAAAAACAAAACAAGGGGAAGAGGACGAAGGCCCTCCACACCCAGCTGCTGAAACCATAGAACATGCCAGGAACCACCTGAACTGTCCCTTCCTGGAGATAAAAAGAGCTCTTTTAAAGTGGTGGGTTAAACAAAACAACCCCAAAAGAATTGATGTGTGTTAAAACTCCAGTGGAGAGTAATTGGTGATTTTTATGCAGAAACTAAATAATCCTTAATAAATAACTCTCTATTTTATCATAAGAAAGAGTTTACTATAGTCTGCCTGAAATAGGGACAAAACTGAACAAACCAGACGAGTTAGATTTCCGGAAAGTGTGAAAGCTGCCAGTGAACCCCATTCTCCTCTATCAGGAGAAGTTAATGACACTGAGATTAATGACACTTCTGCAGAAAATTCAGGACTTGTTAACAATCTTGATAGGAAGATGGTTGGCTAATCAAGATGAAATTGAGTTACCCTTCAGAACTAGATGAACTAATGAGTGAGGAAGCATATGAAAAACACTTAAAATCTCCTGAGGAGTGAAAATGGAACCCCTCAATAAGCTAGTTGGACACAAATTGTAACTCATGCTGATGGGTCAGCTGACTCTGCTGAGCTAGCTTGGCACCAGCCAGTCAGCTTTGTTTTAGGCTGTTGGTCACCTGGGCTTGTCTCCACGGTGTGGGTAGATTCCTGTTTGCCCCATCTGTCCTCCCATCCTCCTGGGGCCAGTGGCTGCACGAAGCATGTGCCTATGAAGAAGGGCAGGAGCACAAGAGGTTAGCATGTGGAAGGCCACTGTTCATAAAACAAGTCGCACGTCCATGTACAATATCCTGGGGGACAGGGGAGGATACTGTAGCCACAGTGGGAAGAGGCAGGGATAGAATATTTGCCACACAGTGATCGAAATGGTCAACCCAACTCACTGGACTGCAAACTTTACAAAAGCAGGACTTCTGTTTGTTTTGCTCGACAGTGTATCCCCAGGGCCCTGCAAATGTTGTGGCTCAATGAACATTTGTCAAATGAATGAATGAGGAAGCCAATAATATAGACCCAGCAAGAGCAGATGAAGAAGAATACTAATGGCAACAGAGTAGGGTGTTTTCCTTATAACAAAAGCTTTCATTTTTAAAAACTGAAACTCTTTAGTGATACTTTAGAATTCAATGGATTTTGATTCAATAAGTTCTATAGTTAGAGCAGTAACTTGCACACAGTAAACACTGTATTTTATTGTTTAGTTGCTAAGCCATTTCTGACTCTTGGCAACCCCATGGATTGTAGCCTGCCAGGCTCCTCTGTCCATGGGATTTTCTGGTCAAGAATACTGGAGTGGGTTGCCATTTCCTTCTCCTAGCACTATAGAGTACTTGATAAACTAAATTGCAAACAAAGATGAAGTTACTTTATTGTTTATATTTTTTCCAAGATGAAACAAAGTACAAATATTCTAACTTCTCTATCATGGCTCCTTGTTCTCCCATCAAACAGATCATATCACTTAAAGCCACGATGTTGATGAAGATGATAACATAATAATAACACCTAGTATTGATGGAGCATTTACTATGCACCAGGCAATGCACTAAGTGGTTAGCATGCATTATTTCGTTTAATTCTTAAAACAAATGTCTTAGGTGGAGCGTATTATTAGTATCTTTTTGCAAAGGTAGTCTTTCTGAGTCCAAAGTCTGTGCTTTTTATTGCTGTGTTTCCAACATTGAGGGAGACTGTAGGTGGAAGCCCTCTTGCCTCTCCTGTTGAAATCATACTGACATCAAGTGCCCATCGAAAGCAGTACACACGTTCTCCAAAGTGCCTCTGAGAATGCATCTTTTCTGTCTTGAGGGAGGTAATTGAGATCCAAGGCTTTTAACCTGTTTCTTAACAGTTTGGCCTGAAATATAGGAAGAATCCAAATCTCCTTTCCTCTGAGGTCCTTCTGGGCTCAGACTCTTGGTTCATGAGTAAGTATGAAAGGAGATGGTGTTAATGTCTACAGTGTAGTTAATTAAGCAGAGTGGGTCTTCTACAACTAAGAATTCCATGGAGGACATTTTGTTTATTTTTTAAAAGAATATTTATTTATTTGCTATGGTGGATCTTTGTCATGGCATACGGGATCCTCAATCTTCATTGCAGCCTGCTTGATCTTTAGTTGTGATATGGAATCTAGTTCCCTGACCAGGGATTGAACCCCTGCCCCCTGCTTTGGGAGCACAGAGAAGTCACTTAGCCACTGGACCACCAGAGAAGTCCCCATGGAGGACTTTCTAGAGTTTAACAGAAAAACCAGAGGCTACTGTGTCTCTTGGTCAAGGAATCTGCACCATCAGTATTTTCATGGGGCAGGAGAAGATGTTTGCCATGGTTTGTTGCAGGGAAAGTATCTTGAGCAGACCTGTGTGTGTATGTGTGTGTTGCTGTCAGCTGATACCCAAGAAGCAGGCAACTACAAACTTCACCTAGTTAGCTGTGACTTTGAATCACTCTAATGAAGGTGATGTGTTGAGTTTCCCTCTTGAGAATAATGCCCAGAAGAGGCTGTGCACAGGCTGACAGTAGCTCTGCTAATCTTTACCTTGCCTTTGACACTTTCCTGGATGGATTCCGTTGCTGGAGCTCTGTAAGCAATGGCTCCCTTGACAGCAGGAGAGAAATAGGGCCCCAGCTTGCAGCTCTCTGATCACATGTAACTCTCCACTGAGGTGATGAGATGCACATCCTTCAAAGTGACACCCGAGAAAGCCAAGTTTGTCAATCACAGAGAGGCTGCCCATTCAGTGGGGCAGCAGTGAGGGGTGTTGGTTTTCAGTTTTCAGTCTTAGTAGACAGCACCATTCCCAAGGTGATATAATAGCAGCCCATTTATCAGGTTCTGCAGGACAGTTGCCAAGAAGAGTCTGTATTACTTGTACAACAGTTGACCTGACATGACTTTAACATACAAAGTGTGGGGAAAGCATCAGAGTCTGACTGTGGTCCAATACTGCCCCTCTCTCATCAGGGGTCACCTGCCTCTACTGTATTTGGGTTGTCAATTCCACCAGGTTGTTACCTGGCCTTCAACCAGTTTTTCCAGCACTGCCCTTGTTTCTGCTCAAAATGGCAGGACTGTGGGCCTCCCTCCATGTGAACCTGCTCTGCAGTGCTGGTTCCATAGGGAAATTATAATTTTCTTTACTGCTTTGTCTGGAAATTATTCAGAGTCCCTCACTGAAGGCTACTGTGTAGAGACTTTTAGTTAGGTTTTTCAGGTACCAGAGGGAAAGTATAGCATAGCGGGAAACAGGTAACACTAAAAATGTAAAAACATTTTTACTTAAGGATAGTGAAGTACTTAAGGACAGTGCTATTCTTAAATGTCTTGACAATTTACCAAAGGGAATTTTTTCCCCCTGGCTTCCCCACCTTTTTAGGGGTCCTTCCTCTTTCCCTCTCCTCACTTTCTAGATGAGCCTGCAACACCCAATTCACTCTTCCTTTATTATGCCTTGTAATTTAGCTTTTCATATTCCTTTCTTCACTCCAAACTAGTTCCTTGACCTGTGGTTGTATGATCAAATGCTTAATCAGGAGTTTGGCTAAAAGACAAAGCTTTACATACATGGCTATACCTTGAGCTGTACAAAGAGCCAGCAGGAACTTGGAAATCACATTTTTTCCTTAATATGGTAAGAGTCAAATTCTTAGGAGAACTACCTAACCAGTTTTTGGTAAGTGGAACGAGGACGGTGGAAAAATATATTAATTTCCTTTTTTTTTTTCCTACTTCCTCCCTCTTTCTAGAAGGATCAAAATATTATCCCCTACCTCTGAGTTACATTAAGATGTTGATTTTGAACAATCCCTACTTTATGCTTAGGGCAGAGATAGATCTTATTCAGGATGGTATCTACTCTAACTAATTCTGGAAAAGAATTCTGTCAGCAACCTGAGTGTACTTGGAAACAGATTCTTCCCCATTTGAGCCTCGAAATGAAATCACAGCCCAGCCACCACCTTGACTATACCCTGTGAGACCCTGAACAGAGGACTCAGCTAAGCTGTGTCTACACCTTGGACCACAGAATTTGTGAGGTAGTAAATCATGTTGTTCTAAGCCACTGTTTGTGGTAAGTATTGTACAGCCATGTGTAATGAATAAAAGCACCTACCTTGTGGAGTTGTTAGAATTGAATGAGCTAAAACACGTAATGTGTTCAAAATAGTGGTTGGTGCACAGTAAGCAGATGTTAGCTAGAAAGTAACAGTGCCTTTTATAAATTTCCTCTCCGAACCACTCTGTTGACAAATATTTATTGGGTGCTTACCATGTGCCTGTTTACTCCCCCCTTTTCAAGCTCCTTATAGCCTAGTGGGAAAATAATTCACTAAAATAGTTTATAGCTATAAAGAGTACTCTGAAGGGAAAATTCAGTGGGCTACGGATATAAAAGGACCCAGCATTGACTTAAAGAGAGAGAAGGATTGATTGAGGTGATGTTTGAGCAGCAAAATGAAGGCTGAGTAGGAGGGAGGGATAAACAGTGGGAGAAAGATGAGTCTTGATCAGTGCTGTCTAGTGGAACTTTCTGAGATGATGGAAATGTCAATTCTGTCCAGTCTAGTAGCCACTAGTCATTTATGACAACTAATTGCTTTAAGCATGGCCAGTGCAACTGATGAACTGACTTTTAAATTTTATTTCTTTTTAATTCAACTGCATAAAACATTCCCACAGAACTGGACAGTGTAGGGAAGAGGGAAAAACATGTGAAAGGATTCTAAGACTGGAGAAAATATATTTTATTTAAACCACTGAGAGAAGTACAGTTTGACTGAAGCTAAGACTGAGCATTTTATAATTCTGTTATTCAGCCAAACATCAGCAATACCAATGAACACTTATACAGCACTTATTCTGTACCAGGCACTGTTCTAAGTGTCTTTCCTATGCAAGCTTATTTGTACCTGACAACAACCCCATGAGCGAGAGCTTTCATTACCTGCATTACAAAGGTGCAGTGGGGTTCAATTTTCTTTCCCCCAGGATGTATCAAGTGATTAGCTGAGCTGGGCAGGCTGGGTCCAGAGTCTGTGCTTTGTCTTCTGTACAGTGTTGACTTTCATAGGCAAAGAAAAATGGTAAGGCAAGTTTAGGAGCAGAGGGCTTGTTAATTCCCTACTTAGACCACTGTACCTGTGTGTATTACAGAAATGAAATATCTTCGGGTGGAAAAGAAACATTTCCAAATAACAAAGTATGTGTATCTAATGAGCTCTTCTTGAATTATATCCTTTGGAAAATCTTTGGTATTCCTACTGTTTATGATATCCTTATGGAAGTATAGAGAGAAGAGAGTTTTTCAACAAGGGAGTTCATAACCTTCTTTGTCTTACTCTAACTTGATCATTTAGTAACTGTTTCCATGAACTTGGGGAGTCAATGGCATAGGGCATAGTTATTATTTTTGTTTGATACTAGTCACAGCAACAAAGCTTGTGTAAAACCTTGAAACTTTAAGACATGTATTTCTGATTTGTAGAGGTACATAATGGATGCTTAGACCCATTCTAGAGAGGTTCTCTCTATATTTGAGAGATGAGATCTATAATTTCATCTATTATGGCATAATAGATATAAGACATCAGGGACTATGAACAGAAGTGGCTGCTTTTTAAATTAATTTATTTAAGGCTGTGCTGGCTTTCTCTGGTTGTGTCAAGATGGGGATACTCTCTAATTGCAATGTACTGGCTTCTCATTGTGATGGCTTCTCTTGTTGCAGAGCACAAGCTCTAGGTGCACAGGCTTCAGTAGCTGTGGTGTGTGGGCTCAGTAGTTGGGGTTCCCAGGCTCTAGAGCACAGGCTCAGTAGCTGTGGTGCATGGGCTTAGTTGCTCTGTGGCATGTGGGATCTTCTTGGACCAGGATTCGAACCTGTGTCTCTTGCATTGGCAGGCAGATTCTTTACACTGAGTCATCAGGGGAGCCTGTGGCTGCTTTTTCTGCCATTCATTTTTATGAAGCTTGTAAGACTAAAATATCCCCCTTGGAGGGATGGTTTAGTGTCAGCATCTCCGGGTGAAAAGGGGACTAAATGTAAAAGAGTTCCTATTCCATCTTGAACATTTTAACCAAGTAGCAAACCCAGTGGGTATTTGAAGATTATACCACCAGAGGGAGTGGGATTGCATTTTTAAAACTTTTAATCCCATCTCTGAACATCCTCTACTGGCTGCTTTAGTGTTACAAATAAAGGTGATTTCATACATGATTAAACATCAAAATATCTTGAAGAACAGATGCTCAGTTACCATTGGCTTTGTTTAATTGGATTCCTGAAAATAAGAAGTACCTAAAAGAATTGATCATGCTTTGACAGAAGACGCTTCAGCATCTGGCAATATTCTCAAAGTGCCAGAGAAGGGGTCTGCTGCTGCTGCTGCTAAGTCGCTTCAGTCCTGTCAACTCTGTGCGACCCCATAGATGGCAGCCTATCAGGCGCCCCTGTCCCTGGGATTCTCCAGGCTAGAACACTGGAGTGGGTTGCCATTTCCTTCTCCAATGCATGAAAGTGAAAAGTGAAAGTGAAGTCACTCAGTCGTGTCTGACTCTTAGTGACCCCATGGACTGCAGCCTACCAGGCTCCTGCATCCATGGGACTTTCCAGGCAAGAGAACTGGAGTGAGCTGCCATTGCCTTCTCCGAGAGAAGGGTTCTAATGGTTGCTAAATTAGAACATTTATAAAAGTACCTTAAATGGTAAAAGAACCTGGAGATAAAATTTGCAAGTTATTTTTATCCTTTATATTTTTAACTCTATCACTTGACCTTTTAGTTGGAAAAGGCTCCTTTCTCCTTGTGTTTGTGATTTTAAAGTTAGAAATAATTGGAGTTTGTAAATAACACAGACAACCAAATAATAATTCTTCCTAAAAATCTAGAGGGGAGAATTGGTTTAGAAAATAGATGAGCCTAGAGAGACTGAAAGGTAAATACCTGAAGAAGAGTTAATTGCTCATTCAGGCCTGACTCTTTGTGACCCCATGGACTGTAGCCTGCCAGGCTCCTCTGTCTGTGTAATTCTTCAGACAAGAATACTGGAATGGGTAACCATTCCCTTCTCCAGGGGCTCTTCCTGACCCAGGGATTGAACCTGGTTCTCTTGTATTGCAGGCAGATTCTTTACCATCTGAGCCACCAGGGAAGTGAAACCATATTAGCACATTCCATGGGATTCAGGGAAGAAAAGGCTAAGTTAATACAAACTTGATCTTCATTTTTGCCACCTCAACCCTGACTGTGCATTGGAATCACCAGAGGAAAACTAAAACATACCAATGATGAGGCCCCACTCCAGAATAATTAAATCAGAATTCCAGAGGATGAGGATGCAGTCAAAACAGAGATAGCCTATTAACAGTTTCATCTACGTTGTTAACTCTCCTTGCTTGTGCCTGTGTGTGAATGAGTAACTTTACCTCTTTCTCTTTTTTTTTTTTTTCATTTTAAGACTGCAAGTCATCCTTCTTCACCTAAATTAGAAGTCCTTCCCAATTCCAGAGGTTAAAATCCTAAAATGAGGTTGTGTTTTAATTGTAGAAGTTAAATGCTAAAATGACGATGCCATTCAAAGAAACATTCATTCTGGTGCTATTGCTTTTGAGTGAACAGCCTATGGGAGAGGGACTATCCCCAGGGATCTTCTCACCCCAAGATCATGAGAATGTGACAGAAATGATATTTTAAAAATATTACACGGACATCATCCAGTTTCCATCCTGAATCAGTTGGTTCTTTCCACGACCATGCTGTGTGATGAACAAATCTCAGGCACACAACCATAAGCATTTATTTGTCATGTGTCTGTGATCACCTGGGGGGTTGTTGCATATGCACTGGGCTCTGCTGGGTGACTCTTCCAGAGCGAGGGCTGACTGCAAAAGGCTTGGTACTTACACTAGAAAACTCACCTTCATCTTGTAGACGATGGAGAAACAGTAAAGGTTTTTTTGAACAAGGATAGTGATGGGATGATGTTTGTGTTTTGGAACTATCCTACATGGTGTGGCAGGCAGGTTGGAAGAAGACAAGACTGGAGGTGAGGAACCCTCTGAAGAGACTGGGCGTTGGTCCAAGTGAGAGATAGGGAGGCCCAGCTCACACCAGGTCAGTGGGGATGCCAAGGAGAGTGATTCTCCTCTCCTAACACTTCTGTAGGCTGTCTGCCATCTCAGATGCCCTTGAACACCATCCCTCCCTCAGAGCTCTGACCTGAGGCCTGGGGGGATTTAGTTCTGGTTCTAGTCTGTCTTTACACAGTTGATTGCTGCTGGACACATCACCAAAATTATCTGGACTTCAGTGTCCTCATTTGAAAGATGCTAAACACACTAGGCTTCCCAGGTGGTGCTAGTAGTAAAGAACCCGTTTGTCAATGTAGCAGACTTAAGAGACGTGAGTTTGATCCCTGGGTGGGGAAGATCCCCTGGAGGAGGGCGTGGCAACCTACTCCAGTATTCTTGCCAGGAGAATCCCATGGACAGAGGAGCCTGGTGGGCTACAGTTCATAGGGTCACCAAGAGTCAAACACGACTGAAGTGATGTAGCATGCAAACACACTAGATGACTTCCAAATTCTCTGCCCCAGGCTGTGCAGTAGATAATTGAGCAGAAATAAACTTAAAGACCAGTGAGTCCTGAGGCACCACCCATGCTGAAGCCGTGCCATTTCACACAAAAGCCTCTTCTACTCCAAGAAGGAGCTGGGAAACAATGATCAGACACAAACTTCAGTAAATGGAAAAATAAGCTTTTTCTGCATTTCACTTTTCTTGTATGTATGCTTGGTACCCATAAAATTCAAAATTGTAAATGCATGAAATCTAAGAAAGAAAGTAGGGGCTTCCCTGGTGGCTCAACTGGTAAAGAATCTGCCTGTAAGGTAGGAGACCTTGATTCAGTTCCTGGGTTGGGAAGATCCTCTGGAGAGGGGATAGGCTATCTACTCCAGTATTCATGAGCTTCCCCGGTGGCTCAGACGATAAAGAATTTGCCTACAATGAGGGAGATCTGGGTTCAGGAAGATCCCCTGGAGCAGGGCATGGTAACCCACTCCAGTATTCTTGCCTGGAGAATCCCCAAAGACAGAGGGGCTTTGTGGGCTGCAGTCCATGGGGTCACAAGGAGTTGGACACAACTGAGTGACTAAGCATAATACATGATATTTTTGCTCATTTGAAAATGTCAAGAGATAATAATTTATAGCCTAAATTGAATTAATAAACTCTGAGCTGTATTAATGCTTCATAAAAATAATATTAGTTAAAACTAAATTCTTACTTAATGAATTTCATCTTGAAATTTGCTGTAAAACATAGTTAACATAATAGTACATTTAAGTTTTGAAGTGTGTGCGTGCGTGTGCTCAGTTGTGTTTGACTCTTTGTCACCCCATGGATTGTAGCCCACCAGGCCTCTCTGTCCCTGGGATTTTTGGAGCCGGAATGCTGGAGTGGGTTGCCAATTTCTCTTCTGGGGGTTCATTCCAACCCAGGGATTGAATCTGCATCTCAAGCAGATTCTTTGCCACTGAGCCACAAAATAGATTTCATGTTAAATTTCTTACCAAAGTTGTAAAACCATTTAAAAAGATAAATTTCAACCAAATAAAGCATATGCAAAATAGCATTGAATGAAAAAAGAAAAAATCTGTTATCAGTATTATAGAGAATGTAATACAGGTCATGAAATAATTTTAAAAGTACATAAGATACTGTCATTTGCTATATACTGAGAATAAAGTACACAGCAGCTAACACCTTGTTTTTTTGCTTCACTGAGGTATAATTGACAAATAAACAACATACATATTTAAGGTATATAAAAAAAAAAGACCAGTGAGTCTATAGATTCTTGTTACTTCTTAGCTGTGGAATATTTTCTTCAAATAAAATATTATGCAGAAACTTGATGTATCAAAAGACAGATTAAAGTTGACAACATCTGGCTGATGTGGAGGCAAGAGGAGAGAACCCTGCCTTGCTCAGTATGGCCACTCCTGGTGCAGGGCGGGGGGGCGGTGAGGGCAGGTCCCAGGGCTTAAATTTGATGGTTCAAACCCTAGGCAGAGCCAGGCTCAGGGGGAAGCATTAAGTTGTCCAGCTCCAGGACAAGGGGTACACCAGATCCTGACCCTCATGGTCATGTAGTTAGTGTCAAAGTCAGAAAAACCTAGTTCTCCTGATTCTTTCTCCAATACAGGTACTAACCAGGCCCAACTTTGCTTAGGTTCCAAGATCAGATGAGACTGGGTACATTCAGCATGATATGGCTGTAGACCTGAATCTTTCTATCATTGCCTGATGAGACATGATCTTCAAACTAGTATTAGCTTGAAAAGTGCAGTGTCAAATACCTTGCAAAACTCCTTTGACTTTGAGATTGACAACACTTGGTTTAAAGTTTTCCCACACCAAGCTTATGATAATGTTCTAAGGATGTAAAAGGTTGGGCCTCAATTACCCACACGTCCTTGTTTAGGAGAAGACCATGATTTGTTTCCCAAGGAAAATTTTGACTGAATGAAATGCCAGAAATGCTATGCTCTCCAGTGTAGGCATGAGTCAATACATTAGACAACATCAATCATTGCTTAGATTTGTTGCTTGTTAAAGAAGCACATGGATCTTCCTTTAAGGAGTAATGCAGAATATTTGGCTCCAAGGAATTGTCTGTAATAACCAACATTAAGTAAATCAGTGAAGTATGCAAATGTCTATTAAACACTTTCTCTGTGCTTGGCACTGTGCTAGGCGTTGGGAATAGAATGATGAGCAAAAGCGAGCCAGGGACTGCTTTGAGGAGCACATGGTCTTATAGTGAAGACACACAGGTAAAGAGGGCTTCCCTGAAGAAGCAGCCTCTAGCTTTAGATGTGAAGGAAAAGTTCCAGACAAAGGCAGGGGCCAAAGGATTGAAGGAGATAGTGTTCAAGATAGAGGGAACAGCCCATTTAAAGATCTAGAGTGGGGAGAGAATGTGACTTTTCAGTAAACTTGAAAAATTTCATCCCAGTTACTAGGATGAAGGAAATAGAGAGTTGAGATTGGAGATGTAGATGGAGGCCTGCCTGTATTCAACCACCGGGGATGTGGAATTGATGCTAGGGGACTTGTGGAGCCATTTAGCCATTCATTTTTTTCCTTTAAAACATTATTATTATTGTTTGGTTGGTTTATTTACTTTTAATTGAAGGATAATTGCTTTAATATATTGTGTTGGTTTCTGCCAAATAATTATTATTTTTAACTGAAGTATAGTTGATGTATATACATAAATTCAGTTCAGTTCAGTCACTCAGTCATGTCCGACTCTTTGTGACCCCATGAATTGCAGCACGCCAGGCTTCCCTGTCCATCACCAACTCCCAGAGTCTACCCAAACCCATGTCCATAGAGTTGGACATCTCATCCTCTGTCGTTCCCTTCTCCCCCTGCCCCCAATCCTTCCCAGCATTAGGGTCTTTTCCAATGAGTCAACTCTTCACATGAGGTGGCCAAAGTATTGGAATTTCAGTTTCAACATCAGTCCTTCCAATGAACACCCAGGACTGATCTCCTATAGGATGGACTGGTTGGATCTTCTTGCAGTCCAAGGGACTCTCAAGAGTTTTCTCCAACACCACAGTTCAAAAGCATCAATTCTTTGGTGCTCAGCTTTCTTCACCGTTCAACTCTCACATCCATACATGACTACTGGAAAAACCATAGCCTTGACTAGACGGACCTTTGTTGGCAAAGTCGTGTCTCTGCTTTTAAATATGCTTTCTAGGTTGGTCATGACTTTCCTACCAAGGAGTAAGCGTCTTTTGATTTCATGGTTGCAATCACCATCTACAGTGATTTTGGAGCCCCCCAAAATAAATCTGACACTGTTTCCACTGTTTCCCCATCTATTTCCCATAAAGTGATGGGACTAGATGCCATGATCTTAGTTTTCTGAATGTTGAGCTTTAAGCCAACATTTTCACTCTCCTCTTTCACTCTCATCAAGAGGCTTTTTAGTTCCTCTTCACTTTCTGCCATAAGGGTGGTGTCGTCTGCATATCTGAGGTTACTGATATTTCTCCCAGCAATCTTGATTCCAGCTTGTGCTTCTTCCAGCCCAGCGTTTCTCATGATGTACTCTGCATATAAGTTAAATAAGCAGGGTGACAATATACAGCCTTGACGTACTCTTTTTCCTATTTGGAATCAGTCTGTTGTTTCCATGTCCAGTTCTAACTGTTGCTTCCTGACCTGAATACAGGTTTCTGAAGAGACAGGTCAGATGGTCTGGTATTCCCATCTCTTTCAGAATTTTCCACAGCTTATTGTGATCCAGAGAGTCAAAGGCTTTGGCATAGTCCATAAAGCAGAAGTAGATGTTTTTCTGGAATTCTCTTGCTTTTTCAATGATCCAGCGGATGTTGGCAATTTGATCTCTGGTTCCTCTGCCTTTTCTAAAACCAGCTTGAACATCTGGAAGTTCATGATTCACATATTGCTGAAGCCTGCCTTGGAGAATTTTGGGCATTACTTTCCTATATATAAATTACAGGTGTACAATATAGTGATTCCCAATTTTTAAAAGTTATACTTCATTTATAGTCATTAAAATATTGACTATTTTTGTGAAATTTTTTGTACAATATTTTGTACAGTATTTCCTTTTAGCTTATCTTGTACCTAATAGTTTGTACCTTTTAATCTTCTGTCTCTATTTTGCCCCCCCCCTCCACCCCTTGCATACAGGTATTCCAGGTGAAGCTTTGTTTTAGAGAGCAGACTGGCTGTGGTCTGGGGGACAGATTAGAATAAGGCAAACAAATGAGAAGGCTGGGTGGTAAATCCAGGCTAAAATGAGGGTCACCTGACCTCGGGGAGGGACATTTGAAAAAGAAAAAGACCAGTTGGGGCCTAGTACAGGACTTAGTGATATTCACCAGTGTCTCATATGAGGGAATAGATATTTACAGAGACTTCCCTGAAGGTTAGTAGCCTGTGAGTCTCCAACCTTTGGTTTTGGATTAGTTAGGAATGGTAAGATGTTGTAATGGAAGTGCTTTATCAGGGTGATTTTACTCAGGGGTGCTTTAACATGGGTACATCAGGTTATATGTTCGCTTCTCTTCCTGTGGATGGTTCTTCAGTTTGCTGTTTAGAATATTACCTGAGATCCTCTTTAGGAACATACCTGGCAAAACGTACTTTCAGGGACCACAGCAGTGATGGGCTGTGTTTCTCCTGACACTGTTTTGAGCTCTGACTGGGATGAGTGGTGTTAGCGACCACAGATTCCTCTTTGGTTGGTGTCTAGGAAGCCCCAAGCTAAATTACTGCTTCTTCTAGCAAGTGTATTAGCCCTTGTGGCATTTACTGACCTCATCCTGGCTTCATTTTCTGGTTTCTATTTTTAATTTTACTTTCTTCCCAGTTCTCTACTTGTTTATTTTTATTATCTTAAATCTTGCCATATAGTATCTTCATAAGTCACTTTAGTTCCTGAGACTGAATATAAATAATTATAATAATATGTAAAGAACTTCCTGGATCTTTGTGCCACAGGACACTTAGGAAGTTAATATTGGATATATACACTCAAGTGTTTAATTGTAAGTTAAAAATTTAGACTCAAGTTTTTGAAAATCCAAGGGTTTCTTTTCACTTATACAGCTTAACTGTGTTTCTTGGTCTTTTCGCCTTCAGATTATAATTTGAGTACCACCAACTTTTCCCTTCTGATTTAAGCTGAAAAGTAGTGCTTTCTGTTCTTGTAAGGGGTAACTTATCTTTACCAGTAATTCTATTATTTTTCATGTGGGAGAATCTTTGAGTATTTGCACAGACTCATTTAAAAACATAAATCCTGTTATACTGGGTTAGTTTTTATTCTGAGTCACAGAAATAAATCTCTTCCTCTCTCTTTTCCTTCAACAGTCAGGCTCTGTCTGTATACTATAAATATGAACTTAAAGATTTATTTGTATCCCAAAGAAACTAGAAATCTACGGGAGGTGGGAAGTCAATCAGATTTTTGCTGTGTAGTGTGATAAATGCTCCACAGGAGGTGAGCACAGTGAAAGGGCCCTACTTTTTGTTGTGGTTGTGGGAACAGCCCTGCTGAGTTGAACTCACTGCATTTCTTTGCTCTGTGTCTGATTGTACCAACGTTGTGCAGACCCAGCCTGTTTAAGTGTCTGACTAATTGCTCCCTGTTTTGAAGTCAGAGGGTTTGGAATTACATGTTATGCAAATAGCTGCAGCTTCTATTCAGGCAAAATCTCATGATTGCAGGTAACATTTTAAGGCCAGAGTTTCCTTAATAAAGTTACTTTCCTATTAATAAGTGATTGGAAGATTGCTTTGCTGATCTGGAACCAAAGAATTCTTTTAACGGAGACAGGGACATTTTTATTTAGTCTCCAGTTAAGAAAGGACATGCGTATTAAGTGCCTGATCAATCTGCTTTGCAACACTGGCATTGGTTTACACTGGTGGCTGTGGTAGAGTCTAATGATGGACAGCTCCATTTGCAACAATCCCATCAAGAGGCTGAATCTATTTCTCCAACTGTTGAATCTGGGCTAGCTTGGAACTTGCTTTGGTCAACAGAAATGGCGGAAGCAATAGAGTGCAAATTCTGAGTCTGGGCCTCAAGAGGCCTTGCTAGCTTGACTTTATTCTTGGGACTTTTCTGCTATCTTGAATAAGCCTGGGCTCACCTGTTGGATGATGAGATATGTGGCCCGGTAATCTCTGTCTCTCAATCCACTAGATATGTGAGAGAGATTATTCTAGACTATTCAGTCCCTAGCTGATCTACCTGTTGGTCACAAACGCATAAGTGGCCAAGATCAGCCAAACATGGGCAAATCAGTAGGACCACTCAGCTTATAAGAAATAATAAATGGTTTTTATTTTAAGCCACTAGGGTTTGGGGTTGTTTGATGTGCAGTTAAGGCTAGACAGTAGCAGCGCAGTTTTGACATCCCTGTGGTGGATATGCAGGTACTAAGTAGACTTCAGAAAAGAGCAGAAGGAAGGAAAGAAGGAAGGAAGGAAGAGAGTTAATGAAAAAGAAAGAGGAGTAACATGCACTCCTCAAAAGCTAATGATTTTTTTTTTGTCTGTGCTGGGTCTTCATTGCTGCAGGTGAGCTTGTCCCTACTTGTGGTGAACAGGGTCTACCCTTCACTCCAGTGCGTGGGCTTCTCATTGTGGTGACCTCTCTTTCTGTAGAGCACAGGCTCTAGATGTACAGGTTTCAGTAGTTGCAGCACTTGGCCTTAGTTGCCTTGCAGCAAGTGGGATCTCCCCAGACCAGGGACAGAACCCACATCCCCTGCATTGGCAGGTAGATTCTTAACCACCGGGCCACCAGGGAATTCTAGATGATGATATTTTAAAATCTAAATTAATGAAGAAATAAGTAAACAGTCTTATGAACATTTTAATAGATTATACATAAAGGAGGAGAGCCAAACCTCCTAATTAATTATGATTCCAAAAAGATTTGTCAAAACAAGCCAGTGATATTTATGGCAGTGAATTATGACAATAATCAAGCCTAGAATGAGAAAGTATATACTTTGGTTCATTTACTCATATCTGTAAGCAACACAAATCTTTATTTACCCGTATCCCCACCACCCAAAAGATGAGGGCTGACAGTTTATTTATTTGTCCCTACTTCTACAACTCAAAAGATATGGGGTAGCAGTTCAATTCAGCTGATTGCCAAATTGGATAAATAACGGATACTGATTATACCAGAAATGGAATTCAAACAGACTCCAGATAATAGACATCTTCTTGGGTTTAAATTTCATTTAACAGAGCCCTTGAGTGTTTCCCTGGTGGCTCAGGTGGTAAAGAATCTGCCTGCAATTCAGTAGACCTGGGTTTGATCCCTGGGTCAGGAAGATCCCCTAGAGGAGGGAATGGCAACCCACTCTAGTATTCTTGCCTGGAAAATCCCACAGACTCGTGGACTCTGTGGAAGAGGGCAAGGGTGGGATGATATGGGAGAATGGCATTGAAACATGTTAATTATCATATGTGGAATCAATCGCCAGCCCAGGGTTGATGCTCGGAGCTGGTGCACCGAGATGTCTCAGGGGGAGGGAATCTGGAGGGAGGAGGGAGGGGGGTTCTGGAGGGGGAGCATATGTAAACCCATGGCGGTTTCATGTCATTGTATGGCAAAACCAACACAATAAAGTAAAGAAAATTAAAAAAAAAATCCCACGGAGCCTGCTGGGCTACAGTCAATGGGGTCACAAAGAATCAGACACAACTGAATGACTAATACTTTCACTTTCATTTCACTTGATGGACAGATATCTCTACCATCTGCTGAGCCCAGAGCTCAACTAGGGGAAGGTAGAAAGACAAGAAAGAAAAGAGCATGACTTGCCCGGGAGGGTGGAGGAGTGAAAGGGGCTGATGGGTCATCAGAAAGTAATACAGGAGAAGGTGGCACCAAGCAGTACTGGGGAAAGGATTATGCGCTGGGAGTGGCGAGGGCTGCTAAAAAGTTGCTGAGGAGCCTTTGAACCATTGATGTAGGCTCTCCAGTCTCAGTTTCCTCATTGATAAACTTTGTTCTGAGCCAGTTGTTACATTTCTGGCCTTGAGACAAATTGTGTGTGTGTGTACAGACTCAGTCATGTCTGACTCTTTGCAACCCCATAGACTGTAGCCTGCCAGGCTTCTCTGTTCTTGGAATACAGGCAATATTAGAGTGGGTTGCAATCTTCTACTTCAGGGGATCTTCCCAACCCAGGGATCAAACCCAGGTCTCTTGCGTCTCCAGCATTGACAGGTGTATTCTTTACCACTAGTGCCACCAAGAGAAGTTAGTCCTGTATGAGTGAGAGTGTGAGTCCTGTGCCTCAAGGAGGTGATCCTGATGACAGAGTTTCTTTATAGTAATGATCCTTAGTCCTTAATGTGTTTTGATTGTCTGGTGTGTTCACACAGTTGTGAACAAAACTCAGTCCCTGCCTTTGAGGAACTCAAAGTGTACAGAGGAGTGTACAGAGGAGAGGACCACTCAGCACAGGAAGAGCTGAACCCTCCAGGAAGGGGGAAGCCCGGAAGAGAAACTTCTTTAAAAAAAGCTGAAGGATGAGCAGCCCTAGTAGGTGAAGTGACATTTGTCACAACTATTCATGCATGGATGGTTTTATCATTTCGTTCTGCTACAAAGCTATGTATGCCCAGAAAACTGTACCAAGCGTACTTTATTAGCTTAGGAATTTGAAGATTTCAGGACTACCTTGAGCTGTTTCAAAACTTTTTATGTACTAGTTGTCATGGAGCCTTGTTTTATTATTTATGAGAACATGGAGAGCCAGCAGACTTAGAGACCTTTAGTCAGTCTTCATCACATCCACTGCAAAGGAGATAATTGCAATTACTGCAGAGATTAATGTGCAGGCAGGCAGCCTTCTCCAACGTACTGCACAGAAATGCCCAGTCTCCCTGGAGAACAATGAGCCGAAATAGGTTTTAGGGTTTGTTGCCTGTGTGTGTTTGCATGCGCGTGTGTGTATACATTCATTTTAAGACAAGCAAAACCAAATTTGGGAAAATTTGGAAAACGACAGACTTCTCATTCTATTTCTCTAGTGATCACTTTTTTGCATTTTGAATATCCTGACAATGCTTTTCATAACAATACTAAGGCATGTTACTGAACTGATCATCCTTTGGCTCAAGATTGAGTGCTCGGACTGAGTGGCCAATTTGGGACAAGAGCTGGGAAGCCATGGCTTCTCAGCGCAGTCCCTAGAGTATCAGGATGGCTGAGTGGTCTGAGGCGCCAGACTCAGTTCAGTCCCTTTTGGACAGAATGGAACAGCATTTCTAACCCAGCTCCAATCTACCATGCTCACAGGTTTGCTCTCTGTCACACCGGAACCCTGCATTTACAGGCTATGGATGCTTGACTCAAGCGGATGCACGTTCATGTGTCAGCATCAAGGAAGAAGCCCTGGGGCAGGAGGCTAGGGGTGCCAGGCCCTGGCAGGAGGTGAGGTGCTGTCAGGCTTTGTCTATGTGAAGCTGACATGAATCCACACAGAATTGGTCACTGCCAAGGTGAAGCAAGAGGAAGTGAATTGGAGTTTAAAGGGTATTTGATTCAATCTTTTTGCTTTCTCTTTCTGGTAAGTGAAGAGTGTCCTCCAATATCATCTGGGTAACTGGAGGAGAAAAGATGAATGTCAGTACTGATGATCTATGTTATATCAGGGTATCTAAAGAGCAAATTTTATAGATGAGTATCACTGACAATGAAAATAATGATGAAATCAAACCTTATAAACATATTCCTTGTAAATTAATAGCTACTGAGGCTAAAGGCAAAGTTATCCCTGGGATTGCTTTTGAATATTTAAGTTGTGGATGTATTGAACTGTGGGGATGTGTTCTGGGCTCTCTTTGTCTTATTTATGCCTTCTAAAGAATTTAAAGTTTTCTGTTCTCTCTGATTTTCTATACCACTCATCATGCTTCTTTCCAATAATTTATGATGCTTTTAGTATTGTTTACTGATAAATTGCCTCAGGAACCGGTGAAACTTAAAACATGCATAGTATGCCCTTAGAAAACAAAAGATACAAAGAATAAGAATTAAAAATTAACTGTAGTGTTTATGGAAGGATTCAAAATCTTCTTGATTTAAAGTTTTTAGTAACTTCACTTTTTGTGTGTCAGTATCATGTTGAATGTTGATATGGTCCTTATGCCAGAGAAAAGAGAAAAACCCCAATGCCTTGTATTAACTTTGGCTGATCATTCCCAACTAGAGTCAGCCACATAGCCCCCATACAACCACAAGGGGGCAGGAAGTGCCATCCTGTGGAATGCCCTAAAATAGGGGAGAAATTTAAGTATTTGGCAGACGGTACCAATGACTACCACAGCAGTTTGGCATTTTTAACAGACAATGTTACAAAAGCTTTGTGTGACAGATAATGTGCAGTAGGTTGGAGGCTGTTGTGTGTGATAAATAATATGCAGTAGATTGGAAGTTGTGGCACGCATAGCGTTTCTACATGTTTGAATTACAGAAAGTCTTACGTGTAAAAATGAATATGTAGCAGGTTTGAATGTGTAACCACTACACAGCTGTTTAAAAATGTTATAACAGTTTAATAGCTTCAAATAACTGTAATGTTTACTCTGAGTGCCCATTCTCTATAAGAATAGTGGAAAATGCATTTTCAGTATTACTGGGCCTCCCCTGCTGCTGGATTATATGGTCAGGGGAGTTCTTTGGCTAAGCTTGACCTTCACCAACCATGAGGGAGTTGGTCTTCAGCCCTCTGGTCACTTTTGAGTTGTAGGCTATCAAGACCATATTCCATCCTTCTTGGGATGATGGCTCTACTGCTTCTGGGCTGAGCTTGGAGGCACCAAAATCTCTGCTGAGGCTGGGAAGTCTGGAGTTAATGGCCCAGCCTCCTCCCCTATGACCTCTTTAAGGTTACTCTGCTTTCCTGGGGCACTGTCATCAAGCAGAACTCTGATGCTTAGGGACCATCACCTTTGGCCCTGTCTTATTCTGAAGCAAGCTCTTTGTGTCTGCTGACCTTCTCAAAGGACAGGAAGAACTGCTAGCCCTGAGCCACTTCTCTTTCTTCAAAGCACTGAAGTTCTGTAGCCTACCTCTCCATTGGTTCACAAGATCTGCTTCTTGTGATTATCATCATTGTTGGAAGGTTCGAAGGATAGTTGTAAAAGCATGCAAAAACATGATCCCAGTGATTATCATACTAAGTGAACAGACAAAGACTAATATCATATGATATCACTTAGGTAGGTTCAATAACTGGTTGAGAAGATTTTCTGGAGAAGGGAATGGCAACCCACTCCACTATTCTTGCCTGGAGAATTCCATGGACAGAGGAGTCTGGTGGGGTCACACCACAGTCTGTGGGGTCACAAAGAGTCAGACACGACTGAGCAACTAACACCATCACTATCACTTAGATGTGGAATCTAAAAAAAGATAAAAATGAAGTTATTTATAAAACAGAAAGAGACTCACAGACAGAAAACAAACTTATAGTTTTCAAAGGGGAAAGGGTAGGGGATAAATTAGATTTGGATTAACATATACACACTACTATTTATAAAGTAGATAACCAATGAGGACCTATTGTATAGTACAGGAACTATAGTCAATATTTTGTAATAACCTATGTGCTGTGCTGTGCTGTGCTTAGTCACTCAGTTGTATATATATATTTTATATATATATATATATAAAAACACACACACATACATATATACCTATATACACACATATATCTCACTGCTATACACCTGAAATTAAAATGATATTATAAATCAACCATAGTTCAATTAAGAAAAAAAGCTACTACCACAGAGAAGTTCTTATTATTGTGAGTGAACTGTGAATGAATTAACTTTGATAATAAATAATGGACAGAGCAGGGGAGGTGCTGGGAGAAGGAAATATGTCTTTACTGTGCACCTATTATGTGCCAGAACATGATAAGTTATTTTCATAGGTTATCCGACTTAATTATCACAGCAACTACTAAGTAGCGAGTATGAGCCCATTTTACAGAGAAAACTGAAGCTCAAATGGTTCTGTGTATGTATTCAACAAAACAATAATATTAACTGGCATTTATTATCCTTATTGGGCTTCCCTGGTAGCTCAGCTGGTAAAAAAAATCTGCCGGCAGTGCAGGAGACCAGGTTCAATTCCTGGGTCGGGAAGATCCCCTGGAGAAGGGATAGGCTATCCACTGTAGTATTCTTGGGCTTCCCTGGTGGCTCAGATGGTAAAGAATCTACCTGCAATGCAGAAGATCTGGGTTCGACCCGTGGGTTGGGAAGATCCTCTGGAGGAGGACATGGCAGCCCACCCCAGTTTTCTTGCCTGGAGAATCCCCATGGATAGAGGACCTGGCAGGATACAGTCCATGGGATCCCAAAGAGTCAGACACGACTGAGCGACTAAGCACAGCACAGCATGATGCTTTTTAGATGCCAGACACTGTTATCAACTCCTTATGAATTTACATATAATCTTCACAATAGTTCTATGAGGCAGGTACAATTGTCTTACCTTGTTGATGAGAAAATCGAGTCATAGAGTTTAAGAGACTAACTCCAAATCACTAGAAAATGATGAGGTCAGATTCCACCCCTGGTAGTCTGGCTCTACAGACCATGCTCTAAAGCACTGTACTATAAGGCTGAGAGGGAGGGAGAGAAGGAGAACAGGAAGGAAGGATGGAGGGAGAAAGAGACAGAGTCAGAGACAGACAGACACAAACACCACCGCCCCCAGCCCCCGCCACCACAGGTCATAGACAGATTCTAAAATTTGAGTGCATTTGTTAAAATTTCTTAGGACATTTCCCAAAGGATTTCAGTACATTTCCCAAAACAGTCCTGTGGGTGGAGCCTGGTACCAGAGGTCAGTGATGAGTGGGCCTCGCCCTGACTTCTTAGACAATTGTTGAGGGTTGGGCTCCCAAGCCCTTTCAGTCCCACCGTCAGCTGAAAGGTTAATTAACAGTGCTGACCATTGCCGAAGAATGAATCGAAAGGCAGAGTCAGCATTCCAAGTGTGGGTCAGTTGATGACTTGCTGGTTAAATCCTCAAAACTGCTTTCCAGAAAATGGAATATGAAAACTGCACTTTTTTCCCTTCCCAGATGGGACTACTGTCACCTGGTTGCCTAGACACCAGATTTTTTTTTTAATTGAAGTATACACCAGATGCTTTTAAACACATACACTACGCAAACTGTAGGGTCAACTCTTTGTAAATAGTGCTGATGATTGTACACGGCAACATGGCCCTTGGGTATTAAAGCTTAAACATTCTTGGCTCTCCAAGCAGCCAAGTTACACTTAGCTCAAAGAGGTAGGTGCATTATATTCGTTTCTCAGAGGGAGAAAAATGATTGCTTTCCTTTCTTTCAGCATGTCTTAATGGCAACTCTGAATAATATATGGTCAAAAAGATTGAGTGGTTCCTGCCATGAGAGAGAACCCCTGACTGCTAATCAGAGTAAGGGAGACTAGATTCCATGGATTTTATTTTACAGATCCTTCCAAAGTATAAAGGCTGATGTGGTATTTTAACAATTTTATGACAGATTATTTATCTTGAATAGAATTTATGCCCAGTGATCATATTTAGTTTTTAATGTTATTACTTGGTAGTTATTTTAGTATCAGACACAAACATCTTAACTATCACATGAATTACCTTAAACATTATTTTTTATAGCATACATAGCCAAGTTATGTGCATTCAGTTAATATAAATATTTACTCTAACTTGATCAGATCATCAAAATAAATATGGTCCAGATATCAAAATTCACTGGGAACAGATGCCCTGCACTTAGTGCCCTAGAAATATTTTTGAAAAGGCAGAAATATTTTTGAAAAGGTACGCAGAAATCAAATTTTTGATGATTGTAAGTTATAAGTTGAGTTATAAGTTGTAAGGTTGAGTTGTAAGTTACTCAGAAAATTGACTTCCTAGGGAAACTGGTTATGTGAAACTGGCTACTATGAGGAAACATTTTGTGAATCAAGGGTCTTCAGCATTTATTTGTTTAATTATGTCTTTCCTGAGCTTTTCAGAATAGATTAGTGGTATGCTGATAGTTCATATTTTGCACATTTGAATTTGTGTATTGGGTTTGTGGAAATCAGCAGGCAAACACATGAAAATACTTTAAAAAATTCTCCTGTCAAAATAATTTCTATACATTTGAAAGGTTAAATCATTTTTTATGTACCAAAGAGTGCTTATCACTAGCAGAAATTTACTTTTTATGGTTGATCAATTTATAGTTGTAGAATTTTAATTCCATTAAAAAAAGTGTGTCCTAGATTATAGCACCCGCTTGCATTTACTGTTTTAGTCACCTTATTACAGATGATTACGGAGACATTTGTAAATGCTCTGCTGTTTTATTTTATTACACTTTCCTATTTTTTAAATTTTATTAATCTGTTTATGGCTATGCTGGGTCTTTGTTGCTGGACGCAGGCTTTCTCTAGTTGTGGAGAATGGAAAGCTACTCTTTGTTGCAGTGTGCGGGCTTCTCATTGCAGTGGCTTCTCTTGTTGGGGAGCACACGCTCTAGGCACATGGGCTTCCAGAGTTGTAGTGCTTGGGCTCAGTAGTTGTGGTCCATGGGCTTAGTTGCTCTGTGGCCTGTGGAATCTTTCTGGGCCAGGGACTGAACCCATGTCCTCTGCTTTGACATGGGAAAGTCTGCTCTGCTATTTTAAAATTAATTTCCAGGTCAACCAGAGAGTTTTTATAATTTCTTTAAGGAAACATGGACTCTTGTGGGTCTAGTATTTACATTATTTAAATTTATGCTGAATTTGTTGTTTATATGAATGATGAGGTCTGGTTAAATACATTTCTACTTCTCTGGAAATTTCTGAAAACAAAGCAAAACTAGGAAGAAGGCAACAACTACACAATAAATGTAATTTAGAATTTAAATACATTAATTATGATAAAAAATTATAACCATGAATAGGACAAAAGCATTTGTCTTTAAAATCTATGCATATTCATATTCCTGTTACATTAGGAGCATTTTGCTTCAATTTCTTAATTTCTCTCTGGTTGAATTTATGTATCAATATGCTATGGATTATGAGGTTATTAAATGCATATTAGAAGTAATATAGGGCTTCCCTGATAGCTCAGTTGGGAAAGAATCCACCTGCAAAGCAGGAGACCCCGGTTGGACTCCTGGGTCAGAGGCAAATTTATTTTATAGAAACTTCAAAGCAGAGGAGTGTCTTAAATTAATGTGGTCAACTCACTTACCATGTGCAATGCACACATTCTACATAAGATGTGCCACAGAAATAAATATATTGTGTTGGCCATAATAAAAGTAACAGAAGTGTGTTGAAAATTACCTTGGGGTGGGGCAGGTGGTAGAGTGTAAAGGCCCAATCATTTCAGTTCTGCTTTAAATAGTCAGCTCCCACTATTGCAGTAGAGATGCTTTTTCCTTGAAGTTCATTTTGACCTTTTAGTTCTTTTTACCCTTCCATTGTTCCTGGCCCAAGAAAGCAGCTGTGGGAGGAAATTGGTTTCTTTATTAACTCTCCTCCAAGCCACAATCATCTCAGATTCACTCCACTCTCAAGATACTGTGATAGGCTTTGTGTCCACATGAAAACCCTTAAGGTATTGTGAAATTTAATGCTTCAAACTAATTCACCTTAAAAAAAAAGTTTGCCTATTTCTTCCCCCTTAAGGACCCACACACAGTGTGGGAAATGCTTGAAGGCAGAATGATGTGATAGGTTCCTTGGTGGTTTCTGAGGGGGCACTGAAATCGACTTGTTTTCATCCTTTTTTTCTCTAAGCTTTAGGAATGTGAAGTCTGGCAGGGGTGTCTTAAACTGGCTCTGGATGGCAGGTGGACATAAGGACCTCTAAGCTGATTAGCTCACACCCCAGCCTCACTCCAAGGCACCCTTTAGTTTCTGAGATGAAACTTTCAGGATTATTTTTTAGGAGCCCGTGACCGCCAGCTATGAATAGAAGAATCATCTTGCTGATCAGGAACTCTAACCTGGTTGCTCTCTAGTCAAAGCAGAAAAGTCACACCTGAGGGGAGGGGTTCATTTTGAACATATAGCTTCAAGGACATTCTACACCCAAGTGGAAGGTCTCTGGATTGTAGCTAAAACTTTCACCCGCCCAGAAATATTTACGGTTTGAAGGGCTTACCCCTGATGTTTTGGCAATAAGAAGAAAATCATTTCTCCTCGGGCCATTTGGAACGGGCAAACCAAACATGCTGTGCACAGCTGCGGCTTCCAAGCCTTTGATGATTTCCCTGGGAGGCTGGAGGGTCCGGCCGGGTACCGACTGTTAGACTTGGAAGCTTGAGCTCTTACAGTCTTTGTGTCCACGATACCTGAATAATCACCCCAAGCATCACCTGCTGGGGCCTCATTTTTTTTATTTCTTAAAAAAAGGAAAAAGTCTTACCGTCGTCTAGGCAAGCGGAGGAAACTGATTAACGCCCGGGGAAGCTTGCAGATCAGCAGATCCCTGGTGGTGCAGAAGCCTAGCTCGGGCGAAGCCCTGGGGGCGTCCCCAAGGTGTCATCTCCCCGAGCGACAGTGCACACCTCTCACAGTAACAGCCCTTGGTTCCGCTCGGGTCTCTCCCACCCCCGGCCCTCCTCCCCCGAGCCCTTGCCACCATCTCACCTTCGCCTCTCCTCCCACGCCCTGGACCAAGCATCCCTTCTGTCAGGTGGGGTTGGGGGATGTTTACTCTTCCCGGAAGGGGGCAGAAGGGTTAATGATGAGAGTCCGCGCAGGTGGGGCCGCCCCCGGCCGCGATGGGCGTCGGAGGTGAGGGGGCGCTGTTCAGGCAGGAGAGCCGCCAGGCTGACGGAGAGGCCGGCCTGAGTGGGGGCCGCTCTGCCGCCGCCGCCGCCGCCGCTGTGATGCGAAGCCGGTGTTGCGCCGGGCGGTGGAGTCAGAGCCCGGGCGCGGGAGCACTAGCTGCAACATCGGCACCGGCGGCGGCGGCGGCACCTGCGCCAGCTCTCGAGCCCCGCGCTGCGCTCTCCGCCCCGCCGCGCCCGGGGCCGCCGCCCCGTACTCTCGATGGATGTCAAGGCGGCCCCCAACGGGGTGGCCACCATCGAGGACCGCATCCTGCGGATCACCGGCTACTATGGCTATTACCCGGGTTACTCCAGTCAGAAAAGTAAGACGCCGCGGGCGCTGCCTGGCTCTAGACGCCGGAGGGGGTAGGCTGCGGGAGGGCGCGCCGTCCGGACACCTGCAGCCCTGCTGGCGTGGCTACCGCGGATCGCCTTGTCCGCTGTCCTCGGTGCTGAACCGTGAGCGAGAACGGTGTCCGGACTGTGGGCGCCTAGGAGTTTGCAAATAGTGGCAGTCTTGGGGGCAGAAGCGCAGACGCAACCCGGTGAGCGCTCCTGACAGCCGTCTGCCGGCTCAGCCCCGGCGTACTTACGGCCGAGGAGGCTAATATGGCTGTTTACTTAGCGAAAGTCAGCCCTTGGGGCTGCACTCCCCTAAAGTCCCTATTGGGTACAGGCTGCGGGCTGGGCGCTGGGGCTGCCGGCTGGATAGGCTCGGAGGTGGGGCTGGCGGGGAAGGCCGACCCAGACGTGGGTCCCGACACCGATGGGTCAGGCCGTTCACTCCGGGCTGTTGAAACGTTGCCAGCGCGGGAATTACTCCTGTTAAGATGTCTTTTGGGAGGTTGTCCACCTCGGGTACAGAAAGAACCTCTTCAGGTCTCTGAGTCTGTGATCTTGGAGCCAGAGACCCGTGAGAAGACTGGGGGCTGGGGTGGATGAGAGGGGGAGGCGCGATCGGGCCCCCGGCCAGCCCCGAATGCCCGCCGCACGTCGCGGCTACCTCTGAGCAGCGGCAGACTGCTCCATGGGTTCTGGCTTTCTTCCGGCTAAGCCAGGTCCTGTGGTGCGGATGCTTTCACGTTTCTCGAGCAGTTTTGCAGGGAGGGCGCTGAGGTGCGCTCTCTACTCTGTCCCTCTCCCCCAACACACAAACGCACTGGCTGTATTTGCTGGGATTAGTTCTGCCAGTGACCCAAGTGAACCTCGTTTTTTTTTTTTTCCCTCTGAATTGAGGGAGTAGCTGCGGCTTAATTCCCATGCAGGTGGAATTTCACTTTTTTCTTTATCAACGCATTTATGTCGCAATAGATGGAGCATAATTGATGTTTTTGCTGTTATTTTTAACTAGAAGCCTTGGAAGCTCCTAGATGCATTTCTGACTGGTGTAATTCTGAGACACTTGAGGTCCAGTCAGCGTTACAGTTTCTCTGAAGGGAGTAAACCCTAACACATAGAGGGAAAATCAACTTTTTTTTCCGGTAACTCCCCCCGCCCTGCCCCCCCTACCATGGTCCTTCTCTGTTGAGCTTTCCTGCATGGGCTGTCCTTACACAGATATTTTCTAGTTTAGTATTTCATTTGGCTTCAGAAAAGGCCTATCTAATTTGTATGGTCTCTATCTAGCTGTTTTTAGCATTAGAGGCTTACGTTATTCATTTTCCATACAAAAGTAATTATACAGTGTTAGAATTTTCTAGAAGGAAAATAACATGCCGTGGAGTGCAGTTTGAAGTCTTTGTACTATAGATTCAGAACTTTTTTTTCCTATTGGCAAAGGCTTTCTTTTTTAACCCTAGAAACTTAAGCAAAAGCACTAGTATACTATGTGGAGATTACTTAGATTTCACTTTTGAATATTTTAATTAGGAACCATGGGGTTTTGGTTGCTTAGAGAATGTAGAAGCTGTCTGTGAGATTTCAAGACTCAGGGTAGTATATTATTATAGCTTTTATAACAATGGAACTGTGGTTAATAAAGAACAAACTGAAAAGAATACTGGAAAAGTGATATTTTAAACAGAGGCATGTTCATATTATCTTTTTGTATTTGATGAAATAGCTACACGTTTCACTTGCCATACAAGAACCGGACAAAAAGAGGGAAGAGCATTGGTTAAGACAGTACCTGAGGCTAAAAGGGATAAAGATGCATTTGGTATAGTTGTTTGTGATGGGCTAACTTCAGGCCAGTCTTCAAACAGTGAAGACAGAGAATCTCACAAGGACAGAGAATTATATGATTGTCAAATAACTTTCAGAATGTTTAAGCTTTCAGAGGTAAAGGAGGTTGCCATTTTGCAGAGTGAAAGGCTAGAAGAAGAGAGAGCTGGAAGAGGGCCCAGCAGCTGAGTATCATGAAATAAACAATTGTGCCCTTAATACAGGCTTCAACTAGTAAACAAACACATTGAGGCAAACCAGTACAAGATGATCAATTGATTTAGCTGTTACCAGGAATGAGCAATAACTTGGGGGAAGTCTGAAAAGATATAGTTAAGAAAAGCCTGTGGTGAGGAATATATAATATGTGAAGGCAACGTGACTTTCCCATTTTTTGATGATCATGTCTGAGGCCTTAAGGATGGGTGATCTCTTAATATTAATGCCATTTACTCTTCTAGATGTAGGTAGAGACTCATTTCTGACAATATGCATGAATGATCAACCTCATGGTAATGCATCCTCCTGCCATCCCTGTCAACCAGGAAGATGAGAAACTTGTTGTTGTTGTTCAGTCACTAAGTCATATCCTCCTATTTGTGACCCCATGGACTGCAGCACACCAGACTTCCCTGTCCTTCACTATCTCCCAGAGTTTGCTCAAACTCACGTCCATTGAGTTGATGATGCCATCCAAGCACCTCATCCTCTGTTGTCCCCTTCTCCTCCTGCCTTCAATCTTTCCCAGCATCAGGGTCTCTTCCAATGAGTCAGTTCTTCCCATCAGGTGGCCAAAGAATTGGAGTTTCAGCTTCAGCATCAGTCCTTCCAATGAATGTTCAGGGTTGATTTCCTTTAAGATTGACTGGTTTGATCTCCTTGCAGTCTAAGGGACTCTCTGTTTTCTCTAGTACCACAGTTAAAAGGCATTAATTCTTTGGTGCTCAGCCTTCTTTATGGTCCAACTCTCACAACCATACATGACTACTGGAAAAACCATAGGTTTGACTACACAGACCTTTGTTGGCAAAGTAATATGTCTGCTTTTTAATGTGCTGTGTAGGTTTCTCATAACTTTTCTTCCAAGTAGCAAGAGTATTTTAATTTCATGTCTGAAGTCACTATCCACAGTAATTTTTGAGCCCAGGAAAATAAAATCTGTCATTACTTCCACTTTTTTCCTTTCTATTTGCCATGAAGTGATGGGACTGGATGATGTGATCTTAATTTTTTTAATGTTGAGTTTTAAGCCAGCTTTTTCAGTCTCATCTTTCACCTTCATCAAGAGGCTCTTTAGTTCTTTTCTTTCAGCTATTAGAGTGGTGTCATCTGCATAAAAGAGGTTATTGATATTTTCCCCACCAATATCAATCTTCATTTCAGCTTGATAACCTGCTTCAGAACAAATTCTGGTAGTCAGGCTGATACAAAAAAGAAAGAAATGTATGTGTACATAATTATGTATTTAAAAGATATATATATATAATACACATAAGATATATATATAAATATTATATATAAAAGATATACATGCATTGTGCATAAAAGATATATATAATCATCTCTGTATCTATAAATTTAGATAGTTAGGTGGGTACATAGGTGATTAAAGCATTTGTCTAACCTCAAGTTATGGTCTGGTAGGGGAAATAGATTCACTCATTCAACAGGTGCTAATTGAGCACCTCCTGTGTGCCAGGAATACACCCGTGAACAGAACAGACAAACGTATTTCCCTTTTTAAAGCTTAAGTTCTGGTGAGAAGAGACAGACAATAATAAACAAACATATACTTACATAAATAAAGTTTTATATTGCAAGGTGATATCTGCTTTAACAAAAGTATCAGAAGAGTTAAAAAGATAAAAGATTGTGAAAGTTTTAAATAGATTGGGCAGGTGAGACCTCACTGAGAAGATCACCGTTAAGATCTGAAAGATTTGAAGGAGTTTGCTGTGGAGACATTGGGAGGAATCTGTTCCAGGCAAAAGGAACAGCCTGTGCAAAGCTCTGAGGCAGAGCATGCTGAGCCTGCTAGAGAAGGAGTGAGGAGATCTGCGTGGCTGGAGTGGGGTGAAGAATAGGGCAAGTAGTTGGAGATGAGGTCACTGTGGATACAAGGACTCACAGAAAGTAGCGTCTTATAGGCCATTGTAGGTCCTTTGGCTCATACTCTGAATGAAATTGGGAGCCTTTGTAGGGTTTTAATGGGTTTTAACAGAGGAGGGATGAGACTTGACTTACGTTTCATCAAGTTGACTGCTCTACTGGGGCAGAGGTGGAAGCAGAGAGGCTAGTTGGTATATATCACTGTAATAACCAAGGTGGGAGATGATAGTGGCTTGAACAAGAGGGTTAGCAGTAGCAGTGGTGAGAGGTGGTCAGATTCTCTGTATATTTGAAATAAGATTGTCTATGTTTAAATTCTCTACTTGAATAGGGTTTCCTGATGGTTGGACATGGTATCTACAAGAAAGGAGTAAAAATTGATTCCATCTTTTCTGGTTTGACCAAGTTTGAGTTGCCGACAGCTGAAGTGTGGCAAGGCAAGCTTCAAGGTAGAGAAGTTTAGGGGTTCAAGGGATAAGGATAACAGTTTGGAAAGGAAATGTAATTGGAGATGTAAAATAATCCTGGAGTTCAGAGGAGATGTCTGACTAGAGTTGTAAATGAGAGATTTTCCAGCGTTTGGGTGTTATTTATAGTCTAATACTAAAGAGATCTTCAAGAAGTCAGCGTATATAGAGAAGAGAAGAGGAGCAAGGACTGAACTCTGGGGCACTGAGACATTAAGAGGGTGAGGAGAAGGGCATGTGATACCTTGGAAGGCAGAGAAGAGTTTCAGAGGGAAGAGATTAGCTGGATCCAATGCTGCTGAAAGGCCAAGTAAAATGAAAACTGGTAACTGACCATGAGTTTGGTGACCGGGCATCATTAGCTACCTTGACAGGAATAAATAACATAGCATAAGATGGATTAGAATGTGCTTAAGCAAGAATCGGGCTTCCCTGGTGGCTCAGCAGTAAAGAATCTGCCTGCCAAGGCAGGAGATGAGTTTGATCCCTGGGTTGGGAAGATCCCTTGGAGGAGGGCATGGCAACCCACTCCAGTATACTTTCTGGAAAATCACATGGACAGAGGAGCCGGGAGGGCTACAGTCCGTGGGGTCACAAAAAAGTTGGGCCTGATTGAACAACAGCAAATAAGAATTGGAGGAATTGGAAATGTGACAATTCTTCAATAATTTTTGTGCAAAGGGGAGCAGAGGAAATGGGAATAGTGGTGGGGTTAAGAAAGTTTCTTTTTATTTTAAAGATGGCTCGCAATAGCAGCATGTTTGCAAGCACCTGAGAATGATTCAATGGAGAAAGAAACATCAGTGATGTTGGAGAGATGGGGTACCAAATCTCTCCACACAAAGGAAGGAATATTGCTTTAGACAGGAACATGGATATAGGACAAGGGTATGGATGGATAAAGGGTCTGGAAGGTGGATAACTGAGATGGTGGGAGTCTGCTGAGGTTCTCTTCTGATTGCTCTCATTTTCTTCAAATAGAAATCAAGGTCATCAACTGAGAGTGAGGATAGAGGAGGAGGTGGTAGATGTTGGAGGAGAGAGAATGTATAAATAGTTTGAGAGGGAGAGGGAACAGTCTAAGGACGTACAGTAAGATTGTCTGGCTGCCTTAAGGGGCACATTTAGTTTCTGGTCACATATTTAAAGTGAGATCAGTCAGTAGATTGTTATGATCATTGACACAGTGGAGGCATGGAGCAAGTGAAGAGAAAGATTTAATAGGAGTTGCAGATTATCCAATGGGTGTAATAAAATAATAGTAGCAAGGGAGTTGTGAATATATACAAGAAAGAAATTATAATGAATGGCCATAGCATTTAAATCTGGTGAGTACAGAAGAGAGAAAATTGAGATGACTAAGGAAAGTAGAAAGTTGGTAGGATCAATGGATTAGAAATTTCAGTGGGATCAAAGGCTAGTGGATGTTACCTGGGAGATAAGAGGTGGTAATCAGAGAGGGTTGTATGGCTGTAAGAAGTCACTCATTCCATAAGTCAAGTCAAAGGATAAATTCATTTATATTTGACTGTATTCTATTATCGATATCTTTGAGTTGAGTCTTCTTTTTGTGTTGGTATAAGGAGGCAGTGTGTTGATGTGCAGTGAATTAAACTCTAGGGATTTAGAAATTTATTCTTGTTAAACTTGCCAGTAACTAGGCCTTGAGACCTGGGCATCTCTTTGTGGCCAACAGTTTCCTTTCTTATAAAAAAAAAAAAAAGCTAGGGGAGGTAGTAGAAGTCACTGTCTTTTTTTTAAAGAAACTTTATTTTATATTGGAATATAGCTGGAATATAGTTAATCGTCACAACAATTAACAATGTGACAGTTTCAGGTGGATAGTAAAGGCACTCAGCTATATGTTTACATGTATCTGTTCTCCCCGAAACGGCCCTCCCCTCCAGGCAGCCACATAACATTGAGCAGAGTTTCCTGCGCTATACGGTAGGTCCTTGTTGGTCATCCATTTTAAATATAGCAGTGTGTACATGTCCACCTCAAACTTCCTAACTCTCTCTTCCCTCCATCCTTCCTCCCTGGTAACCATAAGTTCGCTTGCTAACTCTGTGAGTCTGTTTCTGTTTTATAAATAAGCTCACTTGTATCTTTTCCAGAAGATTCTGCATATAAAGGATGTCCTGTGATATTTCTCCTCTTCTGTCTGAGTAGTCACTGCCTTAGAACAGCCAGGCAGTAGGTTGACTTTGACAGCTTTCAGAAAAGCCCCAACTTCCATGAAGGAATCTATCTCAGTAAACTATAGTTGGTTTACTTTGCCTCTCCACACTCCACTTTCCATCTCAGATGGTGGCCAGTGGCCACTCTTTGCCTTTTGTACTTGCCAGCTTTCTGTTATTTCCTATCAGTAGCTGCAAATTTATAGTAAAACTTCTTGTCCTTGCTCTGATGCCAGCCCTGACCATCTCGTTTCCAAAAAGAACTCTACTAACTTCTGGCTCTTCTGGCTCTCAGAATTCTCCACCTTGTGCTATGACTTAGCATTTCCCAAGGTGCCAGCCTCAGCTCTCTCCTCTCACTTTACCTTCACTGAACAAGCTTATTCAGTTTCATGGCTTCACTGTCTTCTATGTGTCTCTATTTCTAGGTCCACTTTTTCTGAGCCTACGCCCATATTTCAACTTTCTAATAGAATTCTTACCTGAATGTCCTCCAGGCATGTTACACATAAAACTAAATTCATCGTTCTGTCCTTAAAATGTGCCTTTTGCTTATTATGCTTTTTAAGCTTCCAATATCTGTATTAACCAATTGCCCAGAAACCTGGAGTTATACTCAAACCCTGCCCTTCCCCCTTTCCTTATATTCAATTAACAAGTTCTGTCTATTTTACCCCAAATACGTGTTTCCATCCCTATTATCACCTGCCTTAATTCTACCTGTCATATCTTTCACTCAGTCTCATATCTTTTTAATCCAGTATGCACACCTTAACAACATTGAATTCTGTAAAAATGCAAATCTTCCTCTCATGTCCCTGATAAAATGCCTGAAATAAACCTCCATTTTCTGTAGGAGAGTGTCCAAATTCCTTAGCATGCTACAATCTGAGTCCAGCTTACACTGTTCTATTTTAGCACACATTTCCCCCTCTAATTGCCAAAGTAATGCAGGCTTAATGCAGAAAATCTGGAAGGCAGAGAAACAAAGAGAGATTAAAACAAAATTACGCATAATTCCACCACCCAGAGGTGATGAGTGCTAACATTTTGGCTAACACTATCCTTGTAGTCTCTTTTATATCCATAGATATGAGCAAATGCTGTTTATTTTGTACTGAGCATTTCTGACACTGGTCTATAGGTTTTAATAACTGAAATTTAATGTATGCATAGTCTTCAATATATTTAAACACCTTAATCTACTTACATGGTTGAATTTTTTGTCCAATTTTTCCATTTTAATTTCATATCTCATACTCCACAAACCTGCTAATAGTCTCTTCAACCAGCTCATCATTTTAATAACATTCTTGTCCCCATGTTCTTCTGGTCCTCAGTGCCTTTTTATACTATAGGCTGAATGGCTTCCTCTCCTCATGTCTCCTTCTTCACTCTCTGAAAAACTCATATTTATCTTTTGAGGCTGAGTTTAACTGCTCTGTCCTCTGTGAAGCTCCCTGATTGCCCCAGGCTGGGTTGGTCCTCCTCTGGGCTCCTGTAATACTGTGTACTCACCTCTGCACCAGTGTTTAGCACACTATTTTGGGCTATTTACTTTTCATAAGACTGTCTCACCACAGAGCTTGGGGAAGGCAGGGACTTATCTTTATTTATTTTTATCTTGAAAATAAATGACAACATGAAAGTATACTAGAGTACATTGTGGATGCTCAATGACGTTTATTGTAGTAAGGAATGAATGATTATAGTTTCTGTTGAAGAAATTGGAGAGTTAATTCTTTGCTCATAGAAAAAGAAATAGTACATGGTGGTAGTGATTGGAGGGAAAGAAAAAAACCTCACCAACTATGAATGAATCAAACAGATGTGCCTACTCAGAGAGTAAGTATGCCAAATGGTATTTTGTGATCACTTTATGTTGTGTGCTTATTGCCTTTATAATGTTCTCTGTGCTTGAATGGGGAGGAGGCAATCTTTAAAAGAGAAAATAGTATAAAGTTATTACAACTATAAGAAATAAAATGTGGTTCATCCCCCCTTGTGAAGTGATTACTGTTAGTCTTTGTGGTATGATGTTTTAAATCATAAACCAGATTTTTAAATTATAAAAGTAGTATTAATAACTTAGCACTTCAGCACTCTAACCAGCATAAGTTATAAAATTGTCTCTTACTAGTGAAGTGAATGCAATAGTTATTTCTCCCAATTCAGAGTCTGTTTATACCTCGATAATAAGATTATGCTTTTTTGTATATGATAGGGTAGTGTCTTTGTAAAAAGTTACATTGATATGAAGAAAGAAGTCTATAGTTTTAAAGTATAACTTATAAGGGCTGTGTTGATACTGAATATCGTTGTATATGTCACTGTTGTATAATGTAATTTCTACAATGTTTATTCTGATATATATTTTTCATTTAAAATATAAATTTACATATAAACTCTTCTTGTATTATAAAATACTACTGCTGTTAATTAATGGGCTTCCCTGATGGCTCAGATGGTAAAGTGTCTTGCTGCAATTTGGGAGACCAGGGTTCAATCCCTGGGTTGGGAAGATCCCCTGGAGAAGGAAATGGCAACCCACTCCAGTACTCTTGCCTGGAAAATTCCATGGACAGAGAAGCCTGGTAGGCTACAGTGCATGGGATTGCAAAGAGTCAGACACACTGGGACACTTCACTTCACTGCTATTAATAGCTAACACATGGGTTTGACATTAAGTGTCAAATATACTTTCTTTAGAAAGCTCACCTAAGACCTGTTTGAAGCCATAAAGTCTAATGCAAAGATCACATGACTGTTCTCTTCTACTTGCTAGACTTTTAAACTTGCATAAGTAACTTCTCATATCAATAGCTTGCTCCTATAAAATGGAAATAATAATTGTTTCACAGGCCATTGGGAAGATTATGTAAGATAACATATATAAAAGCCTGGCACAATGCCCAGTTCAATATAAGGAAGCTGTTATGATCATGGAGGAAACCAGTAGAATCAACTTCATGATTTCAAAAATTCTTGCTCACTTTTTTCTTGTAAATAAATGGTTCACCACTCATGTTTTCCTCCTATCCAATGTTGTAGTTTGAATTGTTAATGAAAATTGTGTTACAGCAATGTTAAAGTTAATTTACAAATTATCCAAGTTTGCAATGTGTTTATTTTTGGAGAGTGCCTTCTGCTTATTTACCTGGATCACCCTGGGAGTAGTTTAAAATGAATTGGAGCCTTTTGTGATGAGGTTATTCCCAAGGGGCCAGTCCAAAATAGACAAGAAAAATCTAGGGCTTACAGGTGACAGGATGGGTCCGCATGTCTGGAGAGGCAGATACTCAAGCATCAAAGTAGAAAGAAGTGTAGGAATTGGGGATGGGAAATGGAAGAGTGATGGGGAGAGGAAGGATGAAATTTCAGCTAAAGATGAGTTCCATGGGATGAGGTGGGATTATATAGGATTGGGCGGGCAGGTAGGTGGAGAAGAAGTGAAAGTGTGTAGTGTTAGTTATTCAGTTGTGTCCAACTCTGGACTCCACCAGGCGTCTCTGTCCATGGGATTCTCCAGGCAAGAATACTGGAGTTGGTTGCTATTCTCTTCTCCAGGGGATCTTCCCCCCACCCTACCCCCAGAGATCAAACCCCAGTGTCCTGCATTGTAGGAAGATTCTTTACCCTCCAAGCCACCAAGAAAGCCTGGAGAAATGAAGCCTGAGGATTACTGGGGACTCGTCTATTGGAAATTTCACTGTTGCTTTTATGTGTGGAATCTTAAAGGGGCAGTTGCTTTTTGGTCTATTTATATAATGGCAAACATTACAGATAGAGTCTTTCAGTTCTACTTTTAAAAAGACACCATTATGTTATAAACACAGATAGTCTTTGAAGTTACAATTCTGTTACAAAGTATTTAACTGCTTAAAGACACAGAATATAGAGAAAAAGGAAAATAATCCTGTCACCCTAACATGACTACTGTTATTTTGGTTAATTTCCTTCCAATCTTCAAAATGCATATAGAGCTTCACTTCTTGATTTATTGACAAATATAAACTATAGTGTAGTCCTAATTCTTATAGACACAATTTTGTGCCCTGCTTCCTTCCCACTTGACATTTTAGGATAAGCATTTTTCATTTCATTGCATGTGCCTGCTTGGAGAAGCTGAAATTAGATTCTCTTTCAGAGATCTTGGCTTAAAAAATTTGGGCAAGCTGATTCTCGGTTCTTTGAGACTAGATGAAATGGAGAAACTTGGAGTGTTAGAGAGGCCTTGTGTGATTTCTCATCACAGGATTCTACTTGTACTGGCGTAGGCAAAAATGGAAGTGATTGAAATGATCCTGGGAGTCTTCCATGGATTTTAAGGGCTGAGGTAAGGTGGGATAAGGGCTTCCCTGGTGACTCAGTGGTAAAGAATCTGCCTGCAGTGCAGGAGACCCGGATTTGATCCATGGGTTGGGAATATCTCCTGGAGGAGGGCATAGCAACCCACTCCAGTACTCTTGTCTGGAGAATTCCATGGACGGAGGAGCCTGGCAGGCTACAGTCCACAGGGTTGTACGAGTCGGACACGACTGAAGCAACTAAGCAGGTCCCTGAGTGTTGTAGGGACTTTCTCTGCCTTTCATTTCTTTCTTTTTTCCCTGGCACATGTTCTCCATTTTCGTCTCTTGCTGCAGGCTGGCTTTCTCTATTCCTTGTCCAAATGGTTGAAAATAGCCTCTGCAAGCAGTTCCAGTGTTTATATGTCCTCTATTCAAGAGAGAAGACAGACTGAACAAGACTCTCTTACTTCTAAAACCACATTCCCAGGGACAGGGACTCCTTGGCCAAATTTGTGTCAGGTATTAACTCTTGACTGTCTTGACTATGGTCATCCAGGGCAGGGTCAATCTCTGCCATCCTGGCTGCCAGAGGCTTTCTCCTGTAACCCTACTGACTGTAGGGCAAGAGGTAGTCTCCAGAGAAAAGAAGTGTTTGTCTGGACAGTCAGCTTAACAGCATCTTGATTCACAGAGCTTTGCATAAAGAAGTTTTTCATATTAAATCATAGGCTTCAATCAAGATCCAATCTTTTCCATTTTCTAGTTTTGATAGTCCTTAGAATGTGCCTACGTAATACTTAGTGAGGTTATAGATAGTGTATTGCTACAAACTGAGAGAATCCAAGTGTTTGTTTAGAGTATAAGTCCCTAGGGAGTTCTGTTTAAAAGTACTCAACCAGCACTGCTGACTGCTTATTGAGTTTTATTGAAGTGCTGCTTGATACATCAAATTCGGAAGATATATCTCTTTTTCTCGGTCAGATAGGGCAACACACCAGTTCCTTCAGACTCAAGGTATAGTAACTGAAGGTGACATTTAACATTGTATATTTTAAACAGGAAATGAAAATTACACTATTCTGTAGTCTGGGAATTTCTATATTTAGTTATGTGTTAATGCCAAGATGGCACTAGTGGAGGTCGATAATAGCTTTATGGTCTTGAAAACTGAACGTACAAGAATTCTTTATCTCTTATGAAGCTTAGAGTCTAAGGGTGTTAGAGATTGCATGTTTTTGCTGCTGATGCCCTTCTCCAAGTCATGTGTATGTATCTTGCATTTTTTATTCACACCTACATTTAATATAGGCATTCTAGAGGAAAGATCCAGGTCAAGTGAGCTGGGAACCATTTGGAACACCATCTTCCCTGCTGGAGCTGTGGTGGCAGATGAAGAAATGAATTACTATTTCCCAGGGACAGTCTAGAACAAATCCATTTAATATTTAGAAGCTATGAATTTTTAATTTCTCTGTAATTAAAAAAAAGGAAGGCCTCAAATGTAGCCTCTTGGTTTCTCCTTTCTCGTGTGCATCCACAGAGCAGTCATTGTGATCTTTACGAAGCTTTAACTGGATCATGCCATTCCTCTGGTTAAAGTCTTCAGTGGCTTCTCATATTTCTTTGGAAAACTATAAAAGCCTAAACCGGGCATACAGGCTCCTTACCTGGTTGGGTTCTTCTGATGGCCCCACTCTTCCATGTACTCTTGAAGTTTTGGTCATACTGGCACGTTCTTCAGGCCCATTCCTTTCTCCAGGCTGATGTACAAGCATGTCCCTCTTCCTAGTGTGGTTTCTTGGCTGACTCCTCATCATCATTCAGGTCTTGTAATAAGTGCTACTGCCTCAGGGAAGCCTTTGCAGTTTTGCACCTTTCTCATCTCATGTACTTTTCCTTTACAGCACTTATTGCAAACTGTGGTTACAATTTATGTTGATTCTTGTTTCTGAAAGAAACCATTCAGTTTCTTTCCTGCCTGCTAACTCTCTTAACTCCACAAAGGATGGGCTGGATCTGTTTAGGTCAACACTCATCATAGAGGACCTGGATATTCCATAAATATTTGCTGAGTGATTAATTCTTGTTAAAAATTTGGAGCAGACTTCAGTTCAGTCAAGTTCAGTCACTCAGTCGTGTCCAACTCTTTGCAACCACATGGACTGCAGCACACCAGGCTTCCCTGTCCATCACCAACTCACAGAGCCTACTCCAACATTTGCGTCAGTGATGCCATCCAACCATCTCATCCTCTCTCGTCCCCTTCTCCTCCCACCTTCAATCTTTCCCAGCATCAGGGTCTCTTCCAATGAGTCAGTTCTTCACATCAGGCCAAAGAATTGGAGTTTCAGCTTCAGCATCAGTCCTTCCAATGAATATTCAGGACTGATTTCCTTTAGGATGGACTGGTTGGACTGATTGGATCTCCTTGCAGTCCAAGGGACTCTCAAGAGTCTTCTCCAACACCACAGTTCAGAAGCAACAATTCTTTGGTATTCAGCCTTCTTTATGGGCCATCTCTCACATCCGCACATGACTACTGGAAAAACCATAGCCTTGACTAGATGGACCTTGTTGGCAAAGTAATGTCTCTGCTTTTTAATATGCTGTCTAGGTTGGTCATAGCTTGTCTTCCAAGGAGCAAGCATCTTTTAATTTCATGGCTGCAATCACCATCTACAGTGATTATGGAGCCCAAGAAAATTAAGTCTCTCACTGTTTCCATTGTTTCCTCATCTATTTGCCATGAAGTGATGTGACCAGATGCCACCATCTTAGTTGTCTGAATGTTGAGTTTTAAGCCAACTTTTTCACTCTCCTCTTTCACTTTCATCAAAAGGCTCTTAAAAAAAAAAGGCTCTTTAGTTCTTCTTCGCTTTCTGCCATAAGGGTGGTGTCATCTTCATATCTGAGGTTATTGATATTTCTCCTGGGAATCTTGATTCTAGCTTGTGAGTCATCCAGCCCGGCGTTTTGCATGATGTACTCTGCATATAAGTTAAATAAGCAGGATGACAGTATACAGCCTTGACGTATTCCTTTCCCCATTTGGAGCTAGTCTGTTGTTCCATGTTCAATTCTAACTGTTGCTTCTTGACCTGCATACAGATTTTTCAGGAGACAGGTCAGGTGATCTGGTATTCCCATCTCTTTAAAAATTTTCCACAGTTTGTTATGATCCATACAAAAGCTTAGGCATAATCAATAAAGCAAAAGGAGCAGACTTAAAAACATTTATTTGGGATGATTTTAGACTTACAGAAAAGCTGTAAAGATAATTCACAATGTTCCTGTGTACCCCTCACCCAGTTTCCCCTGTTATTACCATTTTATATTACTAATGTGTAGTTGTCAGAACTCAGAAACCACTACTGGTACATTACCATTAATTAAACTCTAGGTTTTATTTGGCTTTCACCAGTTTTCCCATTAAGGGCTCTCCTTCCAGGATCCAAACCAAAGTACTACATTGCACTTAGTTGTCATGTCTCTTAAGCACGCTTTTAATGCAATGAACTTGAAACGGTAATTTCAATTTTATAGAAACTTTCTGACCATTCTTTCAGGGCTTGGATCAGATCACATCTGAAAATTTAATTACTAGTTTTTAAGGTGACATTGGATGAAATTCATGTTAGAACATATATATGGAATTTAGAAAGACGGTAACGAGAACCCAACATGCGAGACAGCAAAAGGAATGCAGATGTATAGAACAGACTCGTGGACTCTGTGGATGAGGGTAAGGGTGGGATGATATGGGAGAATGGCATTGAAACATGTTAATTATCATATGTCTAATCAATCGCCAGCCCAGGATTGATGCTCAGGGCTGGTGCATCGAGATTTCCTGGGGGAAGGGAGGAGGGAGGGAGGAGGGAGGGGGGTTCTGGAGGGGGAGCATATGTAAACCCATGGTGATATCATGGCATTGTATGGCAAAAACAATTAAAAAAATAAATAAACTATACTTCATGAAAAAAAAAAAAAGAAATTCATGTTAGAAATGACCTGTGAAATCACATGGTAATTACATACTATTTTAGAGGACTGTTCTATAGTGTAGAATAGTAGGTTTTACTGTTTCTGCTTTTTAACATTTTGCGAGAAACTAGGTATTTTTGAAACTCTAAATAAAACTGTAAATTACCCTGCCCCATATATATATACACCAAATGTTTTCAGGCAGTTCACTTTATTACACTGGAAATTTATTACTTCATAGGAACAAGCTATAAAAGTGATAAGTCTAATGAGTCATATCTATTTTTCTATTTTATGGGAATGTATACAAAAGTTAATGGTAATATCTAGAAAAACTGAAATAATTAAAATTTGTTAACTAAAATGAAAATAAATTTCACTTTTATTCCATTTTCAAAAGTGAATTTTAGTGAGAAAACTCTCATAGTTTGGATTGAATAAGAAGCTGAAATTCTGGAATGTCCTTAGGCATGAGAATATGCAGCTCATCTTTGATATTCAGTTTACTGCAACTGATTAAAATATTGTTGTTGATGTTCAATCACTCAGTTGTGTCCAACTCTTTGCGAGCCCATGGACTGCAGCATACCAGGCTTCCCTGTTCCTCACCAACTCCAGGATCTTGCAAAAACTCATGTCCATTGAGGCAGTGATGCCATCCAACCATCTCACCCTCTGTTATCCCATTCTCCTCCTGCCTTCAATCTTTCCCAGGATCAGGGCCTATTAAAACAAATCAGCTCTTCACATCAGATGGCTAAAGTATTGGAGCTTCAAATTCAGCATCAATCTTTTCAATGAATATTCAGGATTGATTTCCTTTAGGATTGACAGGTTTGATCTTGCAGTCCAAGGGACTCATGAGAGTCTTTTCCAGCACCACAGTTTGAAAGCATCAATTCTTTGGTTCTCCACCTTCATTATGGTCCAGTTTTTCCAGTAGTCATGTATAGATGTGAGAGTTGGACCACAGACAAGGCTGATGGCCGAAGCATTGATGCTTTCAAGCTGTGGTGCTGGAGAAGACTCTTGAGAGTCCTTGGACTACAAGGTGATCAAACCAGTCAATCCTAAGGGAAATCAATCCTGAATATTCATTGGAAGGACTGATGCTGAAGTTGAAACTCCAATACTTTGGCCACTTGATGTGAAGAGCTGACTTGTTTGAAAAGACCCTGATGCTGGGCAAGATTAAAGGCAGGAGGAGAAGGAGGGGACAGAAGACAAGATAGTTGGATGGCATCACTGACTCGATGGACATGAGTTTGAGCAAGCTCTGGGAGTTGGTGATGGACAGGGAAGCCTGGCGTGCTGCATCCCATGGGGTCACAAAGAGTCAGACATTACTGAATGACTGAATAACAACAACTGGAAAAACCATAGCTTTGACTATATGGACTTTTGTCAGCAAAGTGATGTCTCTGGTTTTTACTATGCTGTCGAGGTTTGTCATAGCTTTTCTTCCAAGGAGCAAGCATCTTTTAATTTCATGGCTACAGTCACCATCCACAGTGATTTTGGAGCCCAAGGAAATAAAGTCTGTCACTGTCATTTTTTCCCCATCTGTTTACATCTATTTCTGCTTTATTGACTATGCCAAAGCCTTTGACTGTGTGGATCACAATAAACTGTGGAAAATACTGAAAGAGATGGGAATACCAGACCATCTGACCTGTCTCTTGAGAAACCTGTATGCAGGTCAGGAAGCAACAGAACTGGACGTGGAACAACAGACTGGTTCCAAATAGGAAAAGGAGTATGTCAAGGCTGTATATTGTCACCCTGCTTATTTAACTTATATGCAGAGTACATCATAAGAAACACTGGGCTGGAAGAAGCACAAGCTGGAATCAAGATTGCTGGGAGAAATATCAATAACCTCAGATATGCAGATGACACCACCCTTATGGCAGAAAGGGAAGAGGAACTAAAAAGCCTCTTGAGGAAAGTGAAAGAGGAGAGTGAAAAAGTTGGCTTAAAGCTCAACATTCAGAAAGCTAAGATCATGGCATCTGGTCCCATCTATTTTCATGGAAAATAGATGGGGAAACAGTGGAAACAGTGTCAGACTTTATTTTGGGGGGGCTCCAAAATCACTGGAGACGGTGATTGCAGCCATGAAATCAAAAGACGCTTACTTCTTGGAAGAAAAGTTATGACCAACCTAGATAGCATATTGAAAAGCAAAGACATGACTTTGCCAACAAAGGTCCATCTAGTCAAGGCTATTTTTTTTCCAGTAGTCATGTATGGATGTGAGAGTTGGACGGTGAAGAAAGCTCAGCACTGAAGAATTGATGCTTTTGAACTGTGATGTTAGAGAAGACTCTTGAGAGTCCCCTTGGACTGCAAGAAGATCCAACCAGTCCATCCTAAAGGAGATCAGTCCTGGGTGTTCATTGGAAGGACTGATGTTGAAACTGAAACTCCAATACTTTGGCCACCTCATGCGAAGAGTTGACTCATTGGAAAAGACCCTAATGCTGGGAAGGATTGGGGGCAGGAGGAGAAGGGGATGACAGAGAATGAGATGGCTGGATGGCATCACTGACTCAATGAACATGGGTTTTGGTAGACTCCAGGAGTTGATGATGGACAGGGAGGCCTGGTGTGCTGCTATTATGAGGTTGCAAAGAATCGGACACGACTGAGCGACTGAACTGAACTGATTTACTAAGAAGTGATGGGACTAGATACCATGATCTTAGTTTTCTGAATGCTGAGTTTTAAGCCAGCTATTTTACTCTCTTTCACCTTCATCAAGAAGCACTTTAGTTCCTCTTCTCTGTCTGCCATTAGGGTGGTGTCATCTACATATCTTAGGTTATTGATATTTCTCCTAGGAATCTTGATTCCAGTTTGTGAGTCATCTAGCCTGGCATTTCACATGATATATTCTGCATATAAATTAAATAAGCAGGGTGACAATATACAGCCTCGTCATACTCCTTTCCCAATTTGGAACCAGTCCACTGGTCTATGTCTGGTTCTAACTGTTGCTTCTTGACCTGCATATAGGTGCCTCAGGAGGTAGGAAGGTGGTCTGGTATTCTCATATCTAAGAATTTTCCAGTTTGTTGTGAGCCACACAGTCAAGGCTTTAGCATAGTCAATGAAGCAGATGTAGATGATTTTTGGAATTCCGTTGCTTTTTCTATGATCCAACGGATGTTGGCAGTTTGATCTCAGGTTCTTCTGCCTTTTCTAAATCCAACTTGTACATCTGGAACTTCTCAGTTCACATACTGTTGAAGCCTATCTTAAAAGATTTTGAGCATTACCTTGCTAGTATGTGAAATGAGTACAATTGTGTGGTAATTTGAACATTCTTTGGCCTTGCCTTTCTTTGGCATTGGAATGAAAACTGACCTCCTCCAGTCCTGTGGCTACTGCTGAGTTTTCCAAATTTGCTGGCATATTAAGTGCAGCACTTTCACAGCATTATCTTTTAGGATTTCAAATAGTTCAGGTGGAATATTGTCACCTCCACTAGCTTTGTTCATAGTGATGCTTCCTAAGGCCCACTTGATTTCACACTCCAGGATGTCTGTGTCTAGGTGAATGATCATACCACTGTGGTCATCTGAGTCATTAAGACCTTTTTTGTACAGTTCTGTGTATTCTTGGCACCTCTTCTTAGTATCTTCTGTTTCTGTTAGGTCCATACCATTTCTGTCCTTTATTGTGCCCATCTTCGCATGAAATATTCCCTTGGTATCTCTAATTTTCTTGATTAAAATAATTAATATTTTCTAAAAACTGTGACTTGCAAGGATATGAAGTAGCAAACGAAATTAGAGATCCCACAGATTATTTGGCTGGCAGAAGTAGGTTTGTATCAAGAAACACCAGACTTATTGAAGACTCTGAAAGGTGAATTAAAGTCACATCATTTCATTTGTACTCAAGTCACTGAGGTCTTCTTTGAGGCAAGATCTGCATCATCCATGTTGTCTTCATCAGCAAAGAAAGAATGATGAATCCTTATTTCAATTTCAAGGTTGCCTAAGCAGAACTAGCCTTCAAATGTATCTTCCAGTTATGACATGTCACTCTGGATCCTTATTTTTCTGAGGAGCTCTGTTTCCCAAAGAACTTGTTTTCAGCTGCATTATAATAATTACTTTAAGGCTTCCAATGAAAAATTGTATCATAGTAGCAGCATATCCATAAAGTAAGCAAAGTGAAGAATGAAAACTTCTCCTACTGAGCAACTAAGGATGTGCTTCACTATTTTTAAAAATGTCCTATTAAAAAATAAAGATTTCAAGTCAGGATTTCTGAAAAGACATTAACTTCCAAGTAGTCAAACAGAACTCCACATTCTCTTCACTGGCTCTGATGCCTCCAGTGGATCCAGGGTTTCTTCTTGGATCATTGGCAATATTTCAGATTTACCACATGCAGTAAGTTACACAAATATGCAAAGCTACTCTCATCACCAAAGCAGCACAACCTGCTTTCCTCTCATGTGCAATTTGTTCAGCATTGCAAACTTTCACATTTCCTAAAAAGCTCACAGAACAGTGCTCTCCTTAGATGACATTCATGCACACATAATAGAAAATAAGGAGTTGGGAATATTATGAGATATGCAGTTATTTGCTAAAGGGAAATAGCATACCTGCTAGTATCTCCAATATTTCTATCAAAATTATGGCAAAAGAGCAAGTTTTGAGAGAGGACAATAAAGGCACGCTTCCGTTTTTATTTCCTGCTGTATACCACAAGCTAGTTTATTCTTTTCAAAGTCACAGTAGTTCCCAAGGTTTTCCTAAGATTAATTTAGCAGAAAGGAAAGAAAACTCAGTTTGTATTGGATTAAGTAATGAGGAAATTTACTATTTCCAAACAGGAAGTTGAGAGGTGGGGTGCCTGAATAAACAGCTTATGCTAGAATGAAGTATGCAGATTATAATCTTTTTTGGTTTTCATGTCTATCTATGTGCTGTACTTTATAGGATATTTTCTTTGCTTTATTTTCAAATTATTCTATTAAGGTTTTCACTTTAAGTTAGGTTATAGTAGTTCTTTTATTTTCCTAATATTTTTAAAAAATATAGCATCTTATTTTTCCAATGATTCTGATCTTCAGAAATAGGCTCATTAAAAGCCACATCACCTCTATTTTCAAATTGTGTGGACAAAAAGCAAAATCTAACACTTTTCTAGAGGTGTTTATTGTTGTAGTGAGGGATATGCTGGGTCAAGCTGTGGATGTAGTAAAAGACATTGAATTGAAGACTTTAAAGTGGTTAAAATGGAAAATTTTATGTTATCTGAATTTCACTACAAAAATATTTAATATTCTAAAAAGTATTATCTTATTCTTGTTTTATGGATATAATAGCTTCTCTTATTATTCTCTGAGGATATTACTAACACTTTCTGGGGGAAGTTTTCTTCTCTTGAATGGGCCATTTCCTCTAAGTTGCTTTTTTAAAATTTCTTATTATTGTTAGCCAATATTCTTGGACGTTTTGTGATTTTTGTGTCTGCATATCTTCAAGAATGGAGGGCTCCAAAACTATTTGTAAGCTGTGAGGATGATTGAGGAGGTCAGGAACGATGAAGGGTCTTACCCCACTTTCAAGCTAAAAAGTTAGTCTGCTGTATTTTCATGGATGCTTCCAAAAGATAGGAGATTCCTGGGTCAAATACAAAGGATATTACTACTCACAGTTTAGCAAGCAGCATGAGCTTTGTGCACATGGAGGTTCCCCTCGCTCTAAAAGTTTCACAGGGACAATACAGAGCAAGCAAAGTGGGCCCTTATTATAGTAGGTTTGTGTTATACCCGAGAACTCCTGAGTTCAAGAAATACCAATAATTTATAATAGTCTATATGGGCTTCCCTGTTGGTTCAGATGGTAAGGAATCCACATGCAATGCCGGACTCCGAGTTCAATTCCTAAGTCAGGAAGATCTCCTGGAAAAGGGAATGAATGTCTATTCCAGTATTCTTGCCTGGGGAATCCCATGGACAGAGGAGCCTGGTGAGCTACATTCCATGGAGTTGTAAAGAGTCAGACACGACTGAGTAACACTTTAATTTCATAATGGTCTACAAGCAAAGCTACCCAATCTTTGCTCCAGAGGGAGACATTAGCAAACAAACCTGCCTGCTATTCTAGAGAGAGACAAACTTCACTATACAGGGTCTTGAAAAGCTAGTCTAAGACAAAAAACTGTCAAATCCTGCACAAGTTGTTCAGAAATGGAAGAAAGATCCAGGGAGAATTATCAACAGGGGCTTGTCTATTGTGACTTTACTGTCAAATAGCTGGGCTTTTCCCTTGAGAACCTTCAATTTCGTTTTTGTGAGAGCTGTTCCTCTGGATCATAGAAGGCTTTTCTAATCTCTTCACTGGCTGCTAGCTTTCTGTGAACCAAGTAGGAACGTGGCCTGGGCATTTCAGTGGGCAGTATGCACAGGTTCAGCTAATTCATCCATGACATTGGTAAGATACTCCAATCTTCAACCATGGTTGGTGTCCCTGTAGACTTCTGTTTGGCTAGAGAGTAAAGCTTTGGCCTTTGCCAAAGTGAAGGGAGGCATATTCTGTACAGAGTAAGGGTGGAGATTGTGAGAGTTTCTCGGTTGTGTCTGACTATTTGCAACCCCATGGATTGTAGCCCACCAGGCTTCTCTGTCCATGGGATTCTCCAGACAAGAATACTGGAGTATTCTCTTCTCCAGGAAGTCTTCCCAAACCAGGGATTGGACCCAAGGCTCCAGCATTGTAGGCAGATTCTTTATCATCTCAGTCACCAGGGAAACCTGAGGGCTGGGATTAGGACTTCTCAAACCAAATTACGAGGGATTACAATGAGACTACAGTCAGTAGCTTTGGTTAAGTCTATCTGAGGGTGGGAGCTAGGACTTCTCAAATAGACTTAACAAAGGTACTGACTGAATCCTCATTGTCATCCCTCTTAATCTGGTTACTGGTAAGTTTGGAAAATTCTGTTTTATAGATTGGACTATTATCTATTTTTTCTACCGTCAACTTAGGTTTTAGTTTCCTTGAGCCTGACAAGTCATTTACCACTTTCTAGCTTCTTAAGTTTTGGTTTGTTTTGTTTTCATTCCTGATTCTTATGGATTTTTGCCTTTAAATGAGACATTTGTCTTTAAATAAGACATTATTGTCATTTTAGTGGAATTCCCTGAATGAAATTAGGAAATTAGATATGTATGTATTTCAATCTGGCATTTTTACCAGGAAGAATCATTGTACTTTCCATTCCTATTTTTTGAAATCTTCCAGCTTAAACTAGATCTACCAAGATAAATATCATATTCATAGTGGCAGAGTACATTGTCTTTATTTCCTCTCAGTGGGAAACTATTTTAAGATGTCATAACACCAGGGCAAATAGTATTACGTATCATCTATTTCTTTGCCTGAATGTTAGTTTCACAGGCGTGTTTACTTTATGAAAATATCAAGCTGTGCACTTAAGGCTTACGTACTTTTTGTAGGCACATTATATTGCTATCAAAGGTTTACATTAAAATTGTACAAAATATGACTGTATCAAAGCATTCAGTCCATTGTACTGTTTTTTGTTTATCTACTTATTTACTTTTAGCTGTGTTGGATCTTGGTTCTGCACATGGGCTTTCTCTGGCTGCCGTGTGTGGGGGACTACTCTCTAGCTGTGGTGTGTGGGCTTCTCATTGTGGTGCCTTCCCTTACGGACAGCACTGGCTCTAGAGCTCCAGGCCTCAGTAGTTGTGGCTCCCAGGCTCTAGAGTACAGGCTCAATAGTTGTGGCACATGGGCTTAGTGGCCCCCTGGCATATGGGATCTTCCCAGAGCAAGGACCAAACCCATGTCCCCTGCATTGTCAGGCGGATTTTTAACCACCTGAAAGAAAGTGAAAGCTGCTCAGTCGTGTCTCTTTGTAGCCCCAAGAACTATCGTCTGTGGGATTCTCCAGGTCAGAATACTGGAGTGGGTAGCCTTTCCATTCTCCAGGGGATCTTCCCAACCCAGGGATCAAACCCAGGTCTCCCACATTGCAGGCGGATTCTTTACCAGCTGAGCCACAAGGAAACCCTAACCCTAACCACTGGATCACCAGGGAGATCCCATCTATAAAGTATTTTAATAAGGACATTATTGTTCTCTTTATTCCTGTTAACCTCGCTTAGGCCCTATGTTCATATTTTTAACTATAGAGCATAAACCAACCTATTCCTTGATTGTTCTCCTGGTAGATCCTTTCAGAATATTCATGGATGATAAACAGGTACAAGGTATAGTCTAGGCTACTGTCTTGGTATATTATAGCTACTGTTGTGTTTTAATAAAACATTGAATTATAACTTAAAAATATTTTTCAAAGTAACATAAAATAAACAGCTACTTTTGTGTTTTCCCAGTTCATTCACCCCTAAGCACATCCCCCAATCTCTTAATGGTATGAGGAAAATGGTTCTTAAATACTTTGCTGAGTATTAGAAAACCTGGGAGTTCTAAAAAATCCCACTGCCAAGGCTGCATTCCATCCTAACTAAAACAGAGTCTCTGGGATGGAGACCCAGGCATCAGTACTTTTTAAAGCCCCCCAGGAGAGTTCAATGAACAGTCAGGGCTGTGGACATAGGTCTAGGATGATGCTTCTCAGGCTATCGGGGTGAAGAACTAGTTTGTGTTTTTAATAGTACCAACTCATCACAGATCAAAATTCTTGCAAAATCAGTAAAAATGAACTAATAGAAAAGTAATCATGTGCTGGACTATCAAAGCAATGTCAACTTGCTATAAAGTTTTCTCAATGCTTATTCTTGATATCTATATTTATCTTGCTACAGACTGGTCACAGTTCATGATCAGTGACAGTCCACAGAGCACAGTTGGGTGGCACTGACTTAAAACACTGGAATACTCTTTCTCTTTCCTAGCACAAGCCCAGTATCCATATCCTCTCCTCTCTGTACAAAGAAGCTTTTTTGAGACAGGGGAGTTTCCCCGGGGGCCTGTCATTTGTGCTCCCCCTCCTTTTTCCATAGCCCCACTGACACATTGCATCCACTCAGATACATTTCTGGGCTCTGAAAGCATGAGGTGAATAACTCATAGGTTGTTTGAGAATTTCTAAGTATTGTTTCCTTTCAGCTATACTAATTAAAAAAAGAAAATAACTCTTGACTATTAAAATCTTAGAATGTGGTCTCATGTATTCCACTACAAAGATACATGAGATCGCATTCTAAGATTTTAGTAGTCAAGAGCTGTTCTTTCTTTCTTTCTTTTTTTTAAATTAGCTGAAGGGAAACAATACTTTAGGAAGCAACAGTATGAAAAAAGCTAGTGGGGGTGACAGAATTCTACTTGAGCTATTTCAAATCCTAAAAGATGATGCTATTAAAGTGCGGCACCCAGTATATCACAGAATTTGGAAAACTCAGCAATAGCTACAGGACTAGAAAAGGTCAATTTTCATTCCAGTTCCAAGAAAGGGCAATGCCAAAGAATGTTCAAACTACCATACAATTGAGCTCATTTCATATGCTAGTAAGGTTATGCTCAAAAGCTTTCAAGCTAGGCTTCATCAGTATATGAAATGAGAAATTCCAGATATACAAGCTGGATTTCAAAGAGGCAGAGGAACCAGAGATCAAATTGCCAAGTTGTTGGATCATGGAAAAAGCAAGGGAATTTCAGAAAAACATCTACTTCTGCTTCATTGACTATTCTAAAGTCTTTGATAGTGTGGATCACAACAAATTATGGAAAATTCTTAAAGAGGTGGGAGTACCAGACAATTTATCTGTCCCTTGAGAAATCTGTATGTGAGTCAAGAAGCAACAGTTAGAACTGGACATGAAACAATGGACTGGTTCTTAATTGAGAAAGGAGTACGTCAAGACTGTGTATTGTTGGCCTGTTTATCTCACTTTTGTGCAGAGTTCATCACGTGAAATACCAGGCTGCATGAATCACAAGCTGGAATCAAGATTGCTGGGAGAAATGTCAATAACCTTAGATATGCAGATAATGTCACTTTAATGGCAGAAAGTGAAGAGGAACTAAAGGGCCTCTTGATGAAGATGAAAGAGGAGAATGAAAAAACTGGCTTAAAACTCAACATTAAAAAACCAAGGTCATGGCATCTGGCCCCATCACTTCATGGCAAAACAAGGGGAAAAAGTGACAGATTTTACTTTCTTGGGCTTCAAAATCACTGCGGATAGTGACTGCAGCCATGAAATTAAAAGACACTTGTTCCCTGGAAGGAAAGTTATAATAAACAAGAGAATGTATTAAAAAGCAGAGGCATCAGTTTGTCAGCAAAGGTCCACATAGTCAAAGCTATGGCCTTTCCAGTAGCCATGTATGAATGTGAGAGCTGGGCCATAAAGAAGACTGAGCACCAAGGAATTGATACTTTCTAATTGTGGTGTTGGAGAAGAGTCTTGAGAGTCCCTTGGACTGCAAGGAGATCAACCCAGTCAATCCTAAAGGAAATCAACCCTGAATATTCATTGGAAGGACTGATGCTGAAGTTGAAGCCCCAATACTTTGGCCACTTAATATGAGGGGATAACTGATTGGAAAAGACCCCGATTCTGGGAAAGATTGACTGCAAAAGGAGAAGGGGGTGGCAGAGGATGAGATAGTTAGATAGCATCACCAATTCAGTGGACATGAATTTCAGCAAATTCTGCCAGATAGTGGAAGACAAAGGAGCCTGGCGTGCTACAGTTCATGGGGTTGCAAAGAGTTGTACATGACTTAGTACCTAAACAACAAGAACAATCTGTAAGTTGTGTGTGCAAGTGAGTTTCAGGGAAAAATTCACTGAAGACACTCAGGAACAAAAATTCTCTTTATTCTTCGTAATTTTGCACTTTGGTTAGAATGCAGTGAAAACTCTGTTACTTGGGCTGGAATATCTAAAGAACAACTAGAGTTTCACCCACAGGAAGCTGCTTTGTTGCGTTCATAGGACTGAAGGACAGTGGGCTGCCATAATCTGCTATGCTGGTCACTTGCTATGCTAGTCTGGCAGCATGGACATTTGCCCATGTAGATGGAATCCCATTTGGTTTATGAAGCATAGAATAGAGAACAAGGTTTGGGATTGGAGGGAACTTCATCTGAGGGAGAAGTTCAGAATGATTCAGATGAATCTTCTGATGAGGACCTCTTAGCCCCTTCCCTTTGGGCGATTATTCTGATGAGAATGCAGTTGAATTCTGGTTGAAGCAGGTTATCTGATTCCCAAGGTCCAAGACATCTCTGATTTTTTTCCTTTCTAAATCTTGGCTCATGTGTTTCAGAAAAGATGGCACAATTATGCTGGTTAGAGAACCAAAGGCCACATCTGATGTTACTACTTCCATTCTCAGTCCCTGTAGTTTTTAATGAAGCTGTCTTCAATGCCCTTATTATGCATCTAGATCTCTGTTACATTCTGATTATGTTTGCCGGGCATGTAGAATTTTACTCCTCCAGAAAGGAAGCAGAAAGGAGATGGGGAATGTGCTCTGGAACTTTGGACTTGGGGACCCTTCCCAACTCAAATTTGGTTACTTGATAAGAGATGGAAAATAGAGATAAAATGTCTAATGTACTTGTATATAGAGATCTATCTTCTTTAAAGTTTTACACTCTATGAAAAGCTCATGCATGTAAAACTGCTAGCACATGTAACATCTGGCACATGAGAACTTATTAGGGAAGAAAACCAGGAATGGAAATCTCAGCCTAAGCCATAATTCAAGAAAGAGCTTGTTATTTTGTGGCTTTTAATTGAAAATTATACTGAAAGATGTACTGAGTACAGTCTTGAGACTGTAACTAGTGCAAGGCAGAACTGTGTACAGAGTAATCTTTGAAGAATGAGTATAGATGAAATGTTTAGGAGATGTAAAACACTCTGAAAGAGCTAGCAGGAGCCTTAACTTAGCATAGCACCCAGAGGATTCAGGCTGTCAATTCTGAATCATGCTACTGCTGCTCTGTGACAGCTTGATCATGATTTTTTACTCTATGAGGCAATAGCATGTATGATTTCATAAAAACTCCCAGCCCCTCTGTGAAGTGTGTATAAGGATCACTATGTTACAGGTGAGGAAATTGAGGCCCAGAGAGGCTACCTTGCCCAAGGGCACAGCTCCCAGGTGTCAGGCTTAGGGTTTGAACCCAGAGCTGTCTGCTTCTTAAATCCATACTCTACCCCAGGAACAGTAACAAGAAGTCAAAACGGTAAAATTCCGATCCTCCAGTGGCCCAGCTCCTCCACCTCCTCCTGAAATTATGGGAGAAGATGGTAAACTTCACCTCGTTTTTAGCAATGCCCTTAACTCACAAAACATGGCTCTGGTAAAGGGCTTAACTTCAGGACCTAAGCAAGGTTTCTCCCTTTCCCCTAAGTTTGAATTTTACCTTGAATTGATACTGTGCCTGAAGGCTCTTTCTGGAAAGAGAAAGAGAGATTGAATAAGATGACCTTGAGAATTAGGCTGGGGTGTATGTGTGAGAGAGAGAAAGAGTAAAAGAGAGAGAGAGAAAGAGGGTTAGACATGTCTACTAAGATGCAATTGGTATTTGGAATTGTACCTTTTTCTAGGGAAGGGAGAAGGGCAGTGGAGAGACAGGAGGAGATGCCCGCCCCCTGCCCTGCTTTGACTGGATATTTCAAGCTCCTGGCTTTCTCCAGATTTTGCCTGGATATTTGAGGAGCTGTCTTCCTGGTCACACTGAGGAAACCATGCTATTTCCTGCATCCACAAGTTAAAGAGAAATAAACTATCAAGGGAATGGAGGATGAGGATGTACTTTATTTCTGTGGCAAAGTACAGATATCTGTAGTTTTGAGTCATTTGTGCCTGGCATGGTACCTGAGGATAGGGTAGCATGGCATGCTGCAGTCCATGGGGTCACAAAGAGTCGGACATGACTAAATAACTGGACTGAACTGAACTGATGGTACCTGAGAATAGTATTTGGGGAATTTTAACCAGACATCTTCCTTGGCTGTCAATACTTGCTCTTCATCTAATAAAATCTCTCTAGTTTTAACTCTTTGGAATATTGCTACTGGTGTTGCTATTGTTCTTTGCAGAAACTGGAGTCCAATATTGCTCTAATATTGATTCTTTGAGTCTTAACTGTCTCACTTACCTTCTATTGTTTTATTCACATTACCGAGGCTTCTACAGGATTCACTGCAGACCTCTCCCAGTGGCCTTGGAAATGCATGTGTGGTTGTAGTGATGCCTCATTACAGGGATTTGAACATCATTAGATTCACCCCTGTTGTAGCTAAACCATGCTTGTTTCCAACATTTCTGTGTGAATGTCTTTAGATAGGTGAGTGTCCGAGTGCCTGTGCTGTGGCATTAATAAGATCAGTAGGTTTTTAAAAATGTTAAATCAATTGTATTTATGCTTAATGAGTAACAATTTACACATTAAAATGATATTCCTCTGGCCTGCTCCTATCTTAAATAGAAGTTGAATATAAAGTCTATGACTATTTGATGGAAACCAAAACAAAAGCTGAATTTAAGAGAAGTTACCAGGAGGTTATAACATCCTGCACAGCTACTGAAATTGCTCTGCAGTTTTGAGTTTGTTGCAGAAATATTATATTCTACTTCTTTTGATAATATGACAAGTGAAGAGTATAAATTCAATTTAAAAATTTTTTTGTTATATAATTGTGAGAGACATTCCAAGTACATTAGGAAAAAACCCAAATGGGGAGAAACTGAGCTTCAAATTCCTTCTACTCCAGCCTTTTAGCCGTTTCTCTTGGGTACTCTGTTTTGGGGAGTTGCTGGTGGCTTATTTTATGAATAAGTGATTTTGTTCCCCTCACAATACTCAGAAACTGAAATCTCTAAACTTATTGACCAGATTTAGGGGAGTGCATCTGCCCTCACAATGATTGGCCAAGTCAAAAGAGGAGACCCTCTTTCCTTGCATCCAGGACTGAAATGTTTGGATAGTAACTCAATCAGCACTGCCAATGGAGTTACGTTACTTTTCCCACTGCAACTACTGGGGATGACTGTGGAATGATGATATTCAGTCCAGGTCCTGGCAGGAAACAGACACACACTCATTGGTTGGCAGGGCATGGATAAAGCAAAAGAATTTGGTTTCTGCTTAGGACTGGGAGACTGGGTTGTGAGGATGCAAGAGGAGGGGACAGTTCCTGAAACATGGAAAAGAGGGATGGCTGTGTGCAGAGGGCTGCCTGGCAGGACTTGAGTTGCATGGAGGGGCCGGGCAACCTGCGACCCCCTTCAGGGACAGAGCTGGGAGTACAGATATCTTGACATCATTTTCCTCTCTGCTTCCCATCTTTTGCAGGTGGGGGCTCTCTGTTGGCTGAACATGAAAGTCAAGCGGCAAACAAAGGGCCCCACAGTTGGAGAACACAGAGCATCAGCCTTCAGGCCACAAAGCAGAGTGGAGAGACAGAGAGAGTATCTTCAGGAATCCAGCAAGGAGGCCTTTTATCCTCCTTCTTTCAGGTTTAGCTGGCTTGACTCTCTGTCCCATCTCGGAATGCTCTTCTAGAGGAGAAATGAGAAATTTCTCCATTTAACAGCTCTGACTCCATATATCAAATGGATATGTGAAAATGTGATGGAAACAAATGGTTTGTGATTTTTCTAATGGCCTAGACAAACCATAAGCCATGTTAGTTGTTTATCATGTTTAGCTTGGTTATTTTTCTACCCTTTTCCACAATCTCAGAATAAGCAGTCCATAGCCTAGCATTTCTCTTAGAGAGAGAGGAATGAGGGAACCATGGCAGTACATAGAATTTCCTGTTGTGAAGGATTTGCTTCCACCACAAAAATAGATCATTATTTCTGCCAGCATCTGATAGAGGCACAACAGTGACTTGGTATTCCAAATATCTCCTTTATGTAATTTCTGAATATCAAGGTGCCTGACATTCCATTCACAAAAATTTTGAAGCATTTTGCTGTTTTTTATTCTAGTTTTCCATCCTTTTTGTTTCAGTAGAAATACATACCATAATTTCAAGATAATAGATATTTTGTCAAACATGGTTACCACTCATAATGATCTTCTTCTTAGCTCTCAGTCCCTGTAGATTGACAACCTCCACAGCTGGGTTTAGCCATTTGGACCTCACCTGCAGATCTGTGCTTTGCCATGGTCCCTGGTACTAGGGCTTTGTCTGTTGGTGCCTGGAGCCTGGATGGAACTGAGAAGCAGTAGGCCAGTGGCTTCCAGCTTCAGTCAATGCCCCATGACTCTTCTTCTGATCTGGTGCCCATTTTCAGTGTGGTGCCTTGCCTGTTTCCATTTAACCAAGCCCCTACCCTAACCCAGAGTCAGTGAATGAGTCTGGGTCTCTGAGACCCTGTTGTCTGGATTCCCATTTTGGTTTCCTGCCTTGTATTCTGGAGACTGGTGCTTTGCTTTAAATCTTGACTTTCATTTTCTTAGGGATTGGAGATCTGTCAATGAACCTGACCCTTGTGCCTGGTCCCTACTACCTGTTGACAGATTTCCCAAACTACAAACTGCTCACTTTCTTGGATGATCTCCCATCATCTGGGGTCAAACTTTCCTTGATCTCCCACTCAGCTCTGCATTCTAACTGTACCAAGTTATTAGCCATGCCTGTACAGCTAATCATACCTGGTTTATGTGCTTCTGTTAATTGATAATCTGGTTCCATACATAATTTCTTCTCCAAAAGCTGGTAATAATTAAGATTTCTAGAGTGTAGGTGAGTTCCTCTGGGACAAGGAATCTCTCTTTTTTCTTATCAAGGAACTCCCAGTCCCTGAAATAGCACTTAATTTTTAAAATTAAATACAGAACTTAGAAATGAAATAGCTTTTTAGATGAGAGATTCTTAATATAAACATATGTGCATGAACATGTGTATGTTTCTCTGAAAGTCTTTATAAAATTCTTTAGATTCTCAGCAGCCCTTGTGGCCCTCAAAAGACTGAAATAATCACCAGCTTAACATGTACAGGAGAGGAAGGAATACATGACTTCCCCTTTTGAAAAGATTCATTCTTTTAGGGCATTTGGATATTGTGTAGCAATGTATTGAAAAATAGCAATACCGCTTGATGATTAGGTAAGCTTAAGTAATGAGTACAGAGTTTCTCTTTGGGAATTAATGATGCAGTGATCTAATGGTTCACCTTTAGCTTTTGGAAATGAGTGAGAAAGAGCAAGACTCAGATTTTAATTGTCCTCTGACCCATTGGAATTGAACTCCACTTCCTTAAAACTTCATTGATATTTTTCCATAGCTATAAATTATATATTTATTTCCTCCCCAGGAAAACATAATTTTCTGATGGTGAAACCTTTAGGTTGTTAAGTTGCTGAGTAGCAGAGCTTGTTGTTTATTCTATTTTCAGCCTATTTGATATAGTCTCTGTGACAAATTTTATCCCTTGAAGCTTGAGTAAATATACTACTACTTTGAAGTGCATGAGTATACCGTATGTATACCATATGTGACTGAGGACACTATCAAGCTGTATAGACAGTGCTTGATTGGATATTCAGTGAATAAATGGATAGTATTAGTTTCGGGAACAGTGTAGTGAAGTGGCTAAAAAGAGAATTTATTTTGGATCAATGCATTCTTTGGTTTAAATTCTAGCTGTTCTAATTTATGACTTTGGAAATAGGAATATTAAATTTTTTTTCCTCTTTGGATTATTTGAGAATTAGATCAAATAATATGGGTAAAAAATTACAGTGCCTGGGGGCAGAGTAGGCACTCAATAAAAAGTAGCTATTAAAGTTATTATCATTAGCATCATTATTAGATCACTTGTCTGGATTGCCTGTAAAAGAGTAGAATAATGTGTGTGTGTGTGTGTGTGTGTGTGTATTTCATTCAGATCTTAGGTAATAAGTTTGGAGCATGCTTTGGACTATTGAGTATCTATCAAGTTCTTAACTCTGGCTATACATCAGGATTGCCTGTGGAATACTTAAAAAAATACAGAGGCTTGGCTCCAGTTCAGGACTTTGGGGCTATCTCAAGGGCATGTGTATTTTTAAAAAGCCCAACAGATGATAATGATGTACAGACTGGTTCAAGAATTATTGCCATAGGTATTATATAAAGAGTGGCTTCAAAATGTGAGGTGAAGAGGGAGAGACCCAACCTTTGACAGAGTTGGGCTCTTAGATAGGAACAGAGGGGTACTGGAGTCCCATGGGCTTGGGAGGATATGAATTCAGTCCATCCACTTATGAGCTCTGTGGGCGAAAGACTGTAACCCCTGGAGGTGAGGAGCCATATCTGTCTTGTGCATCTGTATGTTCCTACCAGAGTGACCTTGAACAAACTGCGTAACCTCTCTAATTCCCCTGTGTTCTTATCTGAGAATTAATTTAGATAACTTATGGGTACTTATGTAATTTATGAGTAATAGATGCTCAGTAATTAGTTCCCATCCTTTGTATGTGTGTGTATACACGCTGCATTCTCAGAAGTGACCCCCTTGCTGGAGAAGGTCATCAAGAAGATGTGATTGCTAGCTTTCACAAGCTAAATCAAGGCAACTGGAGGTTCCTGACCGTCCCCCCCCCACCATCCCGGCCACAGAATGCATTATTCCCACCTTGCTACAGCAGGAGCAATTTTCAAGGACATGGCTATGCGATAGTGATATGCTGTTGAGACCATCTGGACTGAACACCTGACTGCACCCAGTCAAGGCCTCTCCATAAACCTTAAGATTTGGAAAATGGGGCCTACATTTATTTGTCTTATGATTGCCTAATTCAAGCCTCCTAGGGAAGTTCCTTGCAGGTTAACCCTACAACCTACTCTTCTGGAGTCGTCTGTCTCTATCTTAGGTCTCTCTTTGTCCTCCTTGTCCAGGGACTAGTTTCATATTTCACCCAGTAAGCTCCTGAGCTTGTAGACTAACACTCTCCCTATTTTTCTAGGTTTTTAATTCATGCTATTCTGCCACTCAGATTCTTTATCCCAACCAAATAGATTTATTTACCAGCCCTTGAACTTGTCCTGTATTTTTCTACTTTTCATTTAGCACTTGTCTCTATATGTGTATATCTCCATAAAGTTGCCCCCGACTCACATAATATGAAGTGATCGTTCTTTAAAAGAAATGGCTGTGTTAATTTTGTCACTTGATCCTGTGCTATATGTGTCTGTTTTCTATTACTAGACTGAACTGTCAAGTCTTTTATTGTTTAACTCTCTGTGAATTTATATACATAGCTCCTCAGCTAGATTGCTTTTAGACAGGCATTGGACCTTAATGGTAGGGACAGTATTAAAGTGCATTTCATACAGCAAGAGTTCAGTGAAGATGCATTGATTTAGAAAAAAATTTGTTTCACACTATTTTCTTTTGATTCCTTCATTTTCTCTTATGGGTTTTTGCTCAAGGTTGTTGTTGTTGTTGTTGTTGTTGAAATTCTTAGGCATACGCATTGCTGGCCCTGGCTAGAAGATAAATTGAGCACAAAGAATATTTGGGTAATATTCTAAATTTGGGTGTATATACTAAGGGTGTAAGAAGGAAGAGACATCATCTCTCTCTCTTCTTTGTTTGCCTGCCTACTGAATTCCCACCTGCTCTTTAAGCCTCACTTCTGCCCTTCCCACCTTCCCAGTACTTCCCAGGGAATGTGAGTTTTTCTTCCACCTGAGCTTATACCTTCCTTTCTGGAATATTGCTTTGTACTCTGTTGATCCGTTTATTTCTTCCACTGACCTGTGTGTTGCTGAGGACATAGGTTTTTGACTTAGTCATTTTGGTATCACTGGTATTAAGCACAGTGATTTACCCATAGAAAAACTCATTAACTCCTGAACTAATGTGAGAACACAGGGACTCAAATTCAAGTTGCAGAGGTAGGATATGGCAAAAGACAGTAGCAATAACATAGAAAAACCTGTATTAAGGTTCCAATGAGTGATATAAACAATAGGCCAGTGACTTTGAAAAGAATATTCAAGTAAACATAAGGAAGAATCCTTGGACAAGGTAGAACTTGATGGAGGGTCAGATGGGGCCATGCGGAGAGGATGGAGGAGGTGATTTCCAGCCGAAGAAATGAGCCAAGATAGGGAACAGGGGCAGGACATCAGAAAGGGTTTTGATTGCACATGACAGAATTAACTGTAGCTGGTTTAAGTGAAAAAGGAATTTCTTAAAGGATTTAGAGAGCTCACACAATCACACAATCTCTTCATCTGAGAGTAATACTTAGATGCTAAGGAGCATTCCCATACCCTAATATCCCTAATATGAAAGAGTCTGTGGGCTTGTAAACTTTCTGACTTATACCTTTGGAAGGTGGGACATGTGATGAGCAAAATAATCAGTGAAATAATCAGAATGCTGGGTGGTATTAAGCTATGTATTAAACTATAATGCGGTATTAGATATATAATAAGTAGTGAAGTCACTCAGTCGTATCTGATTCTTTGCCACCCCATGGACTGCAGCCCACCAGGCTGCTCCATCCATGGGATTTTCCAGGCAAGAGTGCTGGAGTGGGTTGCCATTTCCTTCTCCTATATATAAAAACTATATTATATATAATTATATATTATTATTATATATATAATTATATAATATATATGAAACTATAAATTAACTATAGATGACTTTCTGCCTGGGCATATTTGAATGATAGCAGCTGTATCAAGTAACCTAAAGCAAAGACCTCTGGAAAAATATTAGGAAATAAAGTTGGGAGGGTGAGAAAGAGTGAGATCTGGGAGATCCTTGAAGGGTACTACAAAGATGTGAACTTTTCTCTGGATGAAAGAGGGGCATGGAAGATAGTTGAGTGTATGTGTGTGGGGGTAGGGTGAGAAATATTCCAGAAAATGTCATATTTTGGCATTTCTTGAAGGCTTGAGATTTAGTTGCAAGAGAGAGTGCTCATGAGGAAGGAGAGTCTCAGGTCTGGCACTAAAGCACCTTCTGGGGAACATTGGCTTTGGAGAGGTAGGGGTAGCTTAGATAACAGTGAAGGTTCAAGAAATGATGAGGAGGGATATGGAATCATGTGCCTGTGACACCAGTCACCTCAGTGATTCAACTGTTTTGACCAGCTACATAGTACCTCTTTCTCTCTTCATATTCATATGGATCCCCTACCCCTGAAGCTGTGAGATCAGTGAAAGAAAACCCTCCCCAACAGAGGTTGATCTCTTCTTCCATCAAGGGTGTATGAGTGCATGTGTCCCTTTATTAGAGCACTAGATGAATTCCTTTACAAGAACCAAACAAGCTCTCAAGAAGTAAATGGGATGACTCAGTAAGTTGGGGGACCTATTCATTTAACTCTCCTTCCCTCCTTCATAATTCCCTTCTGTTCCTGGTGCTACTAGAACAATTTCTCCAAATTATGAATTCCATCAAGCCCAGAATTCTCAGATGCTTCCCTGTTCCCTATAGCAGTGTGTGCCAAATTGTGGGACAAATATTCCTGGTGAAATGTAAGATGATTTAAGTGGTCCATATGCATGGCATTAAGTCATCTTAAATTGCCTACTGAGAAATTTATTCCTTTTAAAATTCTCTTTGAGCCCTGCTTTTGACAATGAGGGGATGTAAGACTAGTTTGTCTAACACTTCTAATTTCCACTTTTAATAAGGAGAAAGGGTCTTAAGGTAAGTGTTCCAGGATATTATATTCTTTAAAAAATGTACGGCAAATTATTTCAATTTTTCATATATGAAAGTGATATAAAATTTTAATGTCCTGAATACTTAGGCATTATTTTTACTTTCTTGATGTGATAATAATGTTTTGAAAAAGTCCTTTAAATAATGATTGAGAATCCCACAAATTAATGTTGGACACCAAACTACAGATCCTGGCAGCTCAGAAAACACCAAGAGTGAACTTTTAAGGTAAACTAGACTCTGGGTGACTATGATATATCAATGGAGGACTGTCCTTGGTAGAGAATGTACCATTTTGGTGAGTGATAATGGGGGAAGTTATGTAGGTGTGCAGGCAGAAGGCATTTAGGAAATTTCTATATCATCCCCTCAATTTTCTTGTAAACCTAAAACTACTATAAATATTCTTTAAAAAATTTATGTGCATACATAACCAGGGAAGCCCTATGTATGCATGTATATGTGTGTATACATGTGTATACATGAGTGGTGGTGTTGTTGTTTAGTGCTAAGTCATATATTACTCTTTTTGTGATGTCATGAACTATATATAGCCTGCCAGGCTTCTCTGTCCATGAGATTTCCCAGGCAAGGATACTGAAGTGGGTTACCATTTCCTTCTCCAGGGGATCTTCCCCACCCAGGGATAGAGCCCATGTCTTCTGCATTGGCTGGCGGCTTCTTTACCACTGAGCCACCTGGTGGTAATAGTAAAGGGCCTGTATGCTCAGTTGCTTAGTTGTGTCTGCCTCTTTTAACGATGCTGTGGACTATAGCCTGCCAGACTTCTCTGTCCATGGAATTTTCCAAGCAAGAAAACTAAAGTGGTTTGCCATTTCCTACTCCAGGACATCTTCCTGACCCAAGGATCAAACCCATATCTCTAGCTCCTGCATTGGCAGGTGGATTCTTTACCACTATGCCACCCGAGAAGCCTACACACACACACACACACACACACACACACACACACACACACACACACACACACTATGAAATGACATAGTATCTGTGATCTGCTTATCACAGATCACTTAATTCATCCATGTGTGATTGTAGAACTGGTGTGAAAGGGGAATGTAGAAAGAAACGAAGTTAGGCATGGGTTGATATCTGTTGTGCTGGGTTCATGTAGATTTGTTTTACTGTTATCTCTACTTTTGTATGTATTTGAAAATTTCTATAAGATGTTTAAAAGCTAAAGGAAAATTTCAATGTTAAAAAATTGATTAATGTAGAAAAATAAATAATTTATAGAAAAACCAAATCAAATAATATAGATGGTATATGGATAAAGCATTAGTCAAATTACTTGAAGTCTGCAGCATATTGGTCTACTGGAAAAAGTTCCAAGTTTCACATTGTGGAATCTGAGGTCCTTTCTGTTAGAACTTTTGCATCTCCTTTCTTGCCTCTCCAGATGCAACAAAATCAGACTACCAGGAGTTTCCTGGTGTGTCAGTCTCTCACACACCTATGTCTTGATGCAGACTCTTCTGTTTCTCAGAATGCCATCCACACACACATTTGCTTGGAGAATTCCTGCTCGTTCTTTTTTTTTTTAAATTTTAAAAATAATTTTTAATTGGAGGATAATTGCTTTACAATGTTGTGTTAGTTTCTGCTGTACAACAACTTGAATCAGCCACATGTATACATATATCTCCTCTCTTTTGAGCCTCCCTTCCCCATCCCACCCCTCTAGGTCATCACAGAGCACTGAGCTGAGCTCCCTGTGTTATACAGGAGCTTTTCAGTAGCTCATTCATTAACTCTCAGCCTAAAGAATGGAAAGAAACGAATATTAGAGGCCCTGAAGGAAAAATTGAAATCTCGCAGGATTGGCTGGGACTACCAGGAAAAGGAGCCAAGTGTAACTCCAAGTTTTCATAGTGGTATGATGACAACTTTGACTGGGGAAGCTGCAAAAGCGAGGGGATCTTCTTGAATTATCATTAGTAAATGAGGCTTTAGGCATGTTGAATTTGGAATATCCTCCAGGGGCTTAGGATGTTGATAGTAGAAAGCTGGCAGGGGTAATTTCTCTTCAACCAGCTCTTGAGAATTCTATGGATAATTACATGGCAGAAATATGAACGAGTCTGTTCTTTCCCTCTCCCTTTCCTGTCAGTCATCTTTTGAGGAGTAGTATGCTGACAGACAGTGACGCAGAACAGAAAAAGAGCAAGAGTGAAATGTGAATCATTGGCTGCTTTTTTCGGGGTGTTGACAAAGGCTTGGGGGATGGGACAGTTGGAAACAATTAGTTGTTACTGAATTCTTCATTTTATTTTTAATTGGAGGATAATTGCTTTACAATGTTGTCTTATTTCTACCGTACAGCAACATGAATCAGCCCTAAGTATACAAATGTCCCCGTCCCTCTTGACCCTCCCACCCACCACCCCAGCCCAGCCCTTTAGGTTGTCACAGAGCCCCGGGCTGTGCTGCCCATGTTATCTAGCAATTTCCCATTAGCTATCTATTTTACATACAGTAATGTACATGTTTCAGTGCTACTCTCTCATTTCGTATGTTACTGAGTTCTAATCTGACTTCAGATTGTTGAGGGGCAGCTGTAGTTCAAGTGGCTTCACCTTGGCTTGTATACTGCAGGGGCTATTGGAGACATCTTACAAGACTCATCTAGACTCTGTGGTCCTTTAAACAACTTGTTCTTTAGTGAGGGGCAATAATATCAATATAGAATCTGAGGGAAATGAGGTGGGTCCTTCACCCCAAGCCTGGGTCATCCATCCATGGGGAGAGCGAACTACACTGGTTCTGTTTTCAAATTTCTGCTGCAAAGAGCAGCTTTGCTACTGGTGTGTTAGTACTTCGACTCTTCTACTATTTTGAGAAACAGCTCACTGTAATGACATGCTAGGGAGAAAGATTTTATCTAATTTTAGTTGGAGTAAATACGGTGCTGCTCCTCCATTGTGTCTGCAGTTTCCATGAAACTGTTAGTTATGCCACTGTCCTAATACCCATCTTATTATCTCCCCTTCCTTCAGCAGCAGCAGGGACCAGAGATAAGCTCTACTGAGATATTTTTGCAATTCACATCACTTTGTTTTATAGGCAAGAAGCATGTTTTTCTATGCATTTAAAACTGAGAAATACATGATTACCATTTTGGGTCTCCTTGTGAGCACAGGGTTTGACACTATTTGCATGTTATAATTATGACATTTTTGTAGCTCACTGTTAGGGCTTACACAAAATAGAATGAATCTGTAGAGGAAAAAGAAAATAAGAAAAGTGATGAATACATCAATGCACTGCAGTTATTCAGTGATGTGCAAAATCTGGAGGTAGCTTGTTTTGTCTGAAACATTTTACTTCTCAGGACCCACTTGTTAATTTTTCTTAATTTTTTTTACCAGTTTAGCCCTCTTGGTATTGACATTTTGTATTCTGAAGTTTAAGATGTCATGTTTGGAGACTTGTTCTCTGGTAAAGCGTTTCTTAAAATGTTAGATTGCTCTTGTCTTAGTTGGATTTTAGAGTCTGCCTCTGATATTATTTTAAGTTATAAACTTCTAATGATGTGTGGTATTTCTTTTCTGTTTCACTTAATTCAGCACAAGATTTTGTGAATAAAGTCAGATTTATTTTAGCATATGAAAAGAGAGGGAACAAAAAGATTCTTGTAGTAAAATTAAACCCTTTTTCAAATTGAGGCTGTTGCTTGGTTTGTGTTCTTGTTTAATGTGCATTTTTATTGTTTGGTATGAAGCTAGTGTTCATAAAGGTGATTTGTGAATATATGAAAAAATAATAAGAGATGCATCAGAATTGTGCATGCAATCTCCATGGTATATTTAAATACATTGTATATCTTCCCCAAGGAGCAAATTAAGCACTTACCCAAATTGGAAAGCCAATGAGAGGTTAGCTGTGGGCATGGCTGAAGTCTGTATTAAATATTCATTTAACATAGATTGTTGATCCATTGTATTCCCCTGGATGGTGTGGATGCCTGTCAACTAGAGAGTAATTCTCAGTTTTTGGTATGCATCCGAGTCAACTTAAGGGAGCTTCTTCACAGTACAGATCTCCCAGGCCTTGAACCCTGGAGATTTTGAGTTAGTTGTTCTGCAACAGAACCCAGGCATTTGTGTTTTGATTCATCAGAATCATCTGGTGAGTTTCCAGAATACACTGGTACCTCACATCTTCTGGAGGTGTGAGGTCTGGGAAGTCTGTGCTGATGGTCACAAAAGAATGAAAAAATCTGACTTATCTAGCAGGGGTGGTCCTTGGCAAGTATTATTTAACATCCCAGAACATATAGAGTTAGGAATAAGATTGAGGTCTCTCATGGCCATGAGAGATGATGAAAGATGAGAATTCTGCCTATCTCCAGGGAGATTGCCCTGAGACTAGATGATATGATGATGATGATGATGATGATCTTGATGATGATGATAGCAAAGTAGCTGTAAACTTTCTATCAGTCTTGCTTCTAGTAGCTCTAAGTAGAGGACTTTTGTGCTTATTCTTCTTTATGCATATGTGACTTTTGTCTGTTTAATTAACATCATTCAGTGGATACCAGCGCTCATATTCTTAAAATATTTATCATTAGCTGAACAAATTCTCCATCAATTATGAGGAGTTTGGGAGAATAATAATACCCTGGGTCTTTATTGGCAGTGCTAACAGAGACCAACACCTGATATATTTTATATATTCTCCGAAAGGTACATTTGCTATGTGAAATTTGAAATTTCTAATATGAAATGTGAAATTTCTTTATCAGTAAGTGAAACTTCATAGGTCAATTTCAGTTTCAGCAGGCTATTTTCAGTGGCCATAGCAGCACGTTTGTTGGTGCCAGAGATGATGGAGAACCTGAGATCCCTTTTCTCTCACCCCATATATAGACCATGCCAACACTGAAGTTAGTAAAACCCTAGGTTAGGAAGATCAGGACTTGAGTTCTAGTATTTTCTGTTTCTTTTTATGAGTTTTGTAACCTTGGACAAGCCACTTGAATTCTCAGGGTCTCACCCTCCTCATTTATAAAATTATAATGATGTGTTTGAAAGCAGAGGACTAGACCTGTTAAACTCTTGAAGCACATCCCACCTGCCAGTTCCTGTACTGAGTCTGCAGAGGAGAGAGGAATGTCTAAGGCCAGGTCAAGTCCAGTCGGGTGGGCAGAGAGGAAGTGGGCTTCTGAGCTCAGGAAGGCTGTATATCCTTTAAACCCTGGCCACCTCTTCAGTTTTGTGGCTGGTTGCTATGGTTTTTCCATGTCTCCTGGTTTGTAGATTCATGGATTTACTAAATAATGTCTGATAAAGCCTCAGTGGGACTCCTGAGTCATTTGCAAGAGATTAAAGACAATTTTACAGAGTTGTTTGCTGACTTGGAGAGTTGCAGTGCTGAAAACATGAACTTGTTAAGATTTGGATATACACTTATGATTAGGAAGAATTTTAATGAAACATTCATGACTCTTTCTTACATTTCTCTGGAAAAACAAATTCAATCACAGTAGGATTTTTTGTGTTTTGTTTCTCACTCAGTGCTTATTAGAATGCATTCCTCTGCCTGGGTGGTATAAAGATACAGTTAATGTTTCTCCTATTTTGCAAAGATATTATTGGACCCACAAATATACTCTGGCCTCTTGAGAAGAAAAAAGCTGTAAGATTTTCACTGTTTAAATTACAGAAGTAAAGGGAAATGATTACATTGTAATATCCCCACTGGCTGCTTGAGAATTCCGCAGAAAACAATAACACAGGGTGGATTATTTACTGTGGTGGTTTGTGAATCATGACTGCTGCCGTACTGCAAACCTGGCTTGTCTCCTACCTGTTGTCTGCTCTGGAAGGGTTGAATTTTTCCCTCCTCCCTTCACTGTTCACCCCCCTCCACCCTCCTCTGATACCTGGGAGGCTGAGCAATGAGGCTGAATTCACCAGTGTCTTAGTCTGCTGGGACTTGCTCTTGTTCACTCAGTCGTGTCCGAATCTTTGAGACCCCATGGACTGCAGCATGCCAGGCTTCCCTGTCCTTCACCATCTCCCAGAGTTTGCTCAAACTCATGTCCATTGAGTTGGTGATGCCATCCAACCATCTCATCCTCTGTTGTCCCCTTCTACTGCTGCCTTCAATCTTTATCAGCATCTAGGTCTTTTCTAGTGAGTTGGCTCTTTGTATCAGGTGGCCAAAGTACTGGAGCTTCAGCTTCATCATCAGTCCTTCCAGTGAATATTCAGGGTTGATTTCCTTTAGGATTGACCGGTTTGATCTCCTCGCAGCCGAAGGGACTCCCAAAAATCTTCTCTAGCACTGCAGTTGAAAGGCATCAATTCTTCAGCACTCAGCTTTTTTTATTGTCCAGCTCTCAAACACATACATGACTACTGGAAAAACCTTAGCTTTGACTAGATGGACCTTTGTTGGCAAAGTAATGTCTCTGCTTTTTAATATGCTGTCTAGGTTGGTTATAGCTTTTCTTCCAAGAAGCAAGAGTCTTTTAATTTCATGGCTGCAGTCACCAACCACAGTGATTTTGGAGCCCAAGAAAGTAAAGTCTATCACTGTTTCCCCACCTATTTGCCATGAAGTGCATTTATTTCTCACTGTCTTGGGTTCAAGATCAATGTGCCAGTCAGTTTCGTTTCTGGTGAGGGCTCTTCCTGGCTGCAGATGGCTGTCTGCTTGCTGTCTCTTACACAGCAGAGAGATATAGGGCCCTGGCCTCCTCCTCTCCTAGTAACGGTACTAATCTCATAAGGTGCTCCCCAGGTGGCACTAGTGGTAAAAAATCCGCCTGCCAATGCAGGAGATGTAAGAAATGCAGGTTTGATCCATGGGTCAGGAAGATCCCTTGGAGAAGGAAATGGCAAGCCACTCGGATATTCTTGCCTGGAGAATCCCATGGATAGAGGAGCCTGGCAGGCTCCAGTCCATAGGGTCCCAAAGAGTCAGACATGACTGACTGAGTGAGCACACACAATCTTATAAAGGGGGCCCCATCCTCAGGACCACCTCTAGCTTTAAGTGCCTCCTAAAGGCCCACATCCTGTGCTTAGTCACTCAGTCTTGTCTGACTCTTTGTGACCCCATGGACCGTGGCCCATCAGGCTCCTCTGTCCATGGAAATTCTCTAGGCAAGATACTGGAGTGGGTTGCCATGCCCTCCTCGAGGGGATCTTTCCAACCCAGGGATGGAACCCAGGTCTGCCGCATTGCAGGCAGATTCTTTACTGTCTGAGCCACCAGGGAAGCCTTCCTAAGGCCCACATCCTACTGCTATCTTACTGGGGTTAGGGCTTCAACATGTGAATTGAGGGGTGAGGGTGGGGGAACACAGTGCATAGTAACCAAGCTCTTTTGCCTTGCCTTTTGGAATCAAGCTGAATTTGTTTAATGGAAGACCCTGGTAAGAAATCAGAAAGAAAAACCACACATTGAAAAATCTTGCAGTTATCCTTTGGCAGAGAGATTATGAATGATTTTTCATCTTGTGACTTTTCCATATTCTCCAAATATATATTCCTTTAAAGTAAATGTTACTTTTCTATATTTAAACACACATATTACTATAAATGAAAAATTGTTTTCAACATGAAACCTTCAGTAAAACAAGGGTTATTTGTAAATAGTGTAGCATGGTCTTGATGTTATTGCATAATATTCTATTGCAAAACCAAGGAGCAAAAAGTTGACATCCAGGGCCCAGCTCTATCCCGATTTCTTTCTGCAGAGGGGGACAGCTTGGGTGACTGCCTTTACTAGCTGTATTTTTCTCCTTGCCAGATAAACCTGGTTATATATTGCATTTTTTACTTATTTTTAAAGAGAGAAATTTGGTCTGCCCTCACATCTACCTAATGTGTTGGTTTTATTTCTGGGTCTCTTTTGGGAATCTAGTTCTTTTTTTTTTCTTTTTTTTTTCTCATGCCACACCTTTTTTCCTTGCCAGGTGTAGACTTTTAAACTATTCTTTCAGATCAGGTTATGGAAAATTGATTTTCTTTCTGTTCATTCTCCCTTATAATTATGCAAAACCTGATCCAACCTCCTAGTTTTCTGTGTCCTATAGACTTTCAGACATGGAGTAATAGAGATAGATTTATAGGAAGCAAGGCCATCGTTATGATTTACACACAGTTTGTGTGCCCGTGGGGTTCCTGTTAAGATGAGGATAGCTCAGGTTGGGGTGGTGGTGGTGGGGAGGAATGCACTATACAATGTTAGCAGTCAATACCTTAGTGGTCTGTCAGATAATTAGCTGTTACTTTGAAAAGCAGATGCAGGTCCAGAAGGAATTGAAGCTTAGATGGAAAGGGAGGAAGGAGACAATAAGGACCCTTCGGGATACTAGCCCAAGCCTCACTTGATATGAATTTTCAGCCTAGGAGGTGAAATCTGAGGAGGAAGTACTGGGAAAGGGCAGTGGTAAGATGTCAAAGATGAATTTTGCCTCTTTTTTTTTTTTTTAATTAACCGCTTTTTTGCACTTCCTGGCACCAGAAATCGTGACAGTGAGCTACTAGAATTGAGTGTGGTCTGGTGCAGTAAAAATGGCATAAAATGGTAATTTTTGTTGGTCAGTTGCCAAGTTGTGTCCAACTCTTCACAACCCCATGGACTGGAGCATGCCAGGCTTCCCTGTCCCTCACCATCTCCCAGAGTTTGCCCGAGTTCATGTCCACTGAATTGGTGATGCCATCTAATCATCTCTTCCTCTGTAACCCTCCTCTCCTTCTGCCTTCATCATAGTTTTCATCATCATAACTTCTATTTATTGAGCATTTGCTATGTGCCAGGCTGTGCTGGGCATTTATATACCTTATACCTTTTCATCCTCTCAACGATGATGCAAAGTCGATTTTAAAACTCCTACTTGTGGGTGAGGAAACTGACCCTCAGGAAAATGAAGGAACTCATCTGAACCATAGTTGATAAATGATCCAGTTGAGTTTTGATCCCATACTCTGTGTTGTTACTAAATACAAAGTGGACGTCCCTCATAGTGGAGGTCCTGGATTTGTGTCCCAGCTCTGATCATAACAGTGAGCTTTCACTAGCACTAACATCTGCAGTGATCAGATTCCTGTGCTAGAACTCACAACTTACACATAACTGCCATCATGTCAGATGCATTAGAGTTTGCAAAGTGCTTTCTAACAAATCCTTTAATTTTATCCTCTCAGCAGTTCTGAGACATATCAAACATAATACCTGTTCTACAAACCTGCTTTATTATTAGACCTATAAAATGGATTTGGAGAAACCTTGCCAATCTTTCTACACTCACAGAACAGTTGCTTTGTTAACAAGGCTTGTAGCTCATCCTGTTCAGTCCACTTACTCAGAAGCCAGGACCCAGAGGAAAACGAAGAATAAAGATTCTTAGGCAGACGCTCTTGGAGGTGGAGCTGCAGGATCCTTCACTTGCATGGACCCCAAAATGAGTGTGTCCCCTCTCACATACTGCTTGTCATTCATTGCAAGTGCTGTTGCAGTGATTGTTGGAAGTTTTGGGATGCAGTTAAGGGGAGGTTGAGCTGGGGATGCAGTAAGCCCCCTACGTACGAACCTTCAATCTGTGAACTTTCAAAATGCAGACATGTGTCCACATGTCCAATCCAGTAAGTTATAGTTCACGTGTCTGGCATACATTGTCATGTGTGCGCATCGTCTACACGTGGTTGTGCAGCTTGCCCTCTGACGATCCTTCAGCTCTACCATCTCCCTCACCTGTTTACCCGACGCCAGCCCCTATATGCCAGCTGTTGTGCTGTCTTACTGTACTTTTCAAGGAACTGTACTGTAAGATTGAAAATGTTTTATTTTGTGTGTTTGGTTTCTATGTATTGTTTGGGTGAAAAGTATTATAAACCTATTACAGTGCAGTACTATATAGCCGATTATTGGGTACCTAGGCTGGCTTTGTTGGACTTGAGAACAAATTAGACTTAGAACTCGCTCTTGGGATAGAACTCGTTCATATGCAGGTGACTTACTGTACATTCTGTTTGGCTGTCACTACGTGTTATCTTCTTTCTGTACGTTTCACCTTCTTTGTTTTTCTTAGACTATTTCTTCTCCCTCATGCCCTTTCCCTAACCCTTTACATCAAAATTCTCATGGATAATCATGGTTCCTGTCAAATGCATGTCCCTCAAAAAGGCTTCCCTGATTATCCTACATGGATGGCCTCCTCCCTCCCCTTCCTTCCCACAGGGCTCACTGATCTCTCTCCTTTTTCTTGTAGCACTCATTTGCTGCCTACTGATGTGTTTTTTTTCTCGTCTCCTCAACAGACTGTAAATGCCTTTAACTTCCTCTCAGTTCCCCCTTTAACTCTCTTTACTCTGTGGTTAGAGTTTCTAATATCATCTCTCTATTCAGACCACAAATGCATTGAGAGCAGGCATCCAGCCCTCTTCAACGTTTTGTCCTCCTCCACTACCTTAATGAGTGCCTTGCACATAGAAATCTTTCAGTAAATCTCTGTCAGATGAATAAATATTTCTAGTTTTAACTTTTAAAGAAAAATAGAGATGAGGAAACACTGTTATTTATTATAATGTCAAATTATTTTTCAAAAAATTATGTGTTCAGCAAAGGTGACTGTATTATTTCTCTATTGTTATGTAATAAAGTTTTCCAAAATTCAGGGGCTTAAGACAACACCATTTATTATCTCACAGTTGCTTTGGGTCAGAAATACAGGTGATACTTAACTGAGCCTTCTCTCTCTGGATCTCTCACAATGCTGTCATTACCTTAACCCTCACCTGGGAAGGATCTCCTTCCTAGCTTACCTACACGGTTGTTGGCAGGGTCATTTCCAAGTAAGCTATTGGACTGAGACCTCAGGTCCTTATGAGTTGCTGACTTGAGGCTTCCTTTGGTCCCTTGCCATATGGGCCTCTCCACAGAACATCTCAAAACATGGCTGTTTGTTTATCAGATCAAACAAGTGACAGGGCAAAAGAGAAAGAATAAGTGGGAATCAGACTCTTTTATAAACCAGCCTTGGAAGTGAATTACACACATTTGCTGAATTCTATTTATTAGAAGCAAGTTACTAGGTCAGTTCAAAGGGGAAGGAACTACACAAAAATGTGACTACTGGGAGGCTGGGATCATTGGGCCATTTTAAAATGCTGTGTATTGGATACATAACTGTTTATGTGTGTGTTATAACACTTTATAACATAGTTATTGCTAGCTCTCCTATGAGGAATGGCTTCTATTAATACAATTGAGAATATAGCAAAACAGTGGAAGAAATGATCTTGAATATCAAGTTAAGAATGCAGATCTTACCATAAAGGCAATGGGAATTACAAATATGTAGTAAGTCCCCTATATATGAATGAGTTCCATTCTGAGAGCATGTCTGTAAATCCAATTTGTTCATAAGTCCTAAGAAGTTAGCCTAGGTACCCAACCAAGACAATCAGCTATTTATTAGTAGTACTGTACTATGATAGGTTTATAATATTTTTCACACAAATAATACATAAATACATAAAAAATAAACATTTTTAATCTTCTAGTACAGTACCTTGAACAGTACAGTAGTACAGTACAGTTTTGAAGTGATGAAACCAGTCATGGCTGGCATTAAGAGATGTGCCCCCTGGTTCTTTGCTGTATTTCTTCTTCAAGTCTTCATAAAGACTTTTAACTTTCTCTTGAATCATCGTTAAGCTGAGTGGGACTTGACACTAATGCTGATCCTGTACCTATACATTGAGAAGTTTCTCCAGCTCCTCCATCACTTTTCCAAGCTTCTTCAATGTTATTAATATTACTGACATCATTGGCACAGTAGACTTCACATGTCCCACTATCTTGTTCTTTAGAATCATGCAGACGGTTGAACAATTTATATGATAAGAACAAGCTAATTCTACACTCCATGATCTTAATTATTTTCTCTTTTGTTTCCATCAGTATCACTTGGCACTCTGAGCAGTACTGGCTATATCACTGCTGCCTTTATGCTTGCTTCTGGGCATCCTGGGCTTGAAATAAAGATACTGTACTGTTGTACTCTATGTGGTTATTGTTGTTTAGTCACTAAGGTGTGTTTGACTCTTTTTCTACCAGTTGGACTGTAGCCCGCCAGACTCCTCTATCCATGGGATTTCCCAAGCAAGAATACTGGAGTGGGTTGCCATTTCCTTCTCAAAGGGATCTTCCTGAACCAGGGATTGAACCTGCATCGCCTGAATTGGCACGTGGATTCTTTACCAATGAGCCAGAAGGAAAGCCCACTCTATACAGTACTGTACAGTTAAGTACTCAGCAGTAAAGAATCCGCCTGCACTGCAAGAGATGCAGATTCAATCCCTGGGTCGGGAACACCCCCTGGAGGAGGGCATGGCAACCCACTCCAGTATTCTTGCCTGGAGAACCCCATGGATCCTGGTGGGCTATGTAGTCCATAGGATTGCACAGAGTTGAACATGACTGAAATGACTCAGCATTATCACGAGCCCTGATGACCAGGGCCGTGGGTTTTATTTTGTATCCATAGCACCTCACACACTGGTTTTGTGTATAACGGGTGCTCAGAAATCCAAATCGGAGGATGTTTTTAACCTATTGAAGATTGTACAGAGACATTTCTCTTTATGAAGCATTATTAGGAGGGCTGTTTAAAAACAGCCAGTTGTGTAATACAGCTAGGAAGAGTCCTGTGGGTGAGCTTGGGCTATGGGGAAATTATTGTTGGCATAATATTGTTTCCTTTTCAAGATACTCTTGTGGAGCTCTGCTCTCCTTGGTTTCCCAAGTGGAACTGCTGAATTCCACCCCATGGCCACCCAGGGAACTTTGCTGTGTTTTGGAAGAATAGTTCTATATCTGCCCCCCTCCCCCTACCCCAGCAACCTGTGGAAGGAGCTGGCTGCCAAGAGGAGGAGCAACGTTCTATGATGCAATGGATTCCTTGTGGTACTTAAGAATCTGGTAAGGAACACAGACTGCTACTATGGAATTTTTAGAAAATTGGTTTGAAAGCATTCTGCAGGTCATGGATAGAGGTCTACTACTAAAGTAGATGTGTAGTCTTTTTCAAATTTAAATATTCTCATTGCCTGAATTTTCTAATTCTCATTAATTTCCCTATCACTTGAGTATTTGGCCCAACTGTGTCTATTGGATTGCCAATTATTATTATTTAGAATATACTCTTTCTGTAGGCGTTGAAATTCTGTACAAAATATTCTGTGCTCATAACCTTTTCTAGGGTGGTGGTTTCAGCCCTGGATATACGTTATAATGTGTAGGGAATTTTTAAAAAACTCTTCACACTTTCCTAGACCAATGAAAGGAAAATCTCTGGCATTGAGTTTGGGGCATGGATATATATATGTGTTTTTTGACAAACTCTTGGTAAGATTCAAATGTGCATGTAAGGTTTTCACAAGATTCAGATGTACATCTCAGGTTGAGAAACTCTGATCCAGCAGCCTGAGATCTCAGCAGGAGTTCATGGGGAAGCACCTGCCTGTGGTGAGTGGCTGTATTGATTTTTGCCTGACTGGGTGATTACTTCTGTATTTCCTTTTTATAGAAATTATATGAGAAGAGACTGGGGAGAAGACATCATTAGCAGGGCTTGAGGATTCATCAAAGTGACCTTTCCTGACCAAAACAAAAGTAGATGTAGGTTATTTAGCTGAAAGCCTAATAATGTCTTACGATGAGTGTTGTTTGTAAAAGTCCTCCATGCATTTAAAAAGATAACTGTGTCCAAGTGCTAGTTAAAAATCTGTCTACTTGCTAGATTTGCAAGAAAGGAAGGGGTGGAGGGAAAGACTGCCTTATAACTGTATATGAGACAAGATGTGTGTGTGTTAGTCGCTCAGTCATGTCCTACTCTTTGTGACCCTATGGACTGTAGCCTGCCAGGCTCCTCTGTCCATGGAATTGTCCAGGCAAGAATACTGGAGTGGGGTGCCATTCCCTTCTCCAGGATATCTTCCCAACCCAGGGATTGAACGCTGGTCTCCCCCATTGCAGGTAGATTCTTTACCATCTGAGCCACCAGGTAAGATGAGGCAAAGTAGTTAACCAAAAAAAAAATCACTTAAGTGTGGGCTTCTATAGAGCTCCATTTGGGGGAATCTCACATAGGACTGTTAATTTTTCTCTTAAACACAGTAGTAGACAACCGGATACTACTTGCTGCAGAATTCTGTGTTCTTCTGCCTTTCATATGGGCATCTAGAGAAATACTGGATGAAGATAGAAAATAACTGTCTCGTAATGAGAACCCAACATGGGAGACAACAAAAGGAACGCAGATGTATAGAATAGACTTGTGGACTTTGTGGATGAGGGTAAGGGTGGGATGATATGGGAGAAGGGCATTGAAGCATGTTAATTGTCATGTGTCTAATCAATCGCCAGCCCAGGATTGATGCTCGGGACTGGTGCAGCGAGATTTCCCGGGGGGGAGGGAGGAGGGAGGGGGGACCCGGAGGGGAAGCATATGTAAACCCATGGTGATATCATGACAATGTATGGCAAAAACAATAATAAAAAAAAAAGAAAAGAAAATAACTGTCTCGTAAGAAAAATCAGTAATTACTTTCTTGTTAGTGTTCTAAAGCTTGTAGAATTTTATTTTTATGCTTGGTGAATTGATGCTTTCTGAGAAGCTATTCTACATGGGTATGTAGGCAATGTCAAATCCCTCTGATTGCTGCTTAAAGACTCTTTGTTTGTTTTTTGGACTCTTAAAAGAAACACATCCAGTATCAGAACAGACCCAGTTTATTCTATTAACTGTGCTCGTGCTCAGTTGCTCAGTTGTGTCTAACTCTTTGTAATCCCATGGACTATTGCCTGCCAGGCTCCTCTGTTCATGGGACTTTTTTGTCCAAGCAAGAATACTGGAATGGGTTGCCATTTCCTCCTCCAGGGGATCATCTTGACCCAGGGATCAAACCTGCATCTCCTGGCAGACAGATTCTTTACCACTTCCCCTGCTTGCCACCTAGAAAGTCCCTCTATTAATTGTGCTCCATCGCTCAAGTTGTTTCCAGCTCTTTGTGACCCCATGGACTGTAGCCCGCCAGGCTCCTCTGTCCATGGGATTCTCCAGGCAAGAAGACTGGTCTATTGTAGTACTACTTAAAAACCCACTTATCTTCATTTATTATGCACTCTATCTGTTTTTTCCTCTTTAACATAGTCAAGCAATTCTTTCCTATACATTTTAAAAATCTTAAACTTTTTTTTCCCCTTGAATATCCTAATATTCCCTGATATTTGCTTCTCCCATGGTCTTTCCCTTCTGTGTAAATGAGAAATCCACTCTTTCTAGTTGCTCAGACTAAGACTTTGGGATGATCAAGATTTCACCTGCAAGTCCTCCACAAAGATTTTTAACTGTACCTTCAAAATATGTTTTGTTACCTTTCTTGCTCTGTTCCACCTAGTCCCAGTCATCCCTTCTCTCTCCTGGTATATTGCTGAACTCTGTTGACCACCCTTTCTCCTTCTGCCCTTCACTCTCAGCTACTTCTAGCACAGTAGCCAGAGAAATCCTTTTACATAATTAAGTAAGATGATGATATTCTTAAGTCCTAAGTCTTCTAATAGCTTTCTGTTTCATTCAATATAACAGCCATAGTCTTTACAAAAGCTTCTGTGGTTCTGAATAATTTGGTACTTCTGTGGCCGTATTTTCTGCTACTTTCTTCCTTGGTCACTCAGCTCTAGCCACACTGACTTTATGCTCTTTCTAGAACAAACCTGACTCTACCTCTGAGCCTTTGCAGTGGGTGTTTCCTCTGTCTGGACCACTCTTCCTCAAGATCTCTCTCTGCTGGACTTCCTCTTCTCTTTCAGGTCTATTATTTAACTTCATAAGTCCAATGACAAATTAAAATGGCAACTTCTTCATCATTTTTACCTGCCACTTTTTCCTCAAAGCACTTATCACCATCAAACATATTATGTATGCTATCAATCTGTCTCTACTTCTTTTGTAATATCTATCTACCCATCTGTTTTTTCACTCTCTTCTTTCACCCTCATCAATAGGCTCCTGAGTTCCTTTTCAAATTTCTGCCATTAGGGTCGTATCATCTGAATATCTGAGGTTGTTGATATTTCTCCCAGAAGTCTTGATTCCAGCTTGTGAGTTATCCAGTCCAGCATTTTTCTTGATGTACTCTGCAAAGAAGTTAAATGAGAGGGTAAAAATATACAGTCTTGACATCCTTAAAACTCAACATTCAAAAAGCTAAGATCATGGCATCCAGTCCTATCACTTCATGGAAAATAGACAAGGAAAAAGTGGAAACAGAAAGATTTCCTTGGACTCTGAAATCACTGAATAGTGACTGCAGGCACAAAATTAAAAGATGTTTGCTTCTTGGAAGAAAAACTGTGACAAACCTGGACAGTGTATTAAAAAGCAGAGATATCACTTTGCCAACAAAGGCCCTATATATCAAAGCTATGGCTTCTCTAGTAGTCATGTATGGATCTGAGAGTTGGACCATAAAGAAGGTTGAGTGTCAAAGAATTGATGTTTTTGAACTGTGGCAGAGAAGACTCTTCAGAGTCCCTTGGATAGCAAGATCAAACCAGTCTATCCTAAAAGAAATCAATCCTGAATATTCACTGAAAGAACTTTGCTATAGCTGAAGCTCCAATGCTTTGGCTGCCTAATGAGAAGAGCTGATTCACTGGAGAAGACCCTGATGCTGGGAAAGATTGAGGGTAAAAGGAGAAGAGGACAGCAGAGGATGAGATGGTTAATGGCATCACTGACTCAGTGGACACAAGTTTGAGCAAACTTGGGGAGATAGTGAAGGACAGGGAAGCCTGGCATGCTGCAGTTAATGGGATCACAAAGGGTCGGACACACCTTAGAGACTGAAAAACAACAACAACCTACCTTCCTTGGTGGCTCAGTGGTAAAGAACCTGCCTGCCAATGCAGGAGACATAGGTTCAGTTCCTGAGTCTAGAAGATCCTCTAGAGTAGGAAATGGCAACCTACTCCAGTATTCTTGCCTGGGAAATTCCATGGACAGGGGAAACTGGCAGGCTCCAGGGTGTCACAAAAAAGTCTGAAATGACTTAGCAACTAAATAAAAGCCACAACAGCAATCTACCTACCTACCATCTATCTACTATCTCTCTTTGTCCTTCCCCGAGCCCATGCTCTGGTCACTCCTGTGTTGCCAGGATCTAGAACACTGCTCACACTGTAGATGCTCAGAAGGACTTGTTGATTGAACATTGAATGAATGAGTAATGTATTCTAATTTACATTAGCATACTAGTGATTTGGCTTCTGACATAGCTACCAAACTTTTGTGATACATGGAAACAGAATTCTGGATTTTAAGATTACTGTTTGATTAAAAATCTTTTAGGTGAGATACTTTATTCTAATAAACTAGTAAAGATCATCTACAAGCATCAGAATAGTCCTCCAGGCTTCTTTGAAGACAGTTGTTACAATACTGTTCTTTATTTCTCCCTGTTTCTGGGGAATATAATAAACAGCTGAAATTCTATACTGAGAAATGACTACAGGGTAGAGACAAATTTCAAGAAGTACAAGGAAACAAAATAATAGAATAGACTCGTGGACTTTGTGGATGAGGGTAAGGGTGGGATGATATGGGAGAAGGGCATTGAAGCATGTTAATTGTCATGTGTCTAATCAATCGCCAGCCCAGGATTGATGCTCGGGACTGGTGCAGCGAGATTTCCCGGGGGGGAGGGAGGAGGGAGGGGGGTTCCGGAGGGGAAGCATATGTAAACCCATGGTGATATCATGACAATGTATGGCAAAAACAATAAAAAAATAATAAAGGATGTAACATTTAGGCCATTAGCCACCTAAAGGGTGAGATTATGAGTGAGTGTTTTTTAATATCTGCTTTTTAAAAGTTTTATACACTAAATATAAAGATCTGAAAGTATTACACAACAAACTAATTTCAAAACAATGAAATAGATAAGAGGTATCTATCATGTTTCAACAATGTGTTTTCAGTTCCTATGGATAAACATGTACCTATTGAGAGAAGATGGAGAAGAACATGGCAACCCATGTCAGTATTCTTGCCTGGGAAATCCCATGAACAGAGGAGCCTCGCAGGCTACAGTCCATAGGGTGGAAAAGAATCAGACACGACTGAAGCAACTTAGCATGCATACTCGCATGCGTGAGGGTAGGGTTAAGTGGTTGCAAGACCAGTCAAGGGGGTGGTCATCCAAGCTGAGGCCTGAAGAATGAGGCTAAGGCAGCTTAACGAGAGTGTTCCAGGTGGAGAGGAAGAAAAAAGAGGCCAGGAAGTTTGGACCCTAGTGAGCAAGGAGCAGAATTCCATGCCAGAAAGATGGCTGGGATCAAATTATTTAGGATTTGGGCTGCGGTAAGGAGTATGGAGCAGTGGGGCTATGAGTGGTTTTTAAAAGGGCCTACTCTCTTTTAATAATTTTTTAAAATTTACTTATTGGCTGCACCATGTGGGATATGGGACCTTAGTTCCTTGACCAGGGATTGAGCCTTCACACCTTACATTGCAATCTTGGGAAAAGGGTCTACGTTGATCTGATTCTGTCTTAAGGTCTCTTTGGGCCACTGAAAGGAGATAATGTAGAAGGATGAGAATCAAAAGAAAACAATGTGTTGAAATGTTTTAGTTGCAGACGAGGCAAGAGATGGAAGTGTAGCTGGATATCTTAAATCCTAAATAGCTAGATTTAAAATACATTTTGGATGCTGAGAGATCTTGCTTATCTTAGATGTGGTAGGTGAGGGAGATCTGGGGGTTCAGAGAATGATGGGGAACGGGTGGTGAAGGAAAAGGGTTAAACTAGGGATGACTTCTAGATCTTCAATTGAGCAACTGGGTGCATTAGAAAGACTGGAGGAGAAATCGGCTTTGAGTGGATGAAAATAATTTTAATTTGAATGTGTTGAGTTTGAAATGCCTCTTTCCATCCAAGTGGGAATATCAAATAGGCAGCCAAAAGCATGAACCTAGAGTTGACAAATGAAGTCTAGACTGGAGGTTCAGATGTGGCATGCATCAATATATGGATTCTTATTGCACCAGTGTATGGATGGATGGGAGCATTCAGGGGATGAACTATAGATATAGATGAGACAAGGCCTAGGACAAAGCACACACATTTTAAAGATTTCGCACAGGAGAGGATGGCAGCAAGAGTGATGAAAGTCATGGGTATATATTATCATGAAAACCAAGAAATTTGTTGTTCAGTTGCTCAGTCATGTCCGATTCTTTGTGACTCCATGGACTGCAGCATGCCAGGCTTCCTTATCCTTCACAATCTCCCTGAGCTTGCCCAAACTCATATGCACTGAGTTGGTGAAGCCATCCAACCATCTTGTCTTCTGTTGTCCCCTTCTCCTCCTACCTTCAATCTTTCCCAGCATCAGGTGTTTTCTAATGAGTCAGCTCTTCACATCAGGTGGCTAAAGTTTTGGAGCTTCAGCTTCAGCATCAGTCCTTCCAATGAATATTCAGGGTTGATTTCCTTTAGGGTGGACTGGTTTAATCTCCTTGCAGTCCAAGGGACTCTCCAGAGTCTTCTACAATACCACAGTTTAAAAGCATAAATTCTTCAGTGCTCAGCCTTCTTTATGGTCCTATTCTCACTTCCATACTTGACTACTGGAAGAAACAAGAGATAATACCATTTAGTGGATGTGGGATTGCTAAGGTGTGTCTGGTCCTACTCAGAAGTCAAGTATGATAATGTGGTCATCAAACTTGGTACTTTGGTCAGGATCTCAGTGAAATGATTGACAAACCAAGTCAGGCCACCTAGAAGCTTCATCTTAGCTTCATCCTATACAGCCTAGGGCTTACCTGAGTTCCAGGTGTTTTGTTGAGTCCACTTAGGTATCCTAGGTGTGTAACTTCTCTGGTTCCCTGAAGATCTGGTCTGCCTCTCCCTCTCTGCTTTGAGGAAGTTGAGGATTAATCTTGAACACAATCCAAAAAGAGAACATGACATGCTCCATGGGGGCTGCATAGTTCTGGTACTGCTCCGGTGCGTTATAACTTCTACATGGAAGATACTGAGGATAGAAGGATAAAGATGGCCAAAAAGTCTTTGATATTCATCTCATTGAGGTGTGGGGTCTATTACCCTTCTCCTGAAACTAGGGGCTCTATAGCTGCCTTGAAGGAATAGAGCAGACGTGTAAAAGTGATGTTGGGCCAGTTTCCATTCCTGGCCTTAAGATACTGGCACATTCTACATCCTGTCTCTGGAAACACTTGCATTTGGAGCCCTGGGATGCCATGTAAGGAGTCTGACTTCCCTGCTGGAGAGACTACATGGAGAGACGCTAAGATTACCAGGAGGATAAGAAGAGCCTATCTAACTGAGCCCAGCCTTCCAGGCATGTGAATGAAACTGTCTCGTGTCTTTCAGATCAGCCCACCTATTTGCTGAATGGAATGACTGATGTCTAGGGGTAGAATTCCTAACCCATAAAGTCAAAAGATGTGTTAAAACATTCTTATTGTTTTGATCCATGAAATTTTAAGGTAGATTGTTACGTAGCAGTAGATAAGAGGAGCCCTAGGAGGCCCTCTGGGCGTTTAGGTCAGTTTTCCTTAAGCAGAAGACCCATTGTCCTCTGCACAAGAGCAATATTGTTTCTTTGTCGCTATTTGAATTATCTTTTTTTTTTTTTTTGGTGCCAGTCAAATCTTTTTTTAGCATATAAGAGGCAATAAAAGAGAAAAACTTATTGAAGAAACTGTCAGTTAATAAACAGAATTTTTAAGTGAATGTGAAGAATAACCTAGTTTACCTTCTTGCCATAGGTCGGCTATTGTCTAACTCCTTACATCTGCAATGCAACCACCGATGTTCATTATGCTGACCTTGATATTCTGTATCTTATTTTAGCGTCAAGTGTTGCATGGGTGATACCACAGCACCATGATGTAATTGATGGAAAAGTGCCAAGAAGCACAGTTAAAAGACGGAAAACTTATTTTACTGCAAAAGACACAGAAATTTACCTCTAAGCAGGTAAACACAGGAATCAAGCTGTTCACTATGCTCCCAGGCACAGGCTCAGGCTTTCCAGATTCCCAGTTTTCCCATGGGGACTCCAAAGAAGCATCAGCATGGCCTGAGGATGTCACTGGGTTCATTCCCAGGTTTTGTTTGCCAGTTTGTTTGTTTGTGTCCCTTGGCCAGGGCTATGACCAGGAAGAGGGTAGTGAAGTGGCTAGGGCACAGTTTTAAAGAAGGCACTCCCAGGGTTGTGCAAATGTAGGATCAGTGCCTGAGTGTGTGAGTGCCTCCTTAAATTTTCCACCAAGGCATCATACTCACCTCAGCCAAGTCCAGTGTCTGCTCCCAGCCTCTCCCAACTGTTCTGGATTTCCTGTATGCCACCCCCTACATCAGATATATGTAACTGATGCGGAATATCTCCAGCATATTTCTGAGTGATAGCTTCAGCAGCAAGTGAAATTGAGGTCGATTTCCCAGGCATCTCTGAATATTGAGAGCAGAACCAGGCTTTAGGTTTTCTGGAAGTCCATTTGCAGAAGCAAACTAATTTTTCTAGTACTATAGTTGACCAGAATATTTGATTTAAGCAGCCTTCCCCACTACAGTGGAAGAAAAAGCATTAACTGTACCTGAGATGGTCATATTTGTCCATAGATAACATTTACTTGATGGGACAGGTTATTAAGTGAACTTCCCTGCTGAGTTTGTTTCTCCAGGCCCCTTAATGGCTTGCTTTACTTTTGCAAAATGCCCTTGTTACCTGCTGTTGTAGTTATTATGGTACATGAACACACCCTTAATCTTACCCTTAGGAACCTACTGGTTTTTAAAAATTTGCTTTTGCCTCATGATACACTGAGCTGTAAAGTGAATTTCTAGACTAGATTGTAATCACTGTTTGCTAAAAGAGACAACTTTAGATTCCAGTATAATTTGGTGTGCTATCAGTTCAGTTTAGTTGCTCAGTTGTGTCCAACTCTTTGTAACCCCATGGACTGCAGCATGCCTGGCTTCCCTGTCCATCACCAACTCCTGGAGCTTGCTCAAACTCATGTCCATTGAGTTGGTGATGTCATTCAACCATCTCACCCTCTGTTGTCCCCTTGTCCTCCTGTCTTCAGTCTTTCCCAGCATCAGGGTCTTTACCAATGAGTCTTTTCCAATACTTTTCCAAAGTATTGAGTTTCAGCTTCAGCATCAGTCCTTCCAATGAGTATTCAAGACTGATTTCCTTTTAGGAATCACTGGTTAGATCTCCTTGCAGTCCAAGGGACTCTCAAGAGTCTTCTCCAACACCATGGTTCAAAAGCATCAATTCTTTGATATTCAGCCTTCTTTATGGTCCAACTCTCACATCCATACATGACTACTTGGAAAAACCATAGCTTTGACTAGTCAGACCTTTGTTGGCAAAGTAATGTCTCTGCTTTTTAATATGCTGTCTAGATTGGTCATAGCTCTTCTTCCAAGGAGCAAGTGTCTTTTCATGGCTGCAGTCACCATCTGCAGTGATTTTGGAGCCCCCCCAAAAAATAAAATCTGTCACTGTTTCCATTGTTTCCCCATCTATTTGCCCTGAAGTGGTGAGACCAGAGGCCATGATCCTAGTTTTCTGAATATTGAGTTTTAAGCCAGCTTTTTCACTCTCCTCTTTCACTTTCATCAAGAGGCTCTTTAATTCCTCTTCACTTTCTGCCTTAAGGGTGGTGTCATCTGCATATCTGAGGTTATTGGTATTTCTCCTGGCAATATTGATTGCAGCTTGTGCTTCATTCAGCCTGGCATGTTGCATAATTCTGCATATAAGTTAAATAAGCAGGTTGACAATATACAGCCTTGGTGTATTCCTTTTCCAATTTGGAACCAGTCTGTTGTTCCATGTCCGGTTCTGACTGTTGCTTCCTGACCTACACACAGATTTCTCAGGAGACAGGTAAGGTGGTCTGGTATTCATAAGAAGCTTAAAGCATGGGCAAGTGTTGTCTCTGTGACTTTGAAACCGTGGGTGAAATGACACTGTTTTAGCCTTTGGCTTTTTTTAAAGGAAGAAATCAGGTATATGACAAATCAGGCAACAATAGCAATAAGGAACAAGTTAAATCTTAATAAAAATGAAACAGGTGATTGGGACTGACAAAATACATACTACTATATATAAAATAGACAACTAATAAGAACTTGCTGTATACTCTACTCAATACTCTGTATATGGCCTATATGGGAAAAGAAGCTAAGAAAAGAAGGGATATATGTATATGTATGTGTATAACTGATTCATTTTGCTGTGCACCTGAACTAACACAACATTGTAAATCAACTATACTCCAGTAAAAATTTTAAAAAATAAAATTTTAAAATGACAAAAAAATGAAATAGGAAAAATAATGAAATAGGACTAATAACTGATAGAGTTAATCAAGTTGCAAAAATTAGGGCACATTAAAGAATCAGGTGTTTTAGTAACTTTATGGCATAGCAAGCATTCCCTTTTTTCAAACACACATCTGCAGGGGATTAGCTATATGATTAGAAATCTCGGTCCATTCTCTACTCTAGATTTAAATCTTTGTCAAATATTCTTATTACTTCAATCAGCTTAAATTTGTGAAAGTGATGATCCTTATAGAAGTAGGTCCTTGTGTTGAGATCTGATGCTAAAAATACCAGTCTCTGGGGCTTACTCTTTTCTACTCTAAAACTCAAGTTTTATGTCACCAAAAAGGAAGTTTTCTTTCCTTTTTATTCATACTCATTTGATAAATACTTTCATAAGGGAAGAATATATAAAGTAATTTGGGCTTATGTATTATAGATATTCTGAAGAGGACAATTAATGAAGTTCAGAGCAAGATGTTAATTACTGATATGTCTGCCAGTCAAGTCACCTCTGATGAGAAACATACCTTACATTGGCTTTTAATTTGCCTCTCCTACTGACTTGCTTTATGTGCTATAAAGAATTCCAACTGTAATTACATATGGTATGACATTTTATCTTACTCACCTAGTATCACATTTTGCCCTCAACTGCTGCCTTAAAAGCTCTTCATCCTACTCTTGATTATATTAATTTATTTAGAAAGTGGCACAGATGATGTGTAGATGCATGCAATTGATTAATAATGATAAGCCTATTCTGAAAGTTGTATATATCATAAGTTTAATACTATGATGGTCTTTTTTCTTTTATGGTTTCTTATTTTTGAGCTATAATTGACATAGAACATTACACTAGTTTTAGATGTATAACATAATGATTCAATATTTGTATGACTTGCGGAATGATCATCACAATAGGTCTAGTTAACATCCATCACCAAACATGGTTACAAAAAATTTTTTTTCTTATGATGAAGACTTTTAAGGTTTACTCTCTTAGCAGCTTTCAAATATGCCATGCAGTAATAATAACTATAGTCACCATGCTATACATTACACCCATGACTTATTTTATGATTTCTCAGTGTGTGTACGTTTTTTTCCCAGATCTCTTTTCTCAGCAAAAGGTCATAAAAATTCTCTCTTGTCTTCTAAAATTTTAAAGTTTTGTTTTTCATATATATGTTTTTAATATACTCAGAATTAGTTTTTGTTTATGATTTTGTGTGTGTGTGTATATGTGCTCAGTTGTGTCTGACTCTTTGCAGTCCCAAGCCTTCCAGTTTCCTCTGTCCATGGAATTTTCCAGGCAAGAATACTGGAGCTGGTTACTGTGTCCTATTCCATGGGATCTTCCTGACCCAGGGATTGAACCCGTTTCTCCTGCCCATGTCTCCTGCATTGCAGGCTGATTCTTTACCACTGAGCAACAGGGGGGAAATGACTCTTTACCATGTAGTATAGGCATCCAAATTTATTATTTTTCTCACATGGATAACTGGTTGTCCCAGAATATTTATTGAAATACTTATTCCTATGTTCTCCTGGTTATTTGCAGTTACACCTTTCCCATGTATCAAGTTTTCATAGAGGCAGGGGTTTACTTCAGAATCCTCTCTTCCATCAGACAGTTTGCCACTCCTCTTACCAATACCACAGTCTGAATTACTACAAGTTTATAAGAAGCTTTGATATCTGTGAGTACTGGTTCTTCCACCTAGTTCAAAATCACAAGGCTATTCTTGGCTTTTAGCTCTTCATAAAAATTATAGAATCAGCTTATCAAATTTCATGAGCAACTTTGTTGATATTTTCATTGGAACTGCATTTGATTCACAGATGAGGAGATTCTCCTTTTGAACATTGTTTATACCTTTGTTTATTCTTATGTTTTAAATTTCTCCATGATGTTTCGTAATTTGTTCCATATAACATATCTTTATGCAGTCCATTGTGAATGAAATATTCTTGAATTTGTATTTTCTAATCCAATATTACCCATATAAAGGAATTTTATTGATTTTAGAATGTGGATCTTGTATTTCACAACTTGGCCAATCTTTTTATCACTCCTAATAATTTATTCATATATTTTCTTATATTTTCTGTGTTAAAAATCATATCATGTATAATAAGGGACCATTTTTTCTCTTTTTTTCTAATTATTGTTCCTCTCAATATTTTTCTTGATTTAATGTACTGGTTAGAATGTCTGTAGGATACAAGTTATCTGTCTGAAAAGTAGAGATCCTTACCTTGAAATAGAATTTAAAGAGAATCGTTCTAAAATTTTAATATCAAGTGTGATGTTGGCCATAGGGTTTGATAAAAATATTTCCAGGTAATAAGCAAAATTGCTGTAGTCCTATGAAAGGTGTAAAACAACAGGTTGTTGGAACAAGATACGATCTTCACTTTGCAATTGGTCCTGAGGCTGTGATTTATATTCCTCGTCACACCCCTCTCTACCTCACTCGAGTTCATTCACACCAGACAGCGTTTAAGCAGGTCTAAGTTGCTTTCCTGGTCAATGATCTAGATCTTCATTCCTTAAGATCTAAGCCTTTGTCTATTTTTATTTTTAACACCTGTGGACCATAGTTGCTGAGATTTCCCATTTAGTATGATCACAAGGCACAGAAATAGCCCAGGGAATTCTCTGGTTTATAGATACCCTGGTTTCTGCTCCAATTGTGTAGAATGAATCATAGATCTTTATCATAATCAGGGTCAATGAACACCCACTTTGACAGTGAACCTTTCTTTGGCTACTGGTCTGCTGGAATTAGGAGCCGATATCACTGACAAGATGTTACAGCTTTTTGTTCACGCTGCATCCTCTGCTAGCAGTTTCCCCTTCCTTGTGAACCAGGGTTCACAAGCTGATGCTAAGGTTGTGGAGGGAGGGAGCAAGTGGGTCACTGAGATGAATGGTGACAGGGCCCAATCGGACTTCCACTTGTTGGTTTCAGACCCACGCGTTCTAGTTATTAGAGATGAAGCCCCCTGATGGCCACCCCAACCTCAATGCCATTAGGTTAGTTATTTCTATGTTGTCTCTGATGATTAAGTGTCACCATTTGGCCCCTGCCATCCCCAAATCCCATCAACACCACAGATGTAGCGATGTTACAGTCAGGGCCACTGGTCCATGCAGTATCTCCTTTGACTTTAATCTACAGAGGACCACCACTGCCCAACTTCTCAGTGAGTCTGATATGACTCTTGCCTGTACATTTTACCTTTGGCCATTGCTGGAAAACACACTCAGGAGTTGAGTTCTCTAGCCTCGCTTAAATCCATCCTAATATACTCACCTCTCAGAGCCCTTTGACTCCTCCCTTAATACTCTGCTAGGACAACTCCATATCTCTACCTCCTGTAGAGGTAGAGTGGGTCAGTGTACTGTAGGCCATTGTTATGTTCAGTCTCCCAAGAGGCCACACCAGGCACAGTTGTAGAACAGTCTCAGGTGATTTTCCCAGGATATTAAGCTCCTAAATCACAGGAAAAAGCTCTCATATCAATACATTCCTTTCTATTATAGCTATATTTTTGTCTTCTAATTCAGAACCTCAAAGAAGCATTGTCAAATGTGTTCTCCATTCTCCGGGTACCTACTTGTGCCCATGGGCAGGTCTTGCAATTCAAAGAACTTGTTTCCTTGTTCTTACCATAGTAAGGGCTTTCTTTCTTTCCTTAGGTTGTGCTGCAATGTAGTATGAAGGTGGTAAGGCAAGATGGGTTAGTTCTTGAGGTAGACAAGCTTGATCATGTGGTGTACCTGCTTCAGGTGATGTTTTTCCACATTTCCAGGTGAGAGGGAGCTATATCCTAGAAAGAGGGAAAATGCTGCTTCTTTCAGTGTGGAGAAATTCAAAAGATTTAAGGGATGCAAAGTTCTCAGGTCTTTCTACATCCAGGTCTCAAGGGCTCACTCTTATCCTAACAAGTCTCTGCTTTAGATGTAGAAATTATAGCACAGACCTCTTGTAGTTCTGTGTCTTTAACAGTAAATCCCGAACCTAATTTGCAACACAGTCGGCTCTGTGGTTGCATTTAAAGCCAGTCTGTCCCACTATCCTTATTATTCCTCTCCTCTATACTGTGTTCAAGTGCAGAAACCAGTGATTCAACTTTCACCTTACCTCGTTTCCATCTGCTAAGGTGAAGTCATATGATGGTGATGGTGGATCATTGGTGAATCATTAATTCCAGAGCCCCATCCTGAGGGCCTGCTTCCTAAAGCAAATCCTGACACCAGTTCTCTTAGGGTAATTTCTTTCCAGAAAGCAGAGCATGGGATACAGGCTTGCATTTAGGAAGTGGTAGTTGAGAGGTGATTCCATGCTGCCGGTGTGAGCTTCTAAAGAGTGAAATGGAGGCAGAGGGAAAGGCAAATGTAAAGGTTTATTTTTAAGGGGCCACTGCCGTGGACAACCAGAACGCATTATATAGCCCTTCCATCTCGTGAATAGAGCCAGCTCATATTGTGTACTGAGGCATGGAAGGGTGGAGCATTTTCCCATAAACTCCGGTCACCCATGGCTCGGAGGTGACTGACAGTACTTACATAACCCTGATAGTGGGTGCCTCCTTACCATTGGTTCTCGAGGAACCTTATGTGCCTCATCCTTGTCCCAGCCCTGTCTACCAGTCTGTTACCATAGTGAGTTAAGTGTCTATAAAACAGATAATACCGTAATTTTATTAGTAGTATGTCAATGAATTTAGTGCAAAAAATTAACACCTACGAAATATTTTTTTAGGCCTGTCACTACTGTCTTTTTCCTTCTTTCTTTTTTTTTTTTTTTAAATTGAAGTATTAGCTTCCCTGGTGGCTCAGCAGTAAAGAATCTACCTGCAATGCCAGGGACTCGAATTTGATCCCAGGGTTGGCAAGATTCCCTGGAGTAGGAAATGGCAAGCCACTCCAGTATTCTTGCTTGGAGAATCCCATGGACAGAGGAGCCTGGATGACTATAGTCCATGGAGTCGCAAAGAGTCAGATATGACTTAGAAACTAAACAACAAATAGTTGATTTTCACTGTTGTGTTAGTCTCAGGTATATAGCAAAATGATTCAGATATATATCTGTATCTAAATCTATCTATCTATCTATGTATATATATGCATGCTAAATTGCCTTAGTCGTATCTGACTGACTAGGGCTTCCCAGGTGGTGCTAGCAGTAAGGAACCTGCCTGCCAATGCTGGAGACATAGAGTCACAGGTTTGATCCCTGGATTGGGAAGATCCCCTGGAGGAGGGCATGGCAACCCACTCCAGTATTCTTTCCTGGAGAATCCCCATGGACAGAGGAGCCTGGTGGGCTACTGTCCATGGGGTCACAAAGAGTTGGACATGACTGAAGTGACTTAGCACAGCACAGCTCATAAATATATATATATATATGTATATATATATATATACACACACACATTCTTTTTGTATTCTTTTTAAACATTTTTGAAAATTAATTTATTTTTAATTGAAGGATAATTGCTTTACACTATTGTGTTGGTTTCTGCTGTACATCAACATGAATCAGCCATAGGTATATTCTTTTCCATCATGATTTATCATAGGATACTGAATATAGTTCTATGTGCTATACAGTAGGACTTCATTGTTCATCCATTCCGTATATAACAGCTTACCTCTGCTAACCTCAACCTCTCACTTCATCCCTCCCCCCAGCCCCTCCCCCTTGGCACCCACAGGTTTGTTCTCTGTCGATGAGTCTGTTTCTGTTTGTAGTTAAGTTCATGTGTGTCATATTTTAGATTTCACATAGAAGTGATATCACATAGTATTTGTTCTTCTCAACACCTACTAAATGTTAAAAGCCTTTACATCTTTCCTGGTTTTGAGGTGGTAAACAGATACTTTGTTCAGAGGCTGGAGAGATGCATCCCAAATCAGGCAGGCCTTGAGCGAGGCTTCTGAATAGTAGGAATGTGGAACATGGGGAGATTCATTTTCTGCATGACTGGGAGGGCTGAGAGAGTTGAGGCTGGGGTAGATCTTGAGCTGCTGTTTGTGTTTCGGTACTTGATTTGATTTTGCTCAATAACTATCAGCAGACAGAAGCCTCTAGTGCAGTGTAGCCATTTGGAACCATTTAATGAGAAGTAAAGCAAAGACATTACAGTGTGCTAGGAGGTTTGTGAGAATGGGATTCTACATGCATGGGGCTTAATAAGTATTGAGAGAGAGATCATCATTGTGATTCTTTCTGCATGGCAGGGATGTGCATTCCCTCTGAGAAAATGTGAGATATGCCCTGGAAGGGCACGGTCAGTGGGCAAGACTCAAATGTCCTGCTTTTTAGACCTTACTTCTTCTCTTTTGACTCTGTGATTCTTTACTGATTCTTTATTGACAGGTTGGTGTAGTTCTGCCATTCTCTTTCCCTTTTCCCTACAATCTTTTCCTTTACTCTGGGTCAACTTCTTACCACTATTATTATATATATTTTTTACTTCTTAAATATCGCTCTTTTTGCACTTTTCCTTTGTTTATGCTGGTGCAGTGTACCAAAAAACAAGTTATTGCTGGAAAGAGTGGAAATAGTGCTGTTCTCGGCTAGTCAAGCATCCAGAGAGATGCAGTCATGTTTAGAAGGAATGTGGAGTGAGGGAAGAAAAAGATGCAATGAATAGGGAGGAGGGGGCTCCTGTAGGGACATCATTAAGCAAATACTGCCTGGGTAAGGTGGAGAAGGCAGTGGCACCCCACTCCAGTACTCTTGCCTGGAAAATCCCTTGGACGGAGGAACCTGGTAGGCTGCAGTTCATGGCGTCGCTAAGAGTCAGACACTACTGAGTGACTTCACTTTAGCTTTTCACTTTCCTGCACTGGAGAAGGAAATGGCAATCCACTCCAACGTTCTTGCCTGGAGAATCCCAAGGACGAGGGAGCCTGGTGGCCTGCCGTCTATGGGGTCGCACAGGGTCGGACACGACTGAAGCGAGTTAGCAGCAGCAGCAGCCTGAATAAGGAGCAAGGTAATAAGGCTACAGCTAGAAAAGCATCAAAGGTAGAAATAAGGGTGCTATCTTAGGAATTGGGGGATAAATTTTTCAGTTTCATTTCTTAGGCATTTTAATGTTTTAGAGTTTGTCCCCACCCTTTAGGTTAAGGGACAGGTCAAATACTGATATATGGAAAGAAATGCAATAGGAACCACAAATCTGACTTCCTGCACAGGAGGAGGATGCTAGTTGCTAACATCAAGGGCAAGATCCATACTTTATATAAGGCAAAGTGTGGGCTCCTTTAATAAATACCAAAATTCAAGAAATAAACTATATATATGTATATAGTTTAAAACACTTAATGACCCTAATAAACCCAGGTGTGTTAGGAGGTTAGGTTTTGGATTGGTAGAAGAATTTTGGTAGCATTGTAAATTGTCACTGAAATATTAATATCTGTGACTTTTGGTATTATTCTATATCAGAAGTTGGCAAACTTTTTCTCCAGAGGACCAGATGGTAAATATGTTGGGCATTGCAGACTGTTGTGTCTCTTTTGAGACTAATCAACACTGCACTTACAGTGTAGTGAAGGCAGCCATAGACAATATATAAATGAATGGGTGTGACAATGTTTAATGAAGTTTTACTTATGAAAATAAAAGGTAGGCTGGATCTGGGTGACAAGCTGTAGTATGTCAACCTCTGTTCTAAATTGTCATTGAGATGCTGGTATCTGGCAAAGCACTGCTAATTTACATTTGTTTTGTAGAAGAGGAGTTTTCAGTTTACATGATCAGAATCACTGGGGGTTGCATGAAGGAGAGTGCAGTTTCGTTTAATTCATGTTCACTCCCTCACTTCCTGGCCCTATTCCACCCTCGCACCAGTGGTCCAGTTGTTGGCACTTGACAACTAGTGATCCAAACTGACCTAAAACCACCTTTATACACTGGGAAACCATTGACTTGGAGTGTTCTGTAGTACAAACTGCAGCAATTGTTGTTTCCTCAGTCATACAAAACAACTCATTTCATCAATACCATATGGTTAAAAACACTCAGAGTTGCTAATAAGTTAACAAAAATAATAGTAATTGATATCAATGGTGATGTTAATAAAAAATGATGAAATGATAATAGTGAAAACTGCTGTTAGCCATGGATTCTATGACTAAAGGAAAGCAACAAGAGTGAGTGTGCAAACAGCAACTTCTGGTTTGGGTACACATTTCTTTACGTAGGAAAGCCTCTGCCTTAGTGTTTAAAGGAGTCTTCCCCAAAGCTGGTGTGCAATAAATGTGTTCAGAGTTTTGTTTGAGTCTGAGGTTTTGCCACTGTGAATTTTCCTATTCTTACTTCCAACTTAGGGCAGAGAAATCAGTGTATGTCATGGCTGCTGCCAAAGAAAACTTTGAAGTTAGAAGTAACTGTTTTAAGGGCTAGCCCTAAATCTTTATTAAATGTATTTGATTCAGTTAAACACAATTATTGATGGCCTACTATGTAAAAAAGGCCCCTGATGACGGCCAAGGGCTATCAAAATGTGAGAGATACACCCTCTGCCTTTTAGGAATTTCTAGTCTATAATCAGAAATGAACATTTGAAGTTCAGTAGGTGCTCACTGCTTGCGTTCCCTGGGTCAGGTCAGTTTAGGGGTAACTGCACCTATAATTAACACCTAGAGTTAGAAACACGATGACTCTAATTCCCACCACTAATGCTAGCCCCATTCAGAGCGTCCCCCCGATGGCTTATTAGAGAGTGCTACAACCCCAAAGCACTCCCCACCATGGAGAAATGACTGTGTCCATCCTCCTCCCTCACCTCCCTGTGGTGTGGCTGCTGCCGTGACTGTCTCTCTGTGATTCCTGTCCCACCGATTGTGTCATTACCCCCCGCCCTGGGCTGCTCTGTTAAACCACCAGATCTTGTTGGGGCATCTGCACACTTGATTGAGTTGATCTTTATAAAATACGAATGATGCTATGTGCCAGGCATAGTGAGAGAGGCTGTATTTTGGAGTTCCTTCTGCAAGGAAGCGGGGATGCCATGTCTGGGTTGGAGTTGGGTCATGACATTGAAAGTCTGTATTGCATAATGGCGGAAAGCAATGGTTCTGGATTTGACTGCTTGGGCAGCACCTGGCCCTGATGATCACAGGCTGTGTAATTTTGGGCAAGTTACTTAGCCTCTCTGCGCCTTGGTTTCCTTGTTTGTGAAGTAATAAAAATGGTAATATTCATTTTATAAGTTTGCTGTGACAATCAAATGAGTTAACATAGAGCACTTAGAACAGCCACTGGCACCCAGGTAGTACTCAGTTCAGTTCAGTCACTCAGTCGTGTTTGACTCTTTGCAACCCCATGGACTGCAGCACACCAGGCTTCCCTGTCCATCACCAACTCCCAGAGCTTCTTCATGTCCATCAAGTTGGTGATGCCAATCCAACCGTCTCATCCTCTGTCATTCCCTTCTCCTGTCTTCAGTCTTTCCCAGCATCAGGGTCTTTTCTAATGAGCCAGCCCTTTGCATAAGGTGGCCAAAGTATTGGAGCTTCAGCTTCAACATCAGACCTTCCAATGAATATTCAGGAATGATTTCCTTTAGGATGGACTGGTTGGATTTCCTTGCTATCCAAGGGACTCTCAAGAGTCTTCTCCAACATCACAGTTCAAAAGCATCAATTCTTCAGCTCTCAGCTTTCTTTATGGTCCAATTCTCACATCCATATATGACTAGACATATTCTATTTGCTATTACTGTTATTGTTATTCCTTTAGCCCTCAGGGAGTGTAGACAAGATTTGGGACTGAGGACCTCCAGTGCTGCTACCTCTAGGATTAAACAGTTTCATTATGTCACAGGACTATAATCTATGTGTCATTTTCTGTAACTGCTGTGACTTGAGAAAAGTTGATAGGCCCAGCTTTTACACAAATCTCTTTTAAACCTTAGAAAGACTCTAAGAGATGTTTCTGTGTTTGTGTCCATTTTGTAGATAATGAGACTGAGGTTAACAAACTTACCCCAACTCATAGTTATAAAATGGCAGAACTTGGATTCAAACCCAAAGTTACTGGGTCCAGAACACTTGGCCACTAGGTGAAATGCCACACAGTTTCCTCCAGGGATGTGGGGACAACTCCTTTTCCCTATTCATTATCCCACTTTGTCATATGTTCCCCAAGTTCTGCTTCCTATTGTGTCCCACATCTCTCAAATATCTGTGAATATATTTTGACTATCTCCCCAATTGCCCTTTTTTAGGAACTTAGTCAAAGCCCAGAGGGGTGATGCTGGGGTGCCAGGCTAGAGGAGGACTGATGCTCTCTTCCTTTAGCCTGACTTCTATTTTGGAGGATGCTTAGTGGTTCTATGTATATTCCTAAAGGGAGGAGCGGAGAAGGAAATGGCAGCTCACTCTAGTATTCTTGCCTGGAGAATCCCATGGACAGAGGAGCCTGGCAGGCTACAGTCTATGGGGTTGCAAGAGTTGGACACGACTGAGCAACTAAGCACACACACAAAGGGAGGAGCAGAGGGGAAGGGTAGAGTTTGGGCTTGAGCAGGGCCCTAATTCTATCTGTAGTGCAGATTTGTCCTTGCTTTGAATCTTGATGTGAAAGGGTCCAGCAAACATTATACCACAGAGGCTATATTTAGGCAGTTTTAATAGGGTGCATGGCTTCACTGTATCCCCTAGGGTCCCACGAGGGAATACACATCAGTGATTAGCAAGGCCGAGAGCTCCACTGTTGTTTCACTTACCGACGATTGGAATAGCAAGACTTTCTTCTCAAAAATTAATTTCTGGGTCAAAATCAAAACAAACTCAGTTATTTGACTTATTATAATTTTAATTGGAGAGCATTTGCTGCAGACTTCACTAGCTGTCATTTGACCTTCAGCTGCCTGGTGAAAGCCTCTGCCACCTGCATCCAATGCTACATCTTTCCATCTGATGGAAATGTGTAGGCTCTCGATTTTGTTTTGCTGTATCGTGTGTTTCTTCTGTAGTCGCTGCTTTTCGTATCTCTTTTCTTCACATCTTCCTTTCTCCCCAAACTAAGTAAGAAAACAGCTGTGAAGTTACTTTGAAAGTTAAAGTACTTTACAAACCTTTGGTGCTCACAGAATACTGAGTGTCTTCCACTTCCCTGTTGTCCTTGAAGGAGGAGAGGTTTACGTGGTCAGTATCTGTTAAAGGTCAGGCCTTGCATGAGGCCTCTTGGTATAAATTTTATTTAACTCTCATGATGCCCTTACAAGACTTCTCTTCTTATCCTTATTTTCAAGATGAAAATTTTTCAATTGGAAAAACAGCTTACTATGGACAGTCTTAGAGCTGTCAGACATTTGGAGACTTTGTTGCAGGAAGGATGGGTTCACATGAACCCGAGCAAAAACATCAGCTGTTGATGCTAAGAAAGGTGAGAGCAGAGGCCAAAATGGGGGTAGTCAGTGATGGTGGCAAAGAACAATTTTGGGAGGTTCTCTGCCCTGTAATTTCCATCAACCCCTCTAAACTATTGTAAACAACAAATTAACAAGCAAAAAGGGAAGATCATTCAACAGCTATTTTTCGCCTCGCTACTCAGTGTGGTTGTTTGTAGACCATTGGCATCACCTGGGAGCTTGTTAGAAGAGCAACTCCCAGAATCCACCCCAGGCCTCCCGAGTCAGAATCATGCTCACGTGATTCTGCACACGGCCCCAAGCGGAAGTGTTTGGGCAGCCATTTTGAACCAGGAACTCTGGTCTTAAGGGCTGGTTGCAAGGCTTCTACGTGCAGCGCCTTATGAGCAAGTGAAACTGGAGGAAACGCCACGGAAGAGGTTAGACTTTATTTTATTACCCAGATTCTATTTTTATTTCCCAGGAATTGTTAATGGGCTTTACTGGTGACTCTGTGTCAAAACCAAGTGAATTAAGGGTTTAAAATTAAGACAATGTTGTGAGGAGGCCTTCTCTGGGGAGAACCGTGTTGTAATTTCACCTAAACTGAGCAAGAGGAAGGAGTTGGGAGGTCCTCAATGCTCTCATCTCACATCTGAGGAGGAAATTCCACCTCACTATCTAGAGAGCTGAAAATTTGACTCTTGTAAGTAGAGGCACTGGTAATCAGCTGTCTGTCACCTAACCCCTCTGGGAAATCAAAGGGGAGAAGGGATGGTGAGCCCTCTGGCAGAGGAGCAAAGCTGCCTCTGTGTCTGAATCTTCACACTGCCCTCGGGCAGAATGCGGATCCCAGTGACAAGATGCGCGCCAATGGCTGGGAATAATTTTAACAGGGTTCACCCAAGATGAGGAGACCATGGTCAAAAGGCTGTGAGGTGACATTGGTGGGGGTGGGATGGGAAATAGGAAACAGAGTGTTGGAAATGGGCAGCCAAGCAAGAGAGATTGATACGTGAAGGGGGTTGCAGTCCGAGGGACTTCAAAGGAAGTCTCTAGAGAATCTGTAAAGATACCCACCATATAAATGTCAGCTCTAAATATCCTCTAACACCATGAAAGAACAGCACTATCTTACTATAAAGAACTTGTTAAGTAGGAATTCTCCTGCCCCGTTACTTCAACCCTTTGAAGCTTCAATCCTGGTTGAGACACAGGTCAGAAATAGCAGGTAAGTTCTGGGAGAAAGAGTTTAAAAGGAAATGTTAAGCAGACCCTCCTCCCTGAGGCAGTGTGGTAGGGGGAGGGGAGAGCAGCGAGGGGAGGAGGGAAGGTGTCTTGAGGCTGGCCTCGGATGGGCAGGGGCATGTGGGAGGGAGATGTTTGAATGGTGATTGATCTGTTAATTACTGTATCTGACTAGATATTTTTAAATCCTGAAGTGGGATTGCAATTGCAATTTAAAATGATAATAGATTGTCTTTCTATCTTAAGCATGACCATAAATGTCAAGGTTAAGGGAAGCACCTGACTGGGTTTAAAGAGACAAGTGGAAAAAAACAAGTTGTTGTGATTAAACCCCTAAGCCCTCCTTATTCAATATGCCAGTTACAGTGAAGGATTAGTAGGAAGAAAAACACCAGTAAGTTCAGAGGCATGCTAGCTAGATGACTTGGTATGAATTTGGTCAGTGTCTGGAAACACATTTTCCTGTGGGGACCAAACTGTATGTATGGGCAGTGCCTTTTACTTCAGCGTTTACAAAACAGTGATCATTTTAAGGGATACAAAGAAGTAATTTTCCATTTGTTTTAATGTATTAAACAGAATAAACTAAGTGCTCTCATAAACATTCTCAAAGTGAGTTGAGAAAGTAAAAGTTTATTTTTCACTTCACGTCATAGTCCAGTGTGGACTCTTATGGGAGTGGGTCCTCTGTCCCACAATCATTCAAGGACTCAGAGTCCTTCTATTTGTGGGCTTTAGGTTCCTCTGACCCTTGAGTCGGCTTCCTCCAGCCACAGGCAGATACAGAGGGGACTTTCAGGATCACTGGAGGTGCCGGGACTGACTTGTATGTAGTGTCCACTGGCCGAAGCCTGTCATATGAAATGTTGTATGGGAAATGTCTGATAGCTGTGTGACCAGTAGGCAAAGGAAATGGGGCAGAAGGATTCCCACTGTCTCTCTTCACAGACACTTTATGAGAAGTGCAGCCCATCAAATCTCTAATTTCACAGACACAGTTATATTGCTTAGATTAAAACTAAAGTGGTAGGGCCAAGAACAGTAATTCACTTCCTGCTGACCAAATGAATCAGTTGAAGGCAGGTTCCTGTGGGGAAAGAGGTGTGGCGGGGAGTAAACATCACTACAGACAAGGATGTAGAAGAATGTGGTGGGGCAAAATGCCATTATGAAAACCCAGAGTGATTGAGGTCTATTCAGGTCTGTAGCTTTCTGCTTAGGGCATAGCAAAAATGAATTAAAACCCTTTCCCTTCAGGGCATTTTACTCTAATTGATCTTAAAATAAGGCTACTAAAAATGAAGCTTTTATTATTGACTTATCAAGAGTTATTTCTTGCAAGAGAAAAATAGAATTTTCTGGAGTGGATTTTTACAAATCAATTGGCTCTTCTTTGTATTTCATTTTTAAATTTAAAATTTTACTGTTGAGTGATTTTAAGTTATTTCTTGCACAAGAAAAATTGTATTTTAAGGTGTGCATTTTTGCTAAATAATTATTCTTTGCATTTTATTTTTATACTGTGAAAGTGTTTATTTTTTCACTGACTTTGTCTATATGGCCACTTTCTGTACTTGAGGTGGGTCAGAGATGTCTTTGGAGCCAGGACACCTGGGCCAGAGCTCAGTTTGCCTCTTGCTAGCTGCCTGACTTTGAGCAAATTTCCTGATCTCTGGATGCCTCAGTTCTCTCATCTATAAAATGATAGCAGTAACACTACCTACGTCACAGGATTGTGCTGAGAATTCAGTGAGTTAATATAAAGCTTGGCATAGACTAAGTGCTATGCATGTTTTTGGTGTTAATCTTTGACAAGTGATACTTGTTTTCCTTTTGTAGTAGTTTCCATTTGGGTATTACCTTAAAGTAAAAAACAATGAGTCTTTTGAAAGAGAAATGTTAATAAATAACAGCACAAGTTGTTGTAGAATGCTATGGCCAGAATTGTGATATTGGTAAACAGATAATTCAAGTGTGGACTCAGTGTCTCGTGTGATAATCAATGCCTTCCTTATAAATCAGGCAGTAGATTTGACTTGAAGGTTTTACAAATCAATCGGCAATGAATGAAAGCCCTTTTCTGAGAGTAAGTATCAGTTCAGTTGCTCAGTCATGTCTGACTCGTGACCCCCTGGACTGCAGCATGCCAGGCTTCTCTGTCCATCACCAACTCCCGAAGCCCACTCAAACTCATGTCCATTGTGTCTGAGATGCCATCCAACAATCTCATCCTCTATTGTCCCCTTCTCCTCCTGCCTTCAATCTTTCCCAGCATCAGGGTCTTTTCCAATCAATCGGTTCTTCGCATCAGGTGACCAAAATATTGGAGAGTAAGTATAGTGATTTGCTATACTTGGAATCTGTTGTTTTTAGTCTCATAAGTCGTGTCCGACTCTTTGCGACCCCATGGACTGAAGCACTTCAGGCTTCCCTGCCCTTCACCATTTCCTGGAGTTTGCTCAAATTCATGTCCATTGAATCAGTAATGTCACCCAACCATCTCATCATCTGTCACCCCCTTCTCCTCCTGCCCTCAATCTTTCCCAGCATCAGCGTCTTTTCCGAAGAGTCGGCTCTTTGCATCAGGTGGCCAGGGTAGTGGCGTGTCAGCATCAGTTCTGCCAATGACTATTCAGGACTGATTTTCTTTAGGATTGATTGGGTTGATCTCCTTGCAGTTCAAGGCATTGTCAAGAGCCTAAAACTGATGCTTGAAGAGGCTTGGTTTCTGAACAAATTGAGATGTAGAACAGTGCAAAGACAAGGACCAGTTATCCCCTGTTTACTGTCAGAAGCCAGGAGCAAGGCAGCAGCTTTAGTGTACTGGCTTCCTGGACTGCAACAGCTGTGACCCTTGAGTTACACAAAACTGTCCTCCCGTCCCGGTGCTGTAGGCTAGGGCAGAAATCCCCAGAGGAGGAGGAGACACACTCAAGGGAGGCTTTGGGCAGATGGAGAAGCGGAGAGAACTTGTGCTTGGGGTGAGCAGGCGCACTCTCAAGAGACAGAAACTAGAAGATGGAGCAGGGCTTGTCCTTTCCATTTGCCCCAAATTTAGCGATCCTCACTGGTGACCCCTCTTCCTCAGGAGCAAAGAATGTACTTAGGGAAAATTCCTTTTCATGAAGGAAAAACTTTCTGCAATAAAGCCCAAACTACTAGGGTGCTCAATTGTTTGGTCTTCTTTGTAATAGTCTCATTTACTATGTCTGTTAGCATTGGGGTGCGGGAGCTTTAGAGTGCACAGCTCAGTAGTTGCGTTTCCAGGGCTCCCCAGTTGCCACACACAGCTTAGTGGCCCTGAGGCATGTGGGATCCCAGTTCCCGGACCTGGGATCAAACCCATGTTCCCTGCATTGGACGGCAGATTTCTCCCAGATTCTCTTCCTAGTATTTGCTAGAATTAAATATTATTTAACAGTTTTAGTATTAACTATATATAACATCATTCACTGGAGTCTCCTCCATGAATTTGTCCTTCTTCCTGGTGAGACTTCTGCTCTACCACAGACAACTGGGGGCAAGTTAAGGTATTTTCTCTTTATAAGGAAGAAAAGATATTGAATACCTGCTTTAATAAAAATCAATTCATGAGTGACCTTTATTGTTAATGGTATAACTGGTGTGTGTATGTTGGAATAAATAGGAGATACTTTTGTTAATTTTTGGCACTTTCAGATTGTAAGAGAATTTATACATTAAGCAAATTCCCCAAGTTGTTCCTGAGCCTGCCTAGAAATTTAGGTAAATCTTTGAAGTGGGACATAATAGTCTTTCACTGTTTGTTTTACAAAATGCCAATAATCTATCTTCCATATCTTTTAAAGATATGCTTGTATTATGACATGACTCTTAATTATTTTCTTTACCTTTGCAAGTATTTAATGACAAGAAATGATAAATGTCTTGAAGAATTTCAGAAGTGATAAATCAATGTAAATGCATGTGCATTAAGACTATTAATTTTTAATGAATGTAGATTTTAAGCACACAAAATTATCAACTAGTAATAGTATGTGTAATTTTCTGAAGCTGAAAAACATTAGCACAGTTATTTATTTATGCTTTGTTCTGATAAGCTTGTCATTATGAAATAGCATGTCATATTTTTACAAACCGTTAATAATAATTATTAGCAGCAGTCCTTCACAAATCAGGTGGGAAGTAGTTTTTTTTCAAAGTTTCCTTTGGACGTGAAAAGGCTTTTGCTTTATACAAGATTACTTTTGCAATATGGGGATTTTGATTAAAAAGGAGACATTGTTTCTGTATAGTCTAGTGGTAACATATTTTTAAGATTCTGTTGACACACTCAGGAAACATTCATAAATCAGTAAGTATCTAGCACAATCATGTTTTACTCTGTGTGACCGTAGGAAAATAATTTCACATTTCTGTTTTCTTCTTGTCTTTGAAGAAATAGAGGTCATGATAATCTGTTAACGTCTCTGGGATAAAGAATATGCTAATTATTCTGAGATTATAATATTTATAATTTATTTAAATATAAATTGAGCGAGACCAGCCTTTTCTACTGAAATAATGACAAATTTGGAGATACAATTGGGATGTCTTTGGGACACAGTATTTCCATGTCTTGTGTAATCTCAAAATTTCCTTGGTGTTGCAGTAAGATGGCATCTTCATTTTTAATGGCCATGCTGTAAGGCACTGTCAACTCTTTTTTTAAAAAAAAATTTAAATTTGTTTTCAGCTGTGCTGGGTCTTTGTTGCTGCAGGGGCTTTTTTCTCTAGTTGCAGAGGTCGGGGGCTACTCTTTGTTGCAGTGTGCAGGCTTCTCATTGCAGTGGCTTCTCTTGTTGTGAAGCACGACTCTAGGGCACATGGGCTCAATAATTGTGGTTCCCAGGCTCTAGAGCGCAGGCTCAGTAGTTGGGGCACACAGGCTTACTTGGCTCCTTGGCTTGTGAGATCTTTCTGGATCAGGGATCAAACCTGTGTCTCCTGAATTGGCAAGTGGACTCTTCACCACTAAGCCACTGGGGAAGTCCGGAACTGTCAACTCTGTTTTAGAGGTTATATAATTTCATTGTTCTGGTTAACATTAGGCTTTTTGTGGCTATAATTTTACCTATGTGGCCAAATATTTGTGTTTTTGGTAATTAACAAAACTTTTGAAGATCAGATATAAATATATAAATTCCACTGCAATATTAGTTTGCTTCTTCCCCTTTTCTGGTAAGGATGTGTAAGAAGACAGAATAAAGTATACCAAAATAAGAAACAATAGTTAGAATAGTTTGAAAAGAAAGTTGTAATTTAGGAATGGTAATTTCAAAAGATAATTTATTTGAGTAATGCATATTCAATATGAAAAATATGGATAATGCAGAGAAAAAGAAATTAGTCACTCACATGTTCTATTACTTAAAGGCAGTGTGTTAACAATTCTGAGAAAATTTCAAATCTGATTTTCTAGTGCACTTTCTTTTTTGCATTGGTATGACTATAGTATAGAACTACTTACATGCTGTTTTTTCTTTTAATATTACAGCAAAAGCAATTATAAAATGTCACAAACTTTGTTTTCATTGGCAACATAATCTACTATCAAATGGTATAAAATAATAAATTACTCTTATTTGTGTAATTGGTGCTCTGATATTTACTCAGTGTTGGGAGTTTATCCTCTCTGCCTCTTTTTTTCTCCCCTCCTCTTCATAGTCTGCTAAACAAAACTAAGGCTTTAATGCACTTGCTATGAAAGTTCTAAAATTGCCTCAGCAGGTCTTCTGGCTCCAATAGACAGAGCAGCATAAAACTCAGAGGCAATATGGTAATTACATTATTCAGTTATGAGACAAATATGTGCACATTTCTCTGTAAAGTTGCTTTGTTCAGACTCAGCTTCTGGATCCTGGGAGAAATTGAAACCTTATCTCTAAAGAAGGTGTGTGCTCAGGCAATAAAATGTGAAAATAAATAAATGAGGCTACATTAAACTAAGTACAGCAAGGGAAACAAGCAGCAAATAGAAAGGGCAACCTACAAGATGGGAAAAATATTCACAAATCATATATCTAATAGGATATTAATATATATAAATAACTCATACAACTCAATAGCAAAAAAGCAAATAATTCAACTTAAAGGTGGGCAAAGGACCTAAATAGATATTTTTCCAAAGAAGGCATATAAATGGCCAACAGGTATATGAAAAGATACTCAACATCACTAATCAGGGAACTGAAAATCAAAACCACAATGAGATACCACCTCACATCTTTTAGAATGGCTGTTATCAAAAAAGCAAGAAATAAGTTTTGGGGAAGTGTGGAGAAAAAAGAACACTTGTGTACTATTGGTGGGAATATAAGTTAGTGTAGTCACTATAGTCACAGTATGGCAGTTCCTCAAGAAATTGCAAATAGAACTACCAGTGACCCAGTAATCCTAATCTAGGTGCGCGCTTGGAGGAATTGGGAGAATTCCCTGGCTGTCCAGTGCTTAGGACTCTGCTGTCACTGCTGAGGGCCTGGTTCAATCCTTTATCGGAACTGAGATTCCACAAGCTTCCGGAAGAGGCCAGAAAACAGAGAAGGAACTGAAATTAGTATTTCAAAGAGATATCCACACACCCTTTTCACTGCAGCATTATTCACAATAGCCGAGCTGTGGAAACAACCTAAATGTCTGTTAATGGTTAAATGGATTAATAAGATGTAGTATATACATATAATAGAATGTTGTTCAGCTTTGAGAAAGAAGGCTGTTTTGCCACTTGTGACAGTGTGGTTGAACCTTGAGGACATTATGCTAAGTGAGATAAATCCAACAAAGAAAGACAAATACTGTTAAGATCTCAAAGGTACAGTCTAAAAATGCCTGACTCACAAAAACAGAGAGCAGAACAGTAGTTACCAGAGGCTGAGGAGTGGAAGAACTGGGGAGATGTTGTTTAAGATGGTGTTTACAGTTAATAGATAAATAAGCATAATGAATAATAGTCAACAATGCTGTATTATTTCAAAGTTGCCAAGAGACTAGCTCTTAATTGTTCTCATCAGAAAAAAATAAATGTTAATTATGTTACATGGTAGAGGTATTAGCTGCCATCTTGGGTAGTAATTATACTGAAATATATAAATCTAACAAACCTACTCATACTTAAACTTACACAATGTTGCATGTCATTTATATCTCAATTTTAAGAAAGAATTAAAGTCCATTTACAAATTAAAGATATGTGCTTGACAGTCCCATGGCTGATAGTGACAGACATCTCAAACATCTGCAGCATCCCCAGGCTGAGTATGATGTAGAAGAGAGTATGTGGTAGTTGGTGAAAACCAATTCATCTAAATGAAGTTTCAGGAATTTTTGGATTTTTCTACAATTTTACCTCTTTCCCAATAAAGGTTTCAATTTTTGTTTTTAATCAAGCCAACCACTGTTAAGTCCAAACTCCGGGTCCCAAGCCCCTGAAGAGACCAAGTCCACACAGCAATGCAAAAGCATAAAGGGGTTTATTGCTAGCCGGGCTAGGGCGCAAGTCTCATCCACAAAGTGGAATCCGACAAGAGCCCCGGGCTCCAGATCACAGTTGCTTTTATACAGGCAGTTCTTTGTTACAGCGCTGGCAGTCAATGTTTGGTCAGTTTAAACTGCGCATCTTCCCTGGATGGTCCATCTCTTGGCACGCGCGGGACTTTCCTGGCTTGTGGCAGGGTATGAGGTGAGGGTCAGGGGAGGTCCCCGGAACTAGGGCCTGCTGTATCTCACCGCAGTCTGTCACGGAGCAAGATACGGGGAGGTGTGAGGATGGGGGAGGTCTCCGGAACTAGGGCCTGCTGTATCTCACAGCAGCCTGTCACGGAAGCTGTTTTGGTTACACACCACACCACTTAGGGTCATTAATTAGGATCATTTAAGATTGAGTTTGGAAAATCCTGTCGTAGTTTGTGTGCAGTTCTCAAATTGATATGACCATATCACACTTGTGACCGTGTTGAGTACACTTGGCTCTGGTTCTGTGATTCCTATACAGACAGCTAGGTGCTGTCTTTGCTTGTTCTCTTCATTCTCCTGTTATTTCCTTTACAAGGTCTGTCAATCAGCCTTTTTCATAATGATGATATGTAACAACCTCAAAATCTCAGGCTTACACCAAAGGACTTTTTACCTTGCTCGTGGGTCTGTGTTGTTCCCTTGGACTCAGGTATTAGTAGCTTCAGGCTATATTCAGGGCTGCTCCATGGGTCTCTTCTGGGATCCATGCTGAATGCACAGTGACTGCTTGTATATATTTCCTTGTGGCAGTGGCAGAAGTACAGGAGGGCACCAACCCATTTTAAGTCTGTACTTGTATTACTGATTGAAGGCGGGAGGAGAAGGGGACGACAGAGGAGGATAGGGTTGGAAGGCATCACCGACTCAATGAACATGAGTTTGGGTAAACTCCGGGAGTTGGTGATAGACTGGGAGGCCCGGCGTGCTGCAGTCCGTGGGGTCACAAAGAGTAGGACACGACTGAGCGACTGAACTGAACTGTATTCCTGGTAGTGATATCCCATTGAAAGAGTGCTTCACAGGGCCAAATCTGAGGTTAAGGGATTGTTGCAGTGAAAAGGAAAAACAAGGAATGAGTTTTTCTCTTTCCTTTTCCTGAGAATAAAGAAGAAAGAGAACAGGGGCAGGCCTGAACATTCCTAGATTTTCACTTCAATTGCTCCTACTCTGCTAACTCTACTAACTAACTCTTGTTAGGCTGTAACTAAATTTAATTTTCTGCCACTTCACTCTGAATGTCTGTAACTGAGCTTGCTTTTCTGCCCCTAACTCTGCCGGAGCTACAGTTGACATTTATTCCTTTGTCTCTATGCTGAATACATCCCCTATCTGGTGTTTACCCTTACAACACTCTTCCACTTGTAGTTACATATCAGAAAGAAGGCCTCAAAACCACTAACTGCCAGACTGAATTACTGGGTTACTGATGCCAGTTGATGACTCCTTTTGAAACAATGCAAGAGGAAGAAATCAAGATCCTGTCACCTTTCTTCCTCATCAGTGACTGCTGACTACCAGCCCTTGCCTTACCTAAGCCCGTAGATTCCCCATGGAGGGAGGGGGGACACAATTCTTGAAGCATGGGAATACTGTGTTCATGCGGTGAACATTGGGGTACACGTGTCTCTTTCACGTGTGTCTCTTTCCCCTTTCTGCCAGCTGAGAGTTAAAGCCACCTTTCTATTTCTTTTATTTATTTTTTTAATTTTCTTTACTTTATTTTTTGCCATACAATGACATGAAACCGCCATGGGTTTACATATGCTCCCCCTCCAGAACCCCCCTCTCTCCTCCCTCCTGATTCCCCCTCCCTTGGGACATCTCCGTGCACCAGCCCCGAGCATCAATCCTGGGCTGGCGATTGATTTCACATATGTTAATTAACATGTTTCAATGCCATTCTCCCATATCATCCCACCCTTGCCCTCTTCCACAGAGGCCATGAGTCTGTTCTATACATCCGCGTTCCTTTTGCTGTCTCGCATGCAGGGTTCTCGTTACCATCTTTCTAAATTCCATATATATGCGTTAGTATACTGTATTGTTTTTCCTTCTGGCTTACTTCACTCTGGATGATAGGCTCCAGTTCCATCCACCTGAGTAGAACAGATTCAAATGAATTTTTTTTTTAATGCTGAGTAGTATTCCATTGTGTATATGTACCACAGCTTTCTTTCTTTTTTTTTTTTATTGTTTTTGCCATACATTGTCATGATATCACCATGGGTTTACATATGCTTCCCCTCCGGAACCCCCCCTCCCTCCTTCCTCCCCCACCGGGAAGTCTCGCTGCACCAGCCCCGAGCATCAGTCCTGGGCTGGCGATTGATTAGACATATGATAATTAACATGTTTCAATGCCCTTCTCCCATATCATCCCACCCTTACCCTCATCCACAAAGTCCACGAGTCTGTTCTATACATCTGCGTTCCTTTTGTTGTCTCGCATGTTGGGTTCTCGTTACCGTCTTTCTAGATTCCATATATATGCGTTAATATGCTGTATTGTTGTTTTTGCTTCTGGCTTACTTCACTCTGGATAATAGGCTCCAGTTTCGTCCATCTGAGTAGAATTGCTTCAAATGAATTTTTTTTTAATGCTGAGTAATATTCCATTGTGTATATGTACCACAGCTTTCTTATCCATTCATCAGTTGATGGGCATCTAGGTTGCTTCCATGTCCTGGCTATTGTAAATAATGCGGCGATGAACATTGGGGTACACATGTCTCTTTCAGTTCTGGTTTCCTCGGTGTGTATGCCCAGCAGTGGGATTGCTGGGTCATATGGCAGGTCTATTTGCAGCTTTTTAAGGAACCTCCACACTGTTTTCCATAGTGGCTGTACTAGTTTGCATTCCCACCAACAGTGTAAGAGGGTTCCCTTTTCTCCACATCCTCTCCAGCATTTATTGCTTGTAGACTTTTGGATGGCAGCCATTCTGACTGGTGTAAAGTGGTACCTCATTGTGGTTTTGATTTGCATTTCTCTGATAATGAATGATGTTGAGCATCTTTTCATGTGTTTGTTAGCCATTTTTATGTCTTCTTTGAAGAAATGTCTGTTGAGTTCTTTGGGCCACTTTTTGATTGGGTCGTTTATTTTTCTAGAATGGAGCTGCAGGAGTTACTTGTATATTTTTGAGATTGTTTGTCCGTTGCTTCATTGGCTATTATTTTCTCCCATTCTGAAGGCTGTCTTTTCACCTTGCTGATAGTTTCCTTTGTTGTGCAGAAGCTTTTAATTTTAATTAGGTCCCATTTGTTTATTCGTGCTTTTATTTCCGATATTCTGGGAGGTGGGTCATAGAGGATCCCGCTTTGGTTTATGTCGGAGAGTGTTTTGCCTATGTTATCCTCTACGAGTTTGATAGTTTCTATTTCTTTTAAACTCTGTCTCTGTATTTTTTCATTCGGCCTCAGTGGGCAGAGAAGACCAAGATTTTGGCCAGCCACAGGATGGGGTAGGACCTTCCACACACTTCTGGAATATAGCAAGGGTGCATGATAGTACTACAGGAGAGTGACAAATTGAGACTACTGTTTTACTTCTTAGACTTAAGTTATATGTTGTATGTGGGGCTTAGCCAATTTTTTTTCCTCTTTTGGTTTCCATTTTTATAAGGCAGCTGGTCTTTTCTATGCCTTTTAAAATGCCTTTTTCATTGGAGACTTTTCCTCCCAGATAGCTCTGCATAAGTTTTATGGGCATGGGATACTTTGTTACCCCTTATAGAATATTGGGTTGGAAGGTACCTTAGAGGTTCAGGTCTGTCACTTTGCAGGTCAGAAAACTGAAGTCCAAAGAGTTTAGGCAGATAGCGTAAGAACACACAGCTGGCTAATGACAATATGTTTTCCCATGCAAAGTGAGAAGCAGGACATTGTAAAGTTCCTTTTCCTTTTGACCCTTATGTCCTACCTCATTCTGTGCCAATTTCCAGTGCTGCTTGGCTGGGAGGAGTCCAGCTGGCCTGCCTATGTTGGAAAGACTAAACACAGAGTAATAGTTGGCCAGGGCAGAGGGAGCATGAGTGAGCTCTGCTTCCCCTGCTACTGTCAGTTGGCCAGTGGGCAGTGTCTTTCCTCCCCAACAGATGTGGCAGAGCCTCGAGCTCTGGGGAAGAGGCACAGGTCTTCTGAAGGTCAGGTTGATAACCTCTCACCAAGAAAGCCTTTTAGAATGGCTCCATGAATCCTCAGGGTTGCTGGGAGATGATAGCAAGGTACTTTGTGTGGACACTTGGGCATGGTTTTAAAAGGCCTTCAGTGTGAGAAAGTCATGGAATGAGTTTTGAGATGATTTGTGTATGTGCAAGTGCAAATAAATGTGTTTCCAATGGAGCAGCAAGAGCACATCCACCTTGTAGGTGTATATAAAATTGCTAAGTTTCATCTGTGTCACCTATCATTTAAGATTCCCAGGGAAATTCCCAGTACCTCCTCATCGGATAATATTTATGAAGTGTGTGTGTGCACGCGCATGTGTGTGTTTCAGCTTGATATTTAACTGCTTCATTGGTTTCCTTCCATCTGCTATGGCCAGGAGCCAGCTGTGCCTACTTGTTTTATTCTGCACATATGGTGCTTTAGAATGACACTATTTACATGAAAATTAAAAAAAAAAAAACAAACCAACTGTTGTAGCCACGTGTTCTGGGAAACAAACTCACTCAGAAGGACAATCCAGATAGTGGAGTGTAGTTTATTACACCGGCCAGCCCCAGGAAGAGTCTCCTCTTAGCCAAGGACCCAGACCAGTTTTTGTGAAAACCTTATATACCCTAAGTGTACATGCCCAAACCCACCTCTCCAAATTCCCTGAATCTAGTCTGAACAAAGGAAAAAGAAAGATACAATCAAAGTTAACTTAAGGCATTCATATGCCTTAAGGCTAGGTAGTTAACAGTGGACAATTATCAATAGGCTTGTGCCATACCCCAATAAGCATAATAGAATGTATGATTCTATTTGTTTACACAGATAATTAGGGTATTCTTTTAGGCAATGGAGAGCCCTGGGGCTCTTCTTTCCAGGGGCCTGGTTTTCCAGTTGGTATGTCTTTTCCATAGATACTGGGCATATAGCTCAAAGTCCACAGTCTGGCCCAAGATGGAGTCTTGCTTTCAAGATAGAGCCTGTTCTGTTTCTTCCTTCACAACCATTGTTTGGAGGAAGAACCAAAATTCAGTTGATTGTTTTGCTATCAGAAGGTAAAACATCTGCCTATAGTACCAGAGACCTGGGTTCAATCCCTAGGTTGGGAAGATCCCCTGGGGAAGGAAATGGCAACACACTCTAGTCCTCTTGCCTGGAAAATTCCATCGACAGAGGAGCCTTGTAAGTCCAGGGGGTCTCAAAGGGTTGGACACGACTGAGCGACTTCACTCCTATCTTTCATTACCTATCCATTCTTTTTTTTTTTTTTTTAAACCTGTTTATTCCCTTGTGGCTCATCAGTAAAGTATCTGCCTACAATATGGGAGACCTGGGTTTGATCCCTGGGTTGGGAAGATCCCCTGGAGAAGGGAAAGGCTACCCATTCCAGTATTCTGGCCTGGAGAATTCCATGGACTATACAGGGTCGCAAAGAGTTGGACACGACTAAGCGACTTTCACTTCACTTTCTCAGTGCTTTGTTTATATGATTTTGATCTGTTTTGATATCAATTTGAAACAAGTTGCATAAATAGGATGACAGTACTTCTAATCATCTATAACTTTGAAAGTTATATAAAAATTAAAATTCACAGATCAGAATTAGCAGTTTATTTTGCAGTGGTGACAAGCAAAGGCTAATGAACCTGTTGACAATAAGAAATGATTATTTATCAGAAATGAAACCTGTAATACAAGGGTGGAGACTTTTACTCTGTAGAAATAAAAAGTTAAATATTTTTATTGTTACTTTTATAATTATTCACAAGTTCACTGTAGAAGTATTTTATACTGTAATTTATACATCACTTTCAATAATTTACTTAGAAATTGATGTCTTATTTCTTTATATTCCTTTTTCAGAGGTGTGAGATTGGATCTTTTCCATCTAGCTGCTTCTAGTCCAATTGATTTCTGATTGACTTTTCAGCAGTTGATATTTCTGACAGAATCTATAGTGCTGTGTCATGAATGATTTGGAATTTCCTTTTTTTTTTTATTGTGCTGAACCACCACATGGCCAGATTGGTTAAATGACTTGAATGTGTAAAGGTGGCCAGAAATTCTGAAGACTTCACTGTGGTCAGTTGGATCATTTGAAGTTAACATGGTGCAAACTCTTAAATCTTTTTTTCCTTTTTTTCTTTATATACATTGGGGCCTCAGTGAATGCTTCCTAAATGAATGAGGTCTTTGAGATTTTTTTTACTTTACCTAAGAGTAATTTGAGGGCTGAGAACACTCATGAAGGCTGTAGACACAAAACATGAAAATTTGCATGCCAAGACTTTTCTGTTTTCCCATTGATCCAAATCTGGCAGGTATTTGAAGTTGTAGCCATATATACAACCAGACTAGGGAAGACTATGGCTACATTTAATGGAAATGTTAGCAACTAACTTATAAAATGCCAGTATGTGTGATTAGGTATACGATCTCTTTTAAATCCTATTAGCAACCCTTTTGGGGCAAGAAGCTCTTTTAACAGATGAGGAAATTTGGTTTCCAGAAATAATGTAACTTGTTCAAAGTTATATAGCTAGTGAATGGTAGAACAGATAACCTCTGAATTTAACCAACATCTTCAAGATTTCTGGTCTTTTCATTAATCTTTGATGTTAATATGGTATGATAGTTAAATCCTTAGAAGTTCATTTTTTGGGGGGGAGGGAGTGTGTTTTGTCTGTGCATCTGAAGCACGTAATCTTGTAGTTTTATTCATATATTGTTTGAAGGGTATTACAGTCATAACATTTTCAGAACATACCTAAAGAGGACTTTTTGTCCTAGGTCCAGCGGCTAGAATGATAAATGAAATGGGAAATCTTTTTCTTTTTTAATTGATTTTTCATTGAAGGATAATTGCTTTACAGAGTTTTGCTGTTTTTTGTCAAACCTCAGCATGAATCAGCCATAGGTATACATATATCCCCTCCCTTTAGAAACTCTCTCCCATCTCCCTTCCTCTAGGTTGATACAGAGCCCCTGTTTGAGATTCCTGAGCCATACAATAAATTCCTGTTGGCTATCTGTTTTACATATGATAATACAAGTTTCCATGTTATTGTCTTAATGAAGCCCAAGACAAGGGGTTAGTTAAAATGAGCCTTGTGAACCCACAGTTGTGGTGATGTGTTCACAGCTGCTGTGAAAAAGAAAGTTGGAAAAGACCATTTGAGAAATGAACATAGAAAAGGAGAAACACCATGATTTTTCTCAAGTGTACTCCTTTCATCCTGAATTGAATGGTACTCTGTTTATCAGAGGTCCCAAAACACATTGGGATTTGGGAAGTTATGTAGTAGTTGAAATGTTTAGAGAATTCCCTTTCCTGCTTTTCAGATAACAAGTTCCTATTAAAAAAAAATTCACACACCTTGGTTTTTGTTGGTTGCTTAAAAAAAAGCGATTTCTCAATTGTGGCCTCATTTTACTTTGGGGGAAAGCAGGCAGAGGAGTTCTCATTTAAGTGGCTGGGTCATCCAGCAACCAGAGAGAATAGCCCAGGCCAGAAGTTGGGGGTACTACCACTGTTGCCATCTGGGTTCAGTTGTGATGTCTGGCATTATCTCAGAGATAGTTCACGTCGTAATTCTGCAGGTAACTGAACCCTATGGTTTCCCAGATGGCTCAGTGGTAAAGAATCTGCCTGCCAAGCAGGAGACGCAAGTTTGATCCCTGGGTCAGGAAGATCCTCTAGAGAAGGAAATGGCAACCCTCGCCAGTGTTCTTGCTTGGAAAATCCCATGGACAGAGGAGCCTGGAGGGTTACAGTCCTTGGGGTTGCAAAAGAGTCAGACCGGATTTACTGACTAGACAATAACTGAAGCCAAATTTTTCAATCATCAAAACATTTAAACTACTTGCAATCTTTTGGGTAAATCAGAAATGAATCATTTTGATTACATTTCTAATAAATGTTTCCTGGCTACTCTGCTGGTGGTGTGTATGGTGAAGCTGTTCTTGATAAACATTTGTTGCTTGTGCTACTCTCTCATGCATGGATGGGTTCTCAAAGATGACTGGGGTGTGCTGGTCTTATTTGAACTGCTTTACCTTCACAACTCTGTTCTTTTTATGATTTTCCTTCTTTGAACTTTAGGAAAGATGGGTTCTGGGAAATTTATTTATTGGTGGCATGATTTGAATACATGGTTTCTGTGACTAATGCGTACTGGCTTCTGAGAAACTCCATTTGAGACGCTGAGGACAACATGGCACTGACTATATGAAATCTGCTTCCTCGAAGTAATTGGCAATTGTCACACTTAAGGACCTGTCAGTTTGACATTTCAGGTCATGTTAGAGGGATTGTCTCTAGAGTCTCTTTTGCCACAATTTCTATTTAAAAAGACTAGTCTTTTTTGTTTTGTTTTCATATTTTTATTTATTTATTTATTTTTTCTTTTTAAATTAAATTTATTTTTAATTGAAAGATAATTGCTTTACTGTGTTGTGTTTGTTTCCGCCAAACATCAACATGAGTCAGCCACAGGTATAACTATGTCCCCCTCCCATTTGAACATCTTTCCCACCTCCCTCCCCACCCCACCCCTCTAGGTTGTTACAGAGCCCTGGTTTTGAGTTTCTTGAGTCATATAGCAAATTCCCATTGGCTATCTATTTTACATATGGTAGTGTATGTTACTCTCTCCATACATCCTACCCTCTCCTTTCTCTCCCCAACCCGTGTCCATAAGTCTGTTCTCTATGTCTGTCTCCATTGCTGCCCTGCAAATAGGTTAATCAGTGCTATCTTTCTAGATTCCATATATATGTGTTAGTATACAATATTTGTTTTTCTCTTTCTGACTTAACTTCACTCTGTATAATAGGCTCTGGTTTCATCTACCTCTTTAGGACTGACTAAAATGCATTCCTTTTTATGGCTGAATAATATTCCATTGCCTCTTTCTCCATTCATCTGTCCATGGACATCTAGGTTGCTTCTATGTCCTAGTTATTGTAAATAGTGCTGCAGAGAACATTGGGGTACACGTGTCTTTTTCAGTTTTAGTTTCCTCAGGGTATATGCCTGGTAGGGGTATTACTGGATCATATGATAGTTTTATTCCTAGATTATAAAGGAATTTCCATACCATCTTCCATGGTGGCTATATCAATTTACATTTCCACCAACAGGGCAAGAGGGTTCTCTTTTCTTCACACCCTCTCCAGCATTTATTGTTGGTGGACTTTTTGATGATGGCCATTCTGACTGGCGGTGATATCTCATTGTAGTTTTGATTTGCATTTCTCTAATAATAAGCAGTGTTGAACATCTTTTTATGTGTGTATTAGGCATCTATATGTCTTCTTTGGAGAAATGTCTGTTTAGGTCTAGAAAGACTATTGTTTCCACAGCTGTTTATTTGAGTTGAATAACTAAAATCTGTGATGGAAAAGTTATAGCTAAATACACTGGTCTGGCTTTCCTGATAAAAGATGTCCCTTAACTGTGGCAGAGAAAAAAAGCGCCAGACTTAATGACATGGGTATGAATTCTGGCTTTGTCTCTTACTAACGGTAAGGCTTTTTTGTTTCCCGACTTTGTCCTATACTGGGCTTCCCTTGTGGCTCAGCTGGTAACGAATCTGCCTCCAATGTGGGAGACCTGGGTTCAGCCTCTGGGTTGAGAAGATACCCTGGAGAAGGGAAAGGCTACCCACTCCAGTATTCTGGCCTGGAGAAATCCATGGACTGTATAGTCCATGGGGTAGCAAAGAGTCAGACATGATGGAGTGACTTTCACCTCACTTCACTTTGTCCTATACTAACTTAAGACCTCAACAGGCTGTTGCTTGTTGCCTCATTTGTAGCATTGATCCAAGGGTAATTTCCCTGTAAGGTTGGTGAATTATTTATGGTGTATGTACCTAATGCATAGTCCTTGAGCATAGTAAGTGCTCAATAAAAACTAGCTGATACTATTTAACATACAGCAAGGAAGACTGTTATCTTCAGGGAAGTAGCAAATAGTCCGGTTTCCCTGTATTTTTTATTCCAGAATTTATTTTCCTGAAATTTGGCCTTAAACACTACATTTAATTCTGTGATCTGGAAGAGAAAATTTGAAAAAAGTGTTCCCCCTCCTGCTTATTTACTCTTCATGGCCTTTTCCTTCCTAATGAAAATGTGAAAAAGTGACTAAGAGTCCGTATAGTACAGCATATTAGATAAGCCTCAAGTGTATTTCTCTGGTGTTGCATCATAGATGGGGATTGGAAAAGGAACACTAGAACCAAAGACAATGCATGCTATGCAAGGTGAAATTAATTATGAGAACATACTGTGAAGTACAGATGCACCTAGAAGAATCTAATTATACAGTTAAAAAATACTGGACAGTTTTAGAAAGTTACAGCCTATTACTTCAGAGAACCAGTAGGGAGCAGGATTTATGTATATGAAATTTACCCTTTACCTTCCATTCTATGTTGATAGGAAATATCCCCCTACCAGCTCCTCCACATATGTTACTGCAGCGTTTGTGCAGTTTCATTACAGCTTCATAGCACCTTTGGTTGAAAGGGGCTTGTATCCTGGGGAGCATACTTTCAGCCCCACCTCTGGAAGGCAGAGGAATTTGAGACTGCACGTTGGAAATTAGTTTCTAAAGTTATTGAATGGAACTGTGGGATGTGGACACAAATGGAAATGAAGCGGGTGAGGTGAGATTTTCAGTCAGGTTAATTCACATGTGACAAGTGCAGAGTGAGGGGAAAATCTGACTTAATGGCCTTGGAGGAACTAGAATAGGAGCAAAGTCATTAGAAACATATGAGGTAAAATTATACTCTCTGAAATACTCCATCAGTGCTATAAAAGCAGTTGGAGGCCCTGAAATAACACTGGAATTGTTTATGAAATGAGGAGAAACCTGTGAGGAATCCATGGGGGGAAAGCCTGATTTGAAATTTGATATTGACTGGTGAAGTTTTGAGTGTGTTAAATACTACTGCCTCTGTTTTCACACCAAGAAATTTGAAGTGTGGAATTCCTATCCCCTTGAGTGTGCCAGACAAAATAGTTTTGGGTATTAATCCCTCCCATGTTCTTTTTAAAAAAAAAAAATTTTAATTTTATTTGGCTGTGCTGGGTCTTAGCTGTGACATGTGGGGTCTTCGATCTTCTGTTACAATGTGTGGGATCTTTAGCTGCTGCATGCAGGATCTAATTTCCTGACCAGGGATTGAACCTGGGCCCCCTGCAGTGGGAGCTCAGAGTCTTAGCCACTGAACTGCCAGGGGAGTCCCTTCTCATTTTAGACACACTGAGGTAGACACCCAACCAAATTTTACTCTTCTGTACTGTGACTTACTGGATAATAAGTTGACCTAAGACTTCCAGGCATGAACTAGATTACTAAACATACCAAGATCCATATTCATTTTCTGGTCCCAGAGAAAGGCACCTAGGAGATTTGACAAGATAGTTCTTGCAAATCACATGTATGCAAACTCTCCTCCTGTTGACCCAACCTGCTGATGGATTCTCCTGCTGCACAGCTTGGAGAGCTCACAAGGAAGAGAGCAGCCACAGAGGTGGAAAAATAACCCAGGAGGCTAAACTGCCTTCGCCTTTTCCCCTACCCCCCAGAATGCTTGATTTTATACCTTATTTTTCTGGGAACTTTGATCATCAGTTATGAGATCGCCTTTAGCTTAATGATAATAACTAAGGGGCTTCTCTGTTGGTGCCAGTGGTGAAGAACCTGCCTGCCATTGCAGGAGACGTAAGAGATGCGTGTTTGATCTCTGGGTCGGGAAGATTCCCTGGAAGAGGGCACAACAACTCACTCTAGTATTTTTGCCTGGAGAATCCCATGGACAGAGTAGTAGCCTGGTGGGCTACAGTCCATGGAGTTGCAAAGAGTTGGACACGACTGAAGCAGCTTAGCATTTAGTACACACAAGTAAGAAATACAATACTTCTAGCTTCTATTAAGAAGTGAAACATGCCAGTTCTGACACCCCCCCAATTTCACCCCCACCACCCTTGCAAAACAACTCCTAAATGCTAGACATTGGCCAATGACCACACTGCATAATAATCAGACAGTTGTCCCATCATTTGGGCCTTGCACTGCCACCACTTCATCAGATGGGAAGAGCCTTGTGATCCCCATGTCCTCATCTTTTAATTGCCCTCTGAAGTGTGCCACTGCTGAGAGGTATTTATCAGACTGTCCCCTCACTAGTGTGGGCTTCCATCTCACTGTTCCAAATGGATAGCCTAGGACCCCCATCTACAGAACCAGTCATTGGATTAGTGCTTTTATAGGTTTGTTTTTTTCTGTGAGGGTTTTTTTTTTTTTTTTTTTTTTTGGCTGCTGCTGTTGTACTTTGTTTTCTACATTCAGAACTGGGATCCTTGGCAAGGAGGCAGATGGTGTTTTTAAATGATTAATGCAAAGCATTAGTGAAATATTGAAAATATGGCTGCTCTTTTTCAAAAAAGGATCACCCTTAGGCTATGGGAAATTGTGGTCAAAATCCACTTAAAAGTTATATTACATCAGATCTTAAAAAAGAGAGAAGCAAAAACTCATATTTATTTCTTTAAAACCCCCACTTAAAGCACTGTTACAGAATCTCTAAGCACCTCGGCAACACTGTACCAGGTACCCTTTGTCCACGTTTCTGTACTTTTCACAGGGGCCTTGTAGTAAGTGATAGGATGGCTCATCCAGCACTGACTTAGTCTTTCTGGCTGAATGCCTGCTTGCCTTTGTGGTTCTGTGCAGCCTTTGTTCATAGATTTCTTACTAGGAGCCACATTTGCCTTCCAAAATGAAAAGGGCCGGATCCATTCACTAAATGTTAAATAGGTAAAATGTTGGATGTGTGACACTGAACTTAATGGGATTATTTTATGAATTTGTAGCTGATTGCATCTGCAGAGATTCAGAGCCCAATCTTGCATCTCTGTGGAAGAATGTTGAATAGTCTGGCATGTACTCCTCTGAGAATAAATTCACCTGGCTTGCATAGAGGCACTCTTAAGGAAAACATGCACATCAGGTCTTGTGGTTGAGTTGAAAGAAATCATGTTATGAAAATGAAGGTCTTATGGGTAAGCTGGGGCCATGACTACTCTTGCCAAGCTGGGCCGCTGGGGTTTATTAACGCAGTACTGAGGTAGAGCAGCAGAATGGCTTAGTAGGTTTTTTTTTTTTTTGTAAAAAAAAAAAAAAAAAGGACCAGTGGCTTAGTAGGATTTTCTTTTTTTTGAGGACCAGCTATTTGTTTCATTGATTTTTCTCTGTATACCTGTTTTCAATTTCATTTACTTTTGCTGTTATCTTTATTATTAACCTCCCTTGGGTTTATTTTCTTCTCCTTTTTCTAGTTGCTTGATCCTTTCAAGACCTTTCTGCATTTCTAATGTAAGCTTTTTAGAACAATAAATTACTCTCTCAGCACTGCTTTAGGTGCTGTCTACATGTTTTGATACGTTGTTTTTTTAAATTTCAGTTCTAAGCATTTTTAAAATTTCCTTTGAGACTTTCCTTTTGACCCAGGGTTATATAAAAGTGTGTTGTTTAATTTTCACACATTTTGACATTGGGCTTGTTTTCTTTGTTACTGATTTTTGGTTTTATTCCATTATGATAGAAGACTACATGGTAGAGTTGGATTTCAGTTCTTTTAAATTTGTTAGGTTTGTCTTATTGTTATGGATATGGACTATCTTAGTGAATGTTCCATGAATGAGTTTTTAAATGTGTTCTGCTGTTGTTCACCGTAGTGCTCTATGTGCGGCAGTTAGATCACAGCAGTTGATTTTATTTTGCAAATCTATGTTCTTACTGATTTTCTGTCTCCTAGTTAAATCAGTTGGTTAGAGGGGAGTATCAGAGTTCCAAGATATAACTGTGGATTAGTCTATTTCTCCTATCAGCTCTATCCATTTTTGTTTCATGTTTATTAAGGCTGTGTTGTTTAGAGTTAGACAAGATTTAGCAACTAAACAGCAACAAAGCTATGTTGTTTAGTGATCCACATTCAGGATCCACTTTCAGGATTATTATGTCTTCTGGGTGGGTGGATCCTTCAGTCCTTATTAGTGCCCTTCTTTGTCTCTAGTAATTTTCATTTCTCTTAAATCTGCCTTATTAGATATTAACATAGTTCCTCCTCTTCAAAATTAATGTTTGCATGGTATGTCTTTCCCCAGCGTTTTACTTTTGACCTAAATATTGTTGAATTTGAAGTAAATTTCTTACAAATGGCATATAGATGAAATATGTTTTACTCTTCCACTCTGCCAACCCCTCTTTTGATTGGTGTTCAGTTCAGTCAGTTAGTTATGTCCAACTCTTTGCCACTGCATGGACTGCAGCACGCCAGGCTTCCCTGTCCATCACCGACTCCTGGAGCCTACCCCAAACTCATGTCCATCGAGCCAGTAATGCCATCCAACCATCTCATCCTCTGTCGTCCCCATCTCCTCCTGCCTTCAATCTTTCCCAGCATCAGGGTCTTGTCAAATGAGTCAGTTCTTCGCATCAAGTGGCCAAAGTATTGGAGCTTCAGCATCAGCATCAGTCCTTCCAATGAATATTCAGGACTGACTTCCTTTAGGATTGGCTGGTGTGATCTCCTTGCAGTCTAAGGGACTCTCAAGAGTCTTCTCCAACACCACAGTTCAAAAGCATCAGTTCTTTGATGCTCAGCTTTCTTTATGGTCCAACTCTCATATCCATACATGACTACTGGAAAAACCATACCCTGACTAGACAGACCTTTTTTGACAAAGTAATGTCTCTGCTTTTTAATATGCTGTCTAGATTGGTCATAGCTTTTCTTCCAGGGAGCAAGCATCTTTTAATTTCATGGCTGTAGTCACCACCTGCAGTGATTTTGGAGCTCAAGAAAATAGTCTCTCACTGTTTCCTCATCTATTTGCCATGAAGTGATGAGACCAAATGCCATGATCTTAGTTTTCTGAATGTTTAGTTTTAAGTCAACTTCTTCACTTTCCTCTTTCACTTTCATCAAGAGGCTCTTTAGTTCTTCACTTTCTGCCATAAGGGTGGTGTCATCTGCATATCTGAGGTTATTGATATTTCTCCCAGCAATCTTGATTCCAGCTTGTGCTTCATCCAGCCTGGCATTTTACCTGATGTACTCTGCATATGACTTAAATAAGCAGGGTGACAATATACAGCCTTGAGGGATTAGATCTGATAGACAGAGATAGGGATTAGATCTAATAGAGTGCCTGAAGAAGTATGGATGAAGGTTCATGACTTTGATTAGTATATTTAATTTTAAATTATTTGGTCTATTTATTTTTAAAGTAATTATTAGTATGCTAGAACTTGAGTTGGAAAAGCAACTTTTTATTTTCTGTCTAACATTCTCTCATTCTGTCTCAATTTTTTTTGTTAGACTAGAGACTACATGAAGGAAAGAAGTGATTAGCCTAGTACCTTGGCTTCAACTACCTGTGGCTTCACTAACCTTTGACTACAAAAATAAATCTGGATTTCATTTTAAGTACCCAGCCATCTGGTTATCACATGCTGTGCTCATACAGGTCCCCAGTTATTTCCGAGCTCTTGGGTTCTTGCCTAACCTGCCTTGACTGTCAGTGACTCTCACCATGTCCCCACATTACTGCACACAGCTATCTCTGGTTACCTATACTGAGCTAAGAGAAGGGACTCCTCCTGCTCTTCTTTTTGTCCTAAATTCTTCCCATCAGTTTCCTAAGGCAAAACAGTGACCAGACCAAGAACATTTGGTTAAGGGGTCAGTACTGTGGGAGGGAAGGAGAGCCATAAAATAGCCAGCAGTTACTACACAGACTCTCAAACTCAGACACTTTTGCAGCATGGCTGCCCCTAGCGCATGTGCACGTTGTCCTGAATAGGAGATACAGGACTGAATAGGAGGTATAGCATCTAGCCCAGGAGATACATAGAGGATGAAGTCTAGTTCGCTCCCAGATATCATGCTCTGTGCTTTGACTGGGGCTACAGCTACTTGAAAAGGTCACCTTTTCCTAAATTACAAAGAGAGTTAGTGTATGGGTTTAAAGTGACCCTAGTGGACCTTTTGCTAATACCACTCATTGTCCGGAGGATATTAGGGAACCAGAGCTGTGTTCAGCATGTAAGTCCTTTGTCTCCTGTTAAATTCTCAAACTTTTCAAGACTATACTTATCAAACACATTAACATAAACTTACATCCCACATTAATATTACGTGAAAGGGTTTTTGTCAGTTTTCTCTGGAAATTATTTGCAACTCATTTATGATTGGCAATAGTTTTCTTGGCAATTGTACACTTTCAAGAATTCTTACAAAAAGAGATAATCTGACCAATTGTTTCCAAATGTATTGACATTTTAATGGATAGCAGTGTAACAATTAGTGCTGTTGACACAACATTACGTTTTGTAGGCATTTAATTAAGCATCTATTATGTTAATTTAGCAATTTTCTTTTGGAGTCGATAATCCTTCCCCCATTCTAAAACATTTCTGTAGACTATTAAAATGCTTGTGTCTGTGGCTCCTACTGTAGAATGGGTTTTGTGGGCAACTGCTGCCTAGTCCAGATCTGACTGCCAAGAACCTGAAGAGAAATTATCTTCACTTCATCTGTAAGGCCTGCTTTCTGAGTCCCTATTTCCCCACCACTGGTTTGACCCTTTTCCAGGACAACTGATGGCATGAGCGTCAACTCCATTACAGGGCAGTTCTATCTCCATCTACACATGTGCCTTGCCTTTTTGCCTTCCAAAAACATCAGATTATAGTGGGGTAGCATATATACATTCCTCTAGATTTGGACTTTTCTGTCTTGAATAATATCATATGTAGAAAATAAATGGTCTAGTCCGCTTATAATCATTGTTTCTCTGTTTATCAACTCCTTGACGTCAAGGACATAGTCTGGCACATAGTAGTATTTAAATATGTAAATATGTAAATATTTTTAATAAAAGTAAAACAGTACTGAGGATTTCTAATAATTTTTTTTCGTTTAAAAATGACTTCGAGTTTGAGAATCTCTGCTTTAAAGATAGTATTATCTACAAAGCTATCACTCTGCCCCCCGCCCCCCATGAGACAGAAATTTACATTGTTGAATGGAACGGTCAGCTCCTTGGAGTAGCAGCCTCAGAACCTCCCTGTTTTTAGAAAAGAGTCTTTGCAATATTTTTTTTTAATTTATTTTTT